>BOPP01000235.1:44182-66157 GCA_017312745.1 Gryllus bimaculatus | reverse complement strand
CCCATGCTCTCACACCCGTCTTCTTTTACTACTTTTCCAAAGGCCCACATATGAAAGTCCCTCCCTATCTCATCCCCTACCCCACCCAGCATTGACGGCGCTAGTTGCATACTCGCCCCGCATGTCGTTCACTTCCACACTCCGCCTTCTGGCTTGCGGCGCACACTTTCCGCGCCTTCCCCTTTTACTCCGTCTCCCTTGTGCCACCTCCCGCCCCCGCAGCCACTCCGGCCCGAAGGGCTCAGCGCGCCGCTTTCGCTGCGTCTTCCCTCGCGCCGTCGCCTGCGCCGCTCCACCCACACTGGCCACGCCCCCCACGCCCATTCCACCCGCACCTCGTCCATCACTCTGCCAGCGCCCTCTATGCGGCGGCACGCCCTTTTTGCTCCCTCTCTTTCGTTTTAATACCAGGCGAACCCTCCTGGCGTCCCTCTCCTCACACCTCGCGCTATTCATTTGTTTTTCTCAATCCAGCCGTATTCATTCCCCTATTTTCCCTTATAACTGGGTTCTCCGTTATTTCTAGATCTCTCTATTCTCATTCCTCTCAACCACTTCTTGCGAGGTTTTTTTTGTTTAAGCTCATAATTTTCCTCTGTTTTTTTTATTCGTCCAATTCCCTCGCCGGTTGCGATGACTCTCTGATATCAAATGGAGCTGCTACAGTGTCCCTGATCGGGAGGATCTAGGGATGGGATCTCGACCGTGACGAGTTGTTGACACAAGAAGTATAGCTAGGTCGAATTTACCCGTTGTTAGGAGAAAAATTTTAGCGTCCCATTGCTCTAATCGGAAGCATTTTGTGGTCTCTCCGATCAACACCAGGCGAATGCCGAAGCAGTACCTTACGAGCGGGCCACGGACCGCGCTTTTCCGTCCTCTTTCTTTTCCTTTCAGCTATCATCACACGCCCTTCATTACCATACACGATGGGAGACCAGTCGAGAGCATTAAGCTTGTTCCAGCATTGGAAGGGTTCCGCTGGTGAAAATACCTTGAGGGTGGAATACTGCAAGCCGACGTGTAGGTCGCTGCCTGATCCCATATTCTCGCCGAGAATGAGCATCCCCAGGATTTGACATACACTACATTTTCGGGTATCATGATAAATTAGTTGATGCGCCCAGAAATTCGATATACTGAATTCTCCTCCTTTTGGTCACTCAACCACTCACATGTTCTCTTCCCAAACTCGACTCCTACCTTTGTCCGCTGTCTGTTTTGCCTCTTTTCGACATTTCACACCGCCTGTGGCGAGTTGGTAAGCCCCACCGCCGCTAGTCTGCTATCCGAGCGCCCAACAGTCTGCGTCGGCAAGCAATTTAACCCGAAACCACCGCATGTGTCGGACTGGCTTTGTCTCGCTCTCAGCTGGTTTTCAACGCTGGACTCTTTCCCTCCCGCACATAAATTCTATATATGGAAGAAATCCTACTTGGATACCAAATTACGGTTTATCATTAATTTTATTGATGATTTCGTTGCATAAACTATTAGTGTACCACACAAATATTTATTGCAAGTAGGATCAGGAAATAAGGCGATATAGGATAAATACTATCGCGTGTCTTAGTATATCGTTGTATACTTTGCGTAAATCGGCACTAGCCAGGGGTAGGTTAATAAATTACGTTTCTAAGGGAGTAGAAGCACAGTCAAAATTATTGTTGAATGTTGTGACAGAATACATACAGACACGTTTATTGTTTTTTCTCAAAAAGAATCGCCACTAGGGTAGACTCAGTAGTTTTAAAATTAAGTGTTTAAAATTAGTCTTTTCTCCACTCTTTGTAATAGAAAATGCTTTCACTTTTCTTTTCTGAAACTTTGCGTACCTCATTCATTTGATTAAATTTCATGCTAAGAACAGCTTAAAATTAAGATAAAAGAACGGTGCACAGTGGTCAATTTAAACTACAAAGAAATACAAATCTTTAATATAAGCAAATGGATAATACGTCTTTAGTGAACTTAACACCACTGGTTGGTAGTAGAAATTTAGATAACATTCAAGTAACTTTATGTTTAAAACTTTGAGCGCAGGAATCTTATTTCAATGCGAACAGCAAATTTCTTCCACGTTTTTCGGCCAAGCTTACAAGCTTTTTTCCATTGTATTAACCAGGGAGACTCTTTATCAATTCGAGTGGCACTTTCAGAGAATCGCGTACCATTGCGTGATATTCCAGTACATAATTTGAAATGCCATGGGAAAGTATATACTTTTTGAATAGATATGTTATACTATTGAAAATATCTCAGAATTGGCACAATAATGTATATTACGAAAATGGTAGTAAATAGTAGATGTAAATAAAAATATCATAAAAATTGATTCATTATCTGCAGATGGTTGACAGAGAGAATATCAATGCCAATCAGTCCTAAACGATATTTTTTATTGAATATCCTTTCAGAAGTAGGAAGAAAACTGAAATCAAACAAAGTCACGAGAAAATCAAGAGCTAGAATGAAAGTGTTGCAGGCAAAAAAAGAGATAAGAAACGTATACTCTATCCCAGTATTTAAGTAAACCATCAATGAGACTCGTAAACATACTTATCAAACTCAATAACATTTATCAATCTCATTTATAAAGGTTCAATCACCGTTCCATTTCTTATAATGAAACGTAGGCAGAAGATTGATTAGGTTCTAAAGGTCACGTTACATAAACCTACGGCTTTCAGAAGCTTCTGGACAGACGTGAGAATGTGACTGGCACGTAGCCCTGGTCTCCCCTACTGTATTCGCACATGTGCATCCTCACATACGCTGATAATTTGCCCTATGCGTCATGAATAGCGGAACACATGATATCCACAATTGAAGCACACATGGACATTATTCTGTATTTTAATTTCCATTAAAAGTCTTTGTTAAAAGTAGCCCTTTTATGCTATTTTGGCAGTGTTAATCCTCGCTGTCAGCAAACAATAGCAGCGGATTGGACAGGATGGGAATTATGGGTCCAAATTTTGAACATGGTTCCTGTTGGTTGATCCAATATACTCGTTCTGGAAGGAGGCAGCAATTTAATTTCTGAAACAATGATATGACAGGCTCATTTATTGTCGAAATTTAAACACAAACCCTTGGGATTTTGTCAAGTTTTGTGTTCTTCTTTGTTTGCCCTGAAGTACGTTATAAATAATTCAGTAAATTAACTGAAATCTTGATTAAAAAGCCAATAAAAACTTAATTATGGTTCAAGCAAGTCAATGTTGCTTTTCTTTAAGCTACTTTAACATTGCATGAAAAACTTTGTAAATAGTTGACGAATAGTGGAAAAAAGATAAAATGAGATGATTCTACCTAAAAGTCACATTTAAAAAACTGAGGCTTCAAATGCATATGCACTTTAAGATTCAAAAATTTTATTATTTGCAACTGATAAATAATAAGAAAGGATTTTTCTTAAATATTGTACACAATGCCAAATGGGATTTAGATATACATTTTCTTATACACTCATTTTGCTTTCTTTTAACATACCTTTGTTTTCTCCAACAACATTCTACATTGCTTTCCTTCAACAACCTCTCTCTTCGCCTAACAGTGCTCAACTGCTTCCTTATTCCTGCAACCTTTGCATCACTCTGCTCCGCCCACGACCTGTTGTGCTTACTTAACAAGCCCGAACGTAGTAAGGGTCTGAATATTCATATCCTCTGAAAAATGGCTGCCGATAACTGGTGCGCGTTTTCAACCTGCGCCAGGTCGCGTCGCAGGCGAAACGGTACCGCGACAGGCCATGTCTCGTGCCGTGCGGGTTGTGGATAAACAGGAAATTCAGAAATCAAAATCTAAAGAAAGAAAGATAAAACAAGAAAAAACTGACCACACAAAATTTAGACATAAAATATGTATAACTTTACAGGCAAAAATATAGGCTATTTGAAAAAGGAGATGAATTATTTAGTAATAAATTGTGGTTCAAAATTAAAAATTGTGATAAAATTAAGACTTTTAAACAAAAAATAGAAAATATATAAAAATATTGAATTAACTGTACAACTAGTTAAAATATTATACATATAGATATAAACAATGTATGTAAATAATGTTTTAATGTAGCGTAGTAATGTAGCGTAGTTTGAATGTAATGTAGTAGAGAAGATTGAACGAGTCAAATGTTTCTAAAAACAGGCCGGGGAAATGCCAAGGATAATCACTTGTTCCATTAATTTCCACGCAGCTTTTCTTATTTTATATTGAAGGTGTCGAGTGGTGTTAACGCGCCAGGCTCATACATTTTCTTTGTATAAAGCGGAGATTCTGAGTAGAGAAATAAGTTGGATACATATTTGATAAATAAATTTGCGTAGTAACAGTAAGAAGTGCAATTCTCTTCAGAGCAGATCGAACACTTTTCAGCTTGCCAGTGATGTCGATGATGACGATAAAAAAAAATATTATTATTATTATTATTATTATTATTATTATAATAACTATAATAATATGAAGATAATTAATTTTTCCGGAAAGTCCTTCATTAAAATTATAAATTGAACTTACAAACATACAGGGTAACCAGAACCATAGATTTACACTATAGAGGACAAGTCAATTACGACACCAGGATGTTAAGTTGTTTTATTTTATTACCTTGTACTCCAAGCATTTCATGTATCGGATCTGCTGTTAACGCTTAATCACTCGCAACCAGTCTGAATGACTCACTATTATTCAATGTAATGTATCGCCAATATTAATTCGAAATATCAACATGTTTTAATACTTAATTAAATTATTTGGTAAGTATTATTATAATTCAGTTAGTCTGTGAGGATATATAATATTGCATATGTTTAAAATGTTGATATTTGTTTCAATACCTGAAGAGGTGGGGCGTTAAGCATCCAAGAAAAGTCGAAATAAAATGCAACAATTCAACGACTTGGTGCTGTAATTGACTTACCCCTGAGGTCCTAAAATAAAATAATAATAGTAATAATATTAATTGTAATAATAATACTAATAGTAAAATGAACAACGAAGATGTTACTATTTTTTAAAAATAATTATTCTTCCGTTAACACCAAAGTTTTATGGTGATATTCATATACAATTCTTACTTTCTCAGTATTATTTACGTAAAATAGAAAAAGTTATGTAATACTACGAGAAAAACGGAGAATTTTTAGCACAAAACTCATATTGTAGTCCCTGATACCGAAAAGTGGATAACTCGTGTTCACAAATGAAGTAAATTACTTCCTATAAAATGTTGTGAGACAGAATCCACGTTTGTGAGCCCATGATACCGAGAACAAAATTAGTGCAAAACGTCTGTCCGTCCGTGCATGTGTCCGTCCATCTGTCAACAGCAGCAGAGGTTAAATCGTAGGGAACTTTTTCTCCGACACTGCTATTTCACGATCAATTTTTCTGACGAACTTGGTGATAGTTCTTTTGAATTTTGAATCGGATATTTAATTTTTGTAAACTCTCGATGACCTTATCAAAAATTATTCAAAAATGGTTTCAATGTATTTCTTCATTTTCTTTTCGAAAATTCGATTTTCTTCTGAGAGGTTTGACTTGCATTCAAGTCTCGAATTTCTAAAATTACATAAGTTCAAATTTTTCGATATTTTCCTACAACAATATTTATTTTCCTACAACTATTGAAGATGAGTACTATTTTATAATGTAAAAATTTTTCAAAATTAGATCTTTAAATGAGTTCTTATACATTTTTTTCAGAATATGAGTCTTGCTCGCGTGTTTTGTGTGAAATAAAAACAATTTTAAAAACAATATTTTCTCAGAAAAGATTCCATTTTCTTTATATTCTTTCTCGGAAGTGGAAAGTGTGCTCACAAAAATAGATTGGTCCGATTTTCGTTCAACTTTCTCAAAGTTCTAAAATTGCAAAAGTTACAAATAATGTGACCAGTTGTAGAACCACTAATTTTAAAAATGGTTTGGGGCTATTTTGACAGTATTTGGTATGTAGCATTCATTCAAATTAATTATGTTAATTAATTTTAATTAATATATTAAATGTGTATTAAACTTGGTTTCATTAAAATTATACAATATTTTTGTGGTTATTCTGAAATATTTGTAAATTTTTTTTATTGACGATTCATTGTGGGTGGCGCATATTCTTGAAAATTCGTGAGCGGATTCAGCAGTTAAGCCATATTCGCCTCATATGTTGTGCTCTTGGTACATTAATATCTCACAAATTCATGTATCTGGGACCTGAAATATCTTATACACTGTTATTAAAATTGGGAGAGGAGGCGAAGACTCCTCTGCATGACAACTCAGGGGACATTCCTGGAGGTGCTCTAGTGTTGGCCGTGAAAAAATACTCGGTACAAGTGTTTGAACCTTGTTGCAGCTGTGGCTCAGCGCCGAGTCAGGTGTGACGCATCTTCGCGTGCGTTTACTTTGCCTTGGTTGCCTCCTCCTCCGTTTGCTTTTATGCCAGCAAGTGCACTTTTGTGAATAAACCTCTAAACCCTGTACTTTGGTGAGAGAATGTTCATGGAATATCCTGACAAATGAACCACCCTGTTTAAAACTTAACGCAATCATTTGATGCTTTCATGTTCGTATTTATTTCAACAGAAAACTACAACCGATTATCTGTGAAGTGTATAATGATGTGTATGTATCAAAATCAAAAATAGCTTTACTTGTAAAACCTACTGGATACAAATTAAGCACGAAAACTACAGGAAAAAGTATGGGAGGACAGTCTTTTGTGTATCGAAAACAGCGTAATCATAATGGTTTAAATGGGAAGAAGATAGAATTATTTTCTAGAAAGAAAAAAGACAGGCTGAGCCTTTGATCTTCTTGAGATGAGAACGTGAGATGTTGGAGGATTGTATGAGGAAAAGGGAGAGTAAAAGGAAGGACTTACTGAGGCAAAACACTTTACGTCCGTGTACAGCATATTTCCTTTCACTCAAACGCCGTTCTGGCTTTTATACGTTATTCCGCAATTTGAGAGTCTCTTACTTGACGTTGTCAACATCATACGTTTTTTCATGGATGTTTTCGAGGTCGGAGATTTCTTGTTTAATCTCAAGTAATTATTCTACCACATTTAGTCAGAATCGTAATGAACTAACAAAACGAGACGTTTTAACATATTTCATGCTGAAATTAGGCAAACGTCTCTGGACAAAAAAAAATTAAGTTTCGATTCCTATTTTGAAACGTTTTCGTGGACCAATTTCAAATGTCGAATCACAAAACCATTTGTGGACAATAAAGTAACGGGAAAATAATAGAATGTTTTAGAATTTGAAATCTAATAATTAGAAAGTTACACATAGTGTGTAACGGATATTTCTTTTCAACTCATTAAAAAATTGTTGATATGAAGAAAACTAGTTATTCTTAGCACAGCACATAGCTTCTCGCATTATTTCTAACTTTGACAATTTTCGAAAATTTAGAGCGTTCAACAAACATTAGACATATGCAATTTTTTCAAGTGTCCTTTGTTTTATCCGTGGAAACAATGTAAAGAAAACCTTTGGAGCGATAAAGCTATTTTTAATAATTGTTTAACTTCAAGAATAATTTGTATGTATATTAATATGAAGACAAAAATACGTGTCAAAATATTAAGCTTAAATACATTAGAATTTATCATATGGTAATAGAAAATTTTAATTGGAATATTTTGGAAATAAACTTGAATTGGGAATAATTATTCCTGAAGTTGACGTTAGAAGTGAAGACTACGAATATTGTTTGATGAGAATTACAGATGGCAAAAGGTATTGTGGACAATACTACTTCTTTGTTATAAAAGTGATCAAATGAAGGACATTCACTATTGTTAACATGTTGAAAAAGTTCCAACATAAGACATTGGAAGAATTTAATAGTGTTATGAACTGAATTGATTTTGCGATTAATAGTGTTCTTTCATCAAGTTGTCAAAAGCAGTAGAAATAATGAATGTCTCTCTAAAACTGAATAAGAAATTTTCAATCCAAACACAAAACGCACTTCATGACACGAATTGTATATTACAAAATATCTTGTTACGTTTACGTTTAAAGGGAACCGTTATCATAGCGATACCAGCAATTGATTTCCTCATTGGGTTTCCTCGTTAAGGAATTTTTGTCATAAAACACTTCATCCCACGGAATACGGCATCACCGAAAATATCGTGTACCTAAAGTTAGTGGTTAGCAAAGCTAAACGTTCAGCAATTGATTTCATCATAACGCGTCCGAAGAGTTATTGCGGAAGTGAATTACGTAAACACTGGAAGCGTTGAGGGTGTGCGCTCGCCAACAGTCCGCTTATTCCTCATTTCCATCGCACACGCAGAGGACCGAAAACGCAAAAACTGCCTCCGCAATGCGTCGAACCCTAAATCACTTAGGACAGCGCAGCCCTTCGCGCTGTGAGTGGGAGGGAGCCCTTTACGCCGGGAGGCTGGCGAAGATCCCGCTGCGGAAGCCCGGGGTGCCCGGACCGGGGAGTTTGAAAGTTTCTTTGCCTTTTTTCCGCGTCGTCTGCGCCCAAACCGCAAGCTCCAGAGCCCCTTTTCGACAGCATTGGCATCGGCGTTTCCGACAAGGTGGTCCGTGTAATCGAAGTGCTTGGGGTCTGAATTCAGCGATTCCCTTGGAAAGGTTTGCGGGAGATTAGTTCTGAAAACGTAAGCTTACGTCGATAGATTCTTGGCTGTCTGCAAGGCGCCGGCTTCGGAGCACAGATGTCAACTATTCGGTCGTCGTATTGCGAACTTTCTCAGGGCGAAATGCACTTTTTAGTCTTCGAGGAGAAATATACTTGGTTTTATCAAAATACATTTCACTCCGAGGAAGGTCATTGTATGACGACAGAATAGTTGGCAACTGTGCAAGGAACTGACGTCCTCCAGACAACCATGAATCTATCGGTTAGACATGTTATTTTGTTTCACCTCCTTGGGGTTCTGTTTGTGATTTCCCGTACATATTGCAACGATCTTACATGTCGTAATATATTAGGAACGTTATGCATATGCGGTATCTTTTCTGAAAATGTGAGTGGGTTGAATGATTGTTAGTGATTCCGCGCGCGCCATATTCTAAGGTCATTAGTCCCTTAAGTGTAGTGCATTTTTCCACGGGAGGTGGCGATGAGCTTCCCCCGCTGAATGGCGAGATCGAATTTCGACCTCCCGTCGCCGAAGCGGGGTTTCTCCAAACAGGTACCTCCCACCAGCCGGAACAATCGCTAAACTCCCGCCAGGTCTCGCGGCTTGTGTGGAAATGTCGTTCGTGTTAGTTAAAGTGCGTGTAAGAAGGGACAAGGATACAATAAGGAAAAGGAAGGAAAGATCGCTCGCAAAAGATCCGTGGCCCTTTTGTTAGGGTTCTGCTCCGGCATTTGCCTGTTTTTTATCGGAGAAACAACAGAAAACTATGGATCAGAATAGCCGCTAGAATTATCCTCCAGGCAGCGGCTGAATTCAAGCTAACTGACATATTACTGTTGAAAATTCTGTGATCATCGAGACTCGAACCTAGGATCTGCCGGTCAGAAGAACTGCAGTGCCATCAGTTGATGCCCTGTTGATGTGAGTGGATGAGAGTGAGACGTGTGAGTGGAAGAAGTGTGGGAGGAGCGAAAATCATTGCATATATAACAACTGCCATGTAGGCTACTCTTCCAGAAACAAAACACGAAGCGATATGCTTTCATGTTTGCAGGATACCCTTATTGGAAGAGAAATTCAGACCTATAAATTCAGTTAATTTTAGTCATTCCCTCCTTAAAAATTATCATCTATAAGCCGATTACAAATTTTGATTGACGAAACTTTGCATAAGATTTTGATGACTAAACAAAACGAGTGACAACCTAACAAAAGGACGATTCCCTATAAAGTAATTTTGCAGGATTAGCCACACCCGTTGATTATCTATCGGCCTCCGCGCACTCGCCTTTCAAGCCTTCGCCCATAAAACCCCTTGTCTGCTTTCGCGCCCTCTCGGGGTCCGCGCCTATTCGTCTTAGCCCCGGGCGAAGCCCCCCTCCACTCTCCGGGGGCCCTCGCGGCTCCTTGTCAGAGCGCCGCCCCGCGCCGCGACAGTTGGAGAAGGCAGATGTCTATTGCGCGCCGGCCGATTAGCTTGCGCCGTCAATCAGCGCCGTTGCCCTGGAGACGGCGCGGCGACGCGGGCGCCAGCACGACAATCCGACGCATTCGACGCCGGGAGTGGCGCGGGCGCGGGTGCAACCGGCGATGGGGAGGAGCTTGCCTGTTGAGAGGGGCGGGGAGGGGGGTGGGAGAGGAGTTGAGGAGGGTAACTGTCTGCGGGGGCGGAAAGAGGGCGGCGATAGAGGTTTGGAAACGGGAGAAGTTGTGGTAGGAGCTGTCGATGGAGAAGGGCTGGGAGGTGGCGGGGCGGCGGCTGGTGAGTGAGAGGAGCTGCCCTGCGAGAGGGCGGGGAGGGTGGGGCAGGCGGGGGTGGGGAGAGAGTTGGAGAGGTGCTGTCGGAGGAGAGGAGCCGGGGAGGGTGCGCAGTCAGGGCGGGGTGGAACGAGAGAGCGGGTGGTGAGGTGCTGTGGATGAGAGGGGTGGGAAGGGTCGGAGAGAGAGTTGGGAAAGGTATTGTTGCGTGGGGTGGAGTAGTGGAGAAACAAAGGGGCGGAGAGGGGGGCGGGAGAACTTGTGGGGAGGTGCTGTCGGTGCAGTGGCGGCTGGAGGGGCAAGGAATCAGGTGGAACGGAGAAAGAGTGTGGTTTGTTGTCGGTGAGACACGGGGGAGGAAGAGGGCGAGGGAAGGGACGGGGTAGGCAGACTGGAACGTCGAGGGTGGGGAGGTGCAGTCAGGTGGCGGCGCTAGCTGGGTGGACGCCGAGGGGCGGGAGCTTCAATTGGCCATACCGAGGCTAAGAGAGCCGAGATAAAGAGTAGCGGAGAAGGAGAGGTTTGCATGAATTTGGTGGGGGCGGTGCGGGTCGGAGGGGACACGGAGAAAACAAATCTGGTTGGACGAGCGCGGATAGAAAGATGGAGGAGTGAGATTGTTTGATTGATTAATGATACCGGGCGCGTGAAGTGCTAATGTCATTAGTTCCGAATGTTCCGCTGGGGAGGCGGTAATTTTTCCACACAACAAGCGATATCTGCCGGCGACCTACACATTGCCACGCGCGGTTTCCCCTATGAAAATGGAATGGGGAAAAGTTATTTTTTTAAATGTATTTTCGGCCTGTTTGGCATAAAATGCCTTTCAGGGAGATTGATGTGCAATATGTTAACACAAATAATTTTGGCCTTTCGTCTAACAGTATTTGATGAGGAACACACGGCTACCTCGTAAACAAAGACTGCAGAGCAGTAATTCAGCAGTGATCCTTTTAAGTTTCATATTTAGTTATTTGACCTCACAGCAGCAGAATTTGTAAATGCGGGGTTGAAATGATTTTTATTTACGGTACTTTAATCTTCGAGCGGTCGCGCGGGCCATATAAAACAGCTCTGTACGTTGTTGTTTGAACTTTGGAATTCTCTACTTATCTACTGAGACGTAAGAGAGCGGTAACGTCTTGTCAAGACCCTCTCACATTTGCGCAAAATTCGCGCAAAGTGGCCAATGTCATCAGTCTCTGCTCCATGCTGCATAAACACCGCCACGCGATCGCGCCTGTTGCGTTTTTTTCACGAGTGTGATGAATATGTAAGAATATTTTTCATCTAGTTTTGTAATACAAAAGCATCATTATCCTCTTATGCTAATTATTGTGTAAACTGAGTGATTTGGATATTCATTTGTAGGCGATTTCATCAGATTTTAGTAATCTAGGTTTCTAATTCTATTCCCATTTTATTATTACATGTTTAGCTACCTTCACATTCTCTCACTCCCTACTTAACATTTTCAAACGGCTGTATGTAATGATTAAAAGGAATACGTGCGGAATATGCACATATTAATGGATGGTGGTAAAATGACTACAACTTAATGTAGTAATGGGTTTAGTTATCTTTAATAAACAATTGCCAATTAAACAAATCAATAACTATTGTCGAGCATATCAAAGTTTACAAAGAAGTGCAGGCATCGTTGACTCAAGGTAACACATAATTTCTGTTTTGCAGAAAAGTGCAAATACGTAACACCATGACTCACGTCCTTCACGTAACTACTGATATAATACCATCAATATGCGATACTTCTCGAATTGCATTTACCCATATGCTTTAAATGTTTGTCAAAGACTGTTAGAGGGAGGGGCGGACCACTTCCTGAATCTACCTAATACTTCATTAACTGCCCGGAAGGCCTTTGACTACGTACTACCAAAAATCACCATTGGAGATAGTAGATGCCAAATTTCGAGTTAAATTCGGTCAGATCATAAAAGCCCCTGTATTCGGTTATCTCTTCACTTACAGAATTTACAGAAGCTTTTTATGGAAGCAGAAGTGATTTGGTCACAGACTGCAGCAAGTTAGTGCACACACAGAGAATGTAGTTACGAGTAGAGTGTGTATAACAGAAGTCTCCGTCTCTCTCCCTCTCTCCATCTCTCTCCCTCTCTCTCCATCTCTCTCCATCTCTCTCCCTCTCTCTCCATCTCTCTCCATCTCTCTCCCTCTCTCTCCATCTCTCTCTCCATCTCTCTCTCTCTCTCTCTCTCTCTCCCACTGTCCCTCTCATACATATTTAGTTGCAGTAGTTGCAGATTCTGCATGTCTCTTAGCAGTGGGGTAATATCGAGAAGTGTAGAACCAGCAAAAATGTAATACAATATAATAGTCCAGAAGATCTCATCCTGTAGATTAAGATGTGAGAAATGTTAGAACCTTAACAGACCAACACCTCCTTTTCGCCCATTTTGTCAGTTGGAAGCTTTTTTACTCCAGAGGGTCGATTCGATGTCAGAGTCCCTCTGACCCCTCCCCCCGGAGAGCGTGGGGTGGGCGCCGATGCTCGCTCCTCCTTGACGCGCGCAGCTGCGCCGCGCAGATAGCGACGCGGGCCACCGGCTGCTGCGCGCCCGACCGGCGCGACTGCGCGCGTTATCAGCCGCCGCGCGCAGGTGGTCACGTAGCCCTGCGCCCGAGGAGCTCCGCCGGGAGCGGTGGCTCAGGGCATCAACTGATCTCTCTGCAGGGCCTCTCACACGGAGGTTCTAGCGTTCGAAATCGGACGGTGGCAGGATTATCGACACTAGCGACCCAGCTATGGTGAATTCAGCCGCGGAAAAGTCTAGCGGCCGGTTGCTCTAATCGGAAGTTTTCCGTGGTTTCTCCGATCAACACAAGGCGAATGCCAGAGCAGAACCTTAACAAACGGATCATGGACCGCGCGTGATCTTTCCTTTCCATGTTCTGTCCTATCCTACCTCTTACTTACACATACACACTTACATACACTACAATTACAGACATATCGGGAGGCCAGTCGGGAATGTAGAGTTTGTCCCGGCAGGGACTGTTGATTGATTAGTGGTTCCAGGCGCGTCAACTGCTAGGATCACCAATCCTGTAAGTGCGGTGCATGTCCTTTTACTCGGGAGAATACAGTTACCTTTCTCCGCTTGATGATGAAATTACGCACCTATCTACAAGCTCTAAGCTCCCGATTGCTCTTGCGGTATCTATGGAAGTGTAATGCATGTAAGTGTAAGAAAGGGAAGAGGAGAGGATAAGGAAGATGAAGGAAAGATCGAATGAAGCCCGTGACCCACGCGCAGTGGTACTGGTTCGGCATTCGTCAAGTGTTCTTTGCAAGTTCGAGTAACCTCGGAAACCTTCCGATGAGAGCAACCGGTCGCTAGATTTCTCCTCCACTCAGCGGCTGAACGTCTCGTAGCTATCCAGCTAGTGCCGAATGTCCTTCTGCAGCCATGACTCGAACCTTGTTACCTCCCTGTCAAAGGCACTATAGTGACAGTAGTTGATTCTCTTAGGTACTTAAGCTGGTACCTCTTCGGCAGAGACCTGTAGCCGCAACAGTTATTGGATTGAGCTATATCATCCGGTGTTTTCACGTATCTGAAATCTCGTTAATAACTCTCAGTTCCTGTAATGATTTTCAAATATTGATTCGAATATTGCTGAAGCTTACAAATGTTTTATAGATATTACCCCTTTCGCACGTCTGAAAGGTTAATATGCACATTCGGAGTCTCAATACGTATATCCACATAGCCTTGATATCCAGCTCACTGTCTAAAGGTTTTTCCCTAAATTATGTAACCTGTTTAATGCAAACCTAGATAACTCAAATTCCAAATCGCTATTATTATATCGATCGTGAAAACTGTATTAAACGATATTAGCAAATATTGTAGACTCACAAAATGGATATGATGAGTATTGCGAAAGTTATGGTTTATTTCAAAGGAACTAAGATAAAATGGAATTCGAAGGAAGTATATCGATAATATCAATGTAGCTGTATTTTGCGTGCCATCAGGACCGCTCTTCCCCTTACCACGCCCATTTTGTTACGTTCCTTTCGCCATCTAGTCGAGAAAGAAAGTATTACTCGCATATTATTATAGGCGTTGTGAACTTTGCACAGAAGCTTCTTTTAGGCGTGAGAATCTTTTACATTCAGTACATCTACAGCATGGGATAGGTGGCTTTACTCCCCCCATAAAAGAAGGCGTACAACGGACTTTTTTGCACTTAAAATCCTGGCTTCAATGGGGTCTGAATCCGGGAACTTGGGTATAACAGTGCGAAAGGCTCACTGAAACCGATTTAAACCTCCAAATCCACAACAAGCACTTTTTACACTGTGTCAAGTGCAAGTAGATTCTAACAACACATTTCAATTATTCATACATTTATTATCTCCGCGGCTCACAGAAATAAGGTGCTTCACGAAAAAAGACATTCTTTGTTTTCAATCTGATCCACATTTCCTAGTCACCCTCACTATTATTGCCTCACTAACAACCATAAATATGTAAGAAATTTGTTACTAATGTGATGGAAGGTATCACATATATTTCAACGGAATTTAGTTTATCATTTGTAGAGTAATATCCATCACAGAAGGTTAACGCTCGAATAAATTGAAGCAGAATTAACGATACATAAATATATTAATGCACGATGGAAATTTCATATTTTTCAGTGTGATTTATATTCAGAGAAATTACATACAAAATGAAGAGAAAATGCTCATATACACATGAGGGTAGATGTTGACAATATACAAAGAGAGAAGTACTTCGATTTTGAATAAATAAAAATCCTGGAAGATATAGCATTTACAGAATTTACGTAGAAACGTGGAGATAAAATATGTTTAATTATTTTGAAATAATGTTTATTCTCATTTCGTACTTTCATGAACATGCAATATATAAATATTACTATTTATATCACAGTTATGTGTGGAATTATCATTCCTTTCTATTCAGCCAAGGTGGATTTGTATGCACTTGTTTATTACGGAATAATATTAGTCCCCATTATTTATATTGTACATTCTTATTATTTGTAGTTAATTCTTCAATTCACTTCAACTTAATGATTTTACTCTTTTCAATAATTGAAATTATTCCTATCGGATATATCGGGTTTCCACGTCGTTTTGTCATTACTGTTATTTTTCTTGTCAGTTCCACAGTTCAAACATTATTTAATTAAGCTGGTAAATGCATTACAAGAATGTAGAGAACGATTTCAGCATAAAGGGGATTAAGAATTTTTGTGTAAAATTCATTTCAGATTAAGTGTGTTACTTGATTTGAATTTTTTGTGAAGGCCATTTCACACGTGTTTTGTGCAAGGCATGTAATTGTGTCTCAGATAGAGCGTGAAATAGATGTACCGCATGTTTTATGAATTGGAATTGTAAAGCATCTTTCAATTGTACGTGAGGGAATTTTGAGATGGAAATTAGATTTTGTAAAATATGCCAGATTTTTATTATGATTTCTAGAAGTGTTAACATTATATTTTTATGAAACCCAAGATATCTGATATGACCTTAAGTGAAAAGAAGGAAAGTCAATACAAGGTGATAGGAATCTGTAGTACAGAGACTTTGTTCTACATGAAGGTAATTTATTATTCTTTACAATTAAACGTGTGCTGAAAAGATAGATACTCGACCATAAGCGACTAGACCATAAAGTAAAGTAAACGTCACCATTGTATAATATCCCTTTTTAATAATAATAATAATAATAATAATAATAATAATAATAATAATAATAATAATGTATTTCTTTCTGGCGAGACTAAAGCTGTAAGATCTTCTCCTCCACCTAAGTATTTAAATACTTTTACACTTACATTTACAATTACAATTGAGGCGTACGGGTGCAAATAATGATAGCTGACATAGATCGTGTTAACCAGCCATTGCCGCAACGTGCTGCACATTAAGTATGTATGTGTTTTCATTGTCAATTTTCCTAGACTCTAAAGTTAATATATAATAAAGAAACTGTGCTTTTGTCTTATGAAATTGTCTGTGTAGATCTGGATGATTCATAATGTTATTCACACAATAAAGAGCCTTTCAATTAAATGAATGAGCTGAACGATATGGTGGGATTTCATTCATACAGTATAATAACTATAATGAATGTTAATGGCAAAGTCCTGAGGCAAGACAATAACTGGTATTTTGTGAGATTATTCCCATTCATCGAAATGTATGTAAAATGAAACATGTGAACCATGCAAACGTCCATGAATGAGCAACTCTATCAAATTTCGTACTAAACGATGCGTTAGAACAGCTCGGAGCATTAAACGCTGTCGCTTCCTCGCGCGAAATGATTCCATCATGGCCGACACTCATATGATTGTGACACTGGTGATGACAAGAGTTCCAACTTTGTGAATTCGCTATTACGTTATTTCGTTATCTAAGGGTACTAAGCACTACGATTGTTTTTTGCGTGACTGACATTACGATTACTTGTTCTCGAGGCCGATTGATGCATGTAAAATGTAAATGAGATAGTGCAAGAAATTAATGAGGCTCCAGGGAGAGAGGGAACTAACACACTAATTCCAAATTATTAATTTATTAACAAATTCAATTTGTTCAGAGTCGAATATATTTATGAATCGATATTTTGAAGTTTGTGGATTTTTCTCTTCTCTCACTGGATGCCTCGATTATTTACTCATATATCTACCGGATATAACGACCCCTTGTATTTTAATCGTATAATTTAATTCAGATTAGCTTCTTCAACTCTCTTGAATTTTTTACATAATTGCCTTTGTTAGGGAAAACCCTGCCAGTCAACGTGATAGATCGACGCCTTGACCTCACCACCCAGCAGAGGAAGAAACACCTCCAAGTCCCTTGAAAAGAAAGGTGCTACTCTTACGGGACTAATGACCATACTAGTAGACGCGCCCGTAAACACGAAATAATCACTCCATCCACTTCCTCATCTGCGCCTACTGTCGCCTTTTTTGCCACCTTCACTGCTTGACCGCCCCTGCCTCTCCCTTTTTTCAATCTCCGTCTCCTTCTCCACCAGCGCCGTCACCGCCACATCCGCCGCCGACCCTCCCTCCCTCTTCCGCGCGTAAAACGGAATTAGCGGCGCGCGGCGGCCGCAGTTTGTGTTCCTTGGCAGCCCCGAGCGCCGTCGCCACCTCCCTCCGCGCGGACCCCGGGAGCACGAGAGCGCTCGACCTCTCGCTTGCCCTGCGGTTCCACGCGTGGCTTACGACCACAATATCCACGAAGAACGGTTGTTCCTTCCCAAGCTGAGTCGTAAAGTTCTGAAGAGTTGTTAGTAATAAGGGATGTCTCTGTTGATGTAATAGTTCCTTTCGCTGGTTAGTTAGTATGTAAAACGACAGAACGTGTTTCCGCGATACCAAGGTATATAAAAGTTACGAAGTAATTAAGCTATTATGAATAATAATTAACCATGGTGTATAATATCTACCAAATGTGAAAGTGATTATTCAAACATATTTCGTTTAATCCATCGCGTCAACTGCTAAGGTTATTCGTCCCGTAAGTATAGTGCATCGTTTCCCTGTTTGTATGGCGGTGATCATCCACCGCTGGATAATGAGATCCGACACCCACCGGCCTGTCGTGTAGCGGGATTTTCCTCAACCAGATATCTCCCTCCATTGGGATACCGCCCCAGCCGGGACAAATTCCAAGAAGCCGACTGGTCTCCCGGCATGTCTGGCAATGCAGTGCATATAAGGGGAAAGATGTGTGTGTGTGTGTATGTGTGTGCGTGTAAGGGTGAGAAGTAGACAAGGAAGGGAAAGGAAACATCGCGCGTCGTTCGTGGCCCGTTTATTAAGGTACTGCTCTTCTGGAGAGTCTGGTACCTATCAGAAAAAACACAGAAAACGATCGATCAGAGTAGCTGACTGCTAGAATTCTCTTCCAGACTGTGACTGAACTCGCCCTAACTATCTATCAAGTGTCGAAAATCCGGTTACTGTTGGGACTCGAACCTAGTGAGAGGAGAAACTATAGTGGCATAGTGGATGCCCTGAGCCACCTCTTCCGATACTGTTTTCGTCAAATTACGACTTCAGCATAATTGTTATATGCATTATGAATAATGATTACCCAAGGTGATTAATTAATTAATTTATTGATCCAGTTGATCAGTTGTTGCACATACTGATTGCAGATTATCCATACTCGCTTATTAATCATTATGGCCGTAAAATGTACAAATCGGCAATGAGACGGAAAATATGTAATTACTATACCCGATGTTGATTTATTTGCGAATAAGACAATACCAATAATCTTCTTTCGAATATGGATTAATAAAATCAGAATGAGGAGCCTGCGGAATTAGGCAATTTGCAGCACACGCTTGTCAAGAATGTTGCCTAACTTGGCACCTACGTCAGGCGTTTCTGCTGGATAACGCAAAGGAAATCTTAACGTTGCTCCGTGAAAATATTACGGAAAGCGACCTAAGAAAGGCAGATATTCCAAAACACCTCTACTCCCATTAGACCCTACCGTTTTATATATTAAAAGGCCCAATGCTTTCATTTTATTAAATCACAACGTTTATTTAAGTGTATAAATATATTTACTGAACAGTCTAACTAATGTTTATGATAACTAATGTATCCCCAATCTCTAGCTTTTTCTGTCATAAGATGAATGGTTTTTTATTGTATGATGATGATGATGAAGATGATAATGATAATATGGTTTTATATGAATAATAATGGAGCAATTATCGATTGAGATATGTGGTATACGAGAACATACACAGAAAGCCTGACGTGAATACGTTTTGGCTATCGTGGCTATCCTCGGATACTATCATTAAATTCAAAATCCACGAAACACGAGTCTTATTATCAATGTGTTTGTACATCATTTCAGAAATAACAGAAAAAATAATTTTAAAAAATAATTAAACTCTACGATTTTGATTTAAAATAAAAGTTCATACATTTTTAATCTGAAATCAATTTCTAAACACATTTTCTGAAATAAATTGGACCATGAAAAAAATGCCTTTGGAAGTTGTTGTTCAGAAACGGATTAGTTATGAAAATAAAAACGTGAATGCTACGTCAAACAATTTATTTGAAGTCTCTTACACAAAGTATTGCGCATCACTGTGTAAAGAATGCTGTAAAATATACTCGTAATTTCCAACATGTGTATTTTACTGTTTTCTTTCTACACTGGTTATTACTCTCAACTTCCATTTATATTGCCATTGTTTACATCCACCAGATTTACAAATACGCTCTTGTGTTTGCGTTCGTATCGAGCAAGGCCTTCTGATTGTGGAGCACTCAGTATACGATAGTGCCTGACAAAGGGGGCGTGGTGTTTGTGTTCAATATTTAGGTGAGACTTATGACAGTTAGGCAAAGTTGCGACCTCATATCGCCTCAGTTATCAGCATATTACGTTACGTCAGAATACGAAAGTTATCAACTTGATAATCAAGGAGAAATTGGGACGTGTCACCGCTTTCCAATTCTGAAAGATATTGAGCTCAATTGCCTCCTGCTGCTAGTAATGGATGCTTCAATTACATAACGCATGTAAAATATGTTTGCTTTTATTTTCATTGAATGGTGTTGAGATACAGTGATTTGTAAGCATATAATGAACAATATATTGAGATACTAAAACATAATTAATTCATTGGCAAGATGATGAAAGAAAATGCTGGTACATGCCAACTCCAAAAAACAAAGTATCCATCCAAAGTTATTGGGTTTGAAATAAATCACGAAATCGTTCATTTAAAATTGTATTAACAAAACTTAATTTAGGTTTTTAAATTTGAGAAAAATGTAGCACACAGAAACATTTTGAGTTTGAATATATTCAGTGGTGATAGTAGATATCTTGGGATACTGCATGACATGAATTAAGAAATAATCAAACCACAGCAATGACAATTTTTAATATTTAATAAAACATTAAAGTACTTAAACATTAGTAAGTAATTTTCTGAAGCCATTTTCATGGCATTAATGTTTTTTACAAATACATTTCTTATACTAATTTTTGTCCTTATTTGGTTTAATGTTTCTATATTTTTTCCCTTTTCCATTATAATAGAGCAATTGAAAATGGCAAAAATGTTCCTGAAAGTTGCCTTTAAATGTTATTGTTTTAATAATAATAAAAATTTTGAATTGGTGTAGTTTAATTATTTTATAAGTCATGTTATTAAGAACTTGCAATTTGTTACCAATGCTCACGTTTTACTGCTTGACAATATTTTGTGTACTCTGCACTTTTCTAAGGAAAGGTGACAGTTGTTTGCAATTTATAAGAAACCTTCGACACAAAACCCTATGAGTGGATAAGGAATAACCTTCATACGAATCTTGTGAGAACTCGCCACTAGTCTTCCTGTGCGATGTAAAAATAAGTGTTTGTTAACAAGAATCGATAAATAGCTCCCGGAAGAAGACGGTGAATAATTCATGGGAAAGAAACTTCTGAGTCTCTGGGAAGATCAACATACTTTCACAAATTTCCATACCTGCGTGGAAGAAGACGGGGTGACTGGTGTACGTGACAAACAATAATTAGCAATCTGGAAAGCAAGGAAAATAATTAAGGGAATAAAAATGAGAATCGTTGGAGAAGAAATTCAGAAATAGAAAGAATTAAGTAATAAAATGAAAAAAAATTAATCAATAATTAGAATTAGGACGAATAACGAATTGTGAAATGTAGTAGAAAGAAATAAAATCTTTCTAACATCAGAGGTATGCAAGGAAGAAGAAAAAGGGAAGAAATATGCTGGAGATAAACGAGTGAGAGAGAAAGGGGAACAGAGAGAGAGAGGGGGGGAGAGGGAGAGGGAGACGAGTCAAAAAACTAAGTAACGGATTCTCTCTGATCTTCTGGAGGAACCCCGTTAAAGCGACATATGGGCGAAAACCCTTGTCCCGAGGGACCGGAAGGAGAAATGGAGCGCCAAGCCCTCGCTGAAAGGGCAAAGGGCGCACCACGTCTGCACCAATCGGCAGCGAGCGTCGACCCCCGGCCAGGCCGCGCCTCTGCGGAGCGCGCTTCCCTGAGCTTCCAACGCGGAGCCCTCCCGCTCACGCACTGCGCGGGCGCCCTCTGCGGCTCTCGGCGGGCGGGGCGCTGCGGCGGCGCGCGCTGTTCACCGCTGGGACGGCCGCGGCCCCGCAGACAGCCGTCATTCAGGTCGGCCGCCGGCGAACGCGCTTCATCTTGCTCGCGGACCGCGCGCACGGCCGCACTCCAATCCGCCGCTTCCAGTTTGAGTCCTCAGTCTGCGACCCTTCCGCTGTCGACCCCCTTCTCCACCTCTGCCTACTCCCCTGATGCCGCCTCCTACCATACTCTTCCGGTTGCCTTCCTCTGCCCGTACCTTCCGTCCGTCACCGCACTGCCGTCTCCACCTGCCAACCCACACATGACCACGCCACTGCCACCCCCACTGCCCTCCCTCTGCGCCCCCAAGCTCTTCTGGCCTGTCCCCTCGCCGACTCACACTGCCGTCCCCCCTGCCCGTCCCCCCCCTGCGCGTTGCCCC
>BOPP01000235.1:3026-29763 GCA_017312745.1 Gryllus bimaculatus | reverse complement strand
TAGGCCGTTTGCGGAGGCCCCTCGCCACCAGATGGTCCGCGGGGCCAAATGATCCAAACGACCCTCGTTAGCGCAGGCTGCGGGAAGGGCCGGCTGCGAGTGCGCGTTTGACGGCCCTTGGAGCCACCTTGCGCCCTCGAGATACACCCCGCCTCGAAAGCGGCAAAGACCAAAGTTCATCTCTTGGGACTCCCGGAAAGCCAGCAATGATTTATTCAACAGCAGCTCTTTAAAGCGAAACAATGGCTCATATGGTAATTGCTACGTAAATATAAATGCTGACCTAGCAACTATGGCATCCCTTTCGAAGTGCAATTTTGTCCAACAATAGGAAAGTACCGAATTCTAGAGTATGCCGGAGAGCTAGTGTTCTGTTTTGTTTTTTTTAACTTTACAAAAGGATGAATTAATGTTGTTTTTTAAAATAAAACTAAATTGTCTTTTCACCTAATATACAGGAAGAAAGAAAAATTAATATTTTGACAGATCAAAAGTCACTCTAAGACAAAGAGTTTATGAGAACACATGCCTATTCGGAAGGGTGTCCATGACAGAGCACGATGAGGTGGAGAGGAAAGGGGTGAACAGAGAACCATTATTTTGAATTTGATGCGCAATTGTGACTCATTTTCTTCTGCCGTACAATGCCAGTTTCTGAAGCATCTATTCTGTTTTAGTTGACCATTACGATTATTGATATTACATTGTAGGTATTGAATTGTTGTAAAAATGCCGCCTACTTTCACAAATTATAATGCTAGTATGTTGTGTGTACATGATGGGATTTTTGAGATCGGATATCTTCCGCTATTGTTCAAAAATACTGTCGACGTTTCCCTATTCACAGAGTTTGTCATAGTGTTTTTCTCGGTGTTAAAGAAATTTCGTCAATGTGGCCCTATATGTTCGCCTTTTGACGGTCACATCAATGAGTAAGAAAACATTCTTTAATTACCAGAACTTACAAATAATACTCGAAGACGATATGCACTTATCAATGATTCACGAAAACCTTTGACCAACATCGTCTGAAGAATTCTTGCACCTCTATCACCCATGGCGTTTGCAAAATCTACACCATGGAGATATTAACATGCGTCTATAATAGTGCCGGAGTCTAATTCGGCTCCACTCGACATGCCGGGACTAACCCCTACTCTATTGCCCATCAGTATCGGGCACTGCCATGGCGAAAGCAAGTGCCCCTCTGGGCGCCGGCCGGACCGACGTCTCGGAGGCTCGAGCACCCCAACCCGCCCCCTCACTGCAGCCACCTTGGCGCTAGCAACGTGGGTACCGCCGGGAAACTCCGGGTGGTGTCCGGGTCGCGCCTTCAGCAAGAGCCTCAGTTCTTGCGGCCTTTTGCCTTCCCGCCCCCTTTGCGGGGCGCAAGTTACGTACTAAATGCCTTCTGTTTCTCTTCATATTGAATACTGTATCTGATCATTGATCATTGTACCACTGGGTAATAGTATACTTTGGGTAATAGTATTTTAGAATTAATTAAAAACATATTTTGACCTAGTGGTTCAAGTAGAATTATAATAGAATAATTAACACTCTGTGAGGTCGCAATATGCACGCTGTAGTTTCTTAAGGACGATGATGCAGCTGGTCGAAAACTTTTTCCCACCGGAATTACGAGCCCAGCAAGGCTTCAAAACAAGGCGTACTTCGAAGAATAATAAATACTTAGGAAGTAAATACTGCTTTTAGAAAGAAATTAACTTATTTACAAATTCCAGGCATTAAATACGTCAAATGTTTTTTTCATTTAACAATTGCTTGTTTATGTAAATTATAATACATAATTTTTCTCAAATGCGTAGGTACTTCTTCTTCATGACAAAGAATGAAGAAGTGCAGAGCAAGTAAATAAGACTTTCACAACTTTTTCAACATTAAAAAAATTGGTTTTCAAATAGCTTATGTATAACTGTGTATATCTTTGGTCTTTGATATTGACATTTTCTTTTAAAAATTAAGTTCTCGATGCCACAATGTCAGTTATTTCAACCATTGTTTTCTGAACTGTTTTTTACTATTCTAACTAGCTATGATTTTTTTTTCATTTTAGAACTTGAAAAACTATTTGTTTCGTGTCATACGTCCTTTGCATATTGTTGGTAGTGTCAGAACGTATCACTTCGAAATGCCATCCAAATACGAATTTCTGTTTTTGTACATGATGAAGGTACGTTTTAATAACACGTTTACCAGCTAAGCTTTTTATCTGTGAGTCATTACTAAACAAAATGTTTACAATTGTTTTCTTATAGCATTTATGATGATTACATTAATAATGTAATAATGGGTCAAGACATCAAATTGGCTTCTTATCTAAACAGAAACATAAATGAATGCTTTTCATCTCTTGGTTTGAATCTTACATTTTCAGAAGACTATCAAAAGAAAAAATAATATATTAATACTATTGTTTTACTTTTCTCTGTTTTTTAACTTTGTCAGACTGCATTTGGTTCTTTATTTTACAGACAGAAAATTCATTTATGTTCTGTTTAGAGAAAAAGCCAATTTGTTGTCCGAGCCAGTTATTCAGTTATTAATATAATCATTACAAATGTTATAATAAAACAATCGTGAATATTTTGTATCGCATTTAGTATATTGACATATAAAATAATGCTCCAAGAAAAATCTAAAGAACGCTAAGGAATCTGGAAAGAGTCAGAAGATTCTGGAAAACTATTTTCCTTTTGTTTTCACATTCCATGCTGTGAATATTGCCCACACATTTTATTTTCTATTGCCAGCCTCACGCAAACCAATACACGCATCCTGAAGCCGCGCCCAACAATATATTGCCTTGTGACGGAGAGCAGGCCACTAGCGCGCCGCGGTGTCGTTTCACAGGCCACTCCCGCTCGCTGGCGGCGGTCGAAAAAACAATCCGAGAACCTTTAGCAGCGCCGAGGCATCTCAACGAGGCCCGTGAGAATGCACAGAGCGGACCGGCGCGGAGCGGCATGGCGGGTAGGGGCTCGCCACGAAGCGGATCGGCGCGGAGCGGATGGGCGCGAAGCGGATGGGCGCGAAGCGGATGGGCGCGAAGCGGATGGGCGTGATACCGGGCGGCGCGGAGCGGATTGACAGGAAAGGGTTTAATGCGAAGCTGATAGGCGCGGAGCGGATCACGCGAAGTGGGTCGATGCGAAGCGATTTGGTGGGTGCCAATCGACGCGTTGATGGTAGGTGCAAAGCGGGTGGGCGCGAAGCTTGTCGGCGTGATGCCTTACGGCGCGGAGCGGGATGGCGCGAAGCGGGTCGACGCAATGTGTACTCGTATTGGTGCAAAGAGAGGCAGCGGGAAGCGGTTCGGGCTGAAGCGGAGTGTGCAAGGAGAGGCGGCGGGAAGCGAAAAGAGATGATGCGAAGAGATTGGGCGCGAAGTTGATCGGTGTAAAAAGGGTTGGTGTGAAGTGGGCCCCGAAAGAAGTGTCTCAGGACATCAATTGATATCACTGCAGTGCCTCTGACCGGGAAGTCCTAGGTCCGAGTTTTGAAGGTGGCAGGATTTTCAACGCTAAGACGAATTCAGTCAGGCTGGAGGAGAATTGTAGTGGACGGCTGTTTGAATGGGTAGTTTTTGTTGTTTTCCGTTCAACACCCAGTGAATGCCGGAGTAGTATCCTAACTAACAGGCAACGAACCGCACGCGATCTTTCCTTCCTCTTTTTGTCCTATCCTTACCCCTTACGGACGCACTCTTACACGTACATGCATTGCACTATGCTACTATCCACAGACGCCGGGACACCAGTCGGAAGGTGAGGGCTTGTCCCAGCAGGGGCGATGCCCCGCTGGTGGGAAATACCTGGTTGGGGAAACTCCACTAGCGGACGTATCCAGAAGGAAAAGATCAACGCCACCTCCCGAAGAAACCATGCACTACACTTACGAGACTAATTACCATAACCATTGATATGCCCGGAATCACTAATTAAATCAATGAATGAAAGCGAAGTGGCACGAAGCGAATGGATGCAGAGAAGCGACGTGAAGCGGGTAAGCGCGAAGCGGGTGGGTGAGAAGAGCTTCGTCGCAGAGGTGACTACTTTTATGCGGTTTGGCACGAAGCGGCAGATTGCGAAGCGGATCGGCGCAAAGAGAAGCAGAGCGGGTAAACGCGAAGTTCTTTGGCGCGACGGGAGGCAGCGCGAAGCAGGTCGGTGCGAAGAGGAGCGGCGCGAGGTGGAGAGAAGCGCTTTGATGCGGGGCGGGGCGCGGCGGAGAGGAGAGGAGGGGAAAGCAGAGCGTAGCGGGGCATGGACCCTCTTTGAAGTGGGACGGGTACAAGGGACGGTGAAGTCAATCAATCCGGGGGGGGGTATCACACATTTTATCTTTGATAACTTTATTTGTTATTATATTGCATGGTTGTTTTTACTATAATATTACTACTATTTACTGTTATTTATATAATACTACAGCAAGTATTTTTGAAATAATTGCACTATTCTATACCTACAATACATATCTTGTACATACATTACATGCCATAAATATACAGCAAATTATCTTACGTAAAATAAATATCTTTAAATTAGTGTGGTCAATGAAGGAAGATAACAATCGAAATTGCCGGGCCTGTTGGGAGAGACATGTCCACAACGTGGCTCCGCACTGGTGGGAATGCAAGGCGGGCGGGGGCCGCAGCGTGGGGGCGGCGGCGGCAGTGCTAGGGGTTGGCTCGGAGAAGAGTGAGGCTGGCGCGACGCGGGTCTAAGCTGTCAAATCGGCCCGGAACTTTCGCGCGAAACATCGGTCGCCGCGGGGGCTGGCGGTAAGCGCTGCGGGCAGCCTGCGTCCGCTGCACGCCCCCACACTCCCCCGGCTCAATAAAAAACCCCATCGTGGGCATCTCATTGCTTACCTGGACGGCAGGGGGAATGAATCCCCAAGGGACCCGGCTGACCGAAACAGATTTGTCACTACGAGGCCGTTAACGAAGGTAGACATGTGCTTCGAAGAGATTGTTCATCTTAGAGCTGATTGCTTCACTATTCTTCGAGATCGTTTATTAAAAGAAAATAATATAAGTAATAGTTAGATAATTTTAAAATTATATTTAATACAGAACACTACATTAATGGTACTATTATTATTTAACGACATAATACTATTTTGATTATGAAAAGTGACCTATATTCTCAGATTATTAAAAAACACTTCTCACGACAGCACACGATTCATATAAAATAATAAATGGTTAACCAATAAACAAACAGCCCAGTCTCACTCTTGACCATTACACAATACTTTTGAGGAAATCATTTTGGTTATTGTATTTCATGATGCAAAGAGCTAGGTAGTTCTCCCCACTTATCATCTTTTAAAGCTTCCAAATTGGTAATGTAATTGAATCTTTTAATTAACGAAAATCGTATCTACTATTTTTCTTGTCGTAGTAAATCCAGTTGTAAATTGAACGACACTTCTTCCGTGTCTGCTGCTCCCTTTAAACGAGAGCATTCAAATATATTTCGTTTAGGGAGTTATTTTTCTATCATACTCAGTAATTTGTAATCTACTGCCAATCGAACGTAGATCTAATTTGCCTGGCGCGCATAACCCTGAAACTGCAAACTGATACAACTTTCTTAATTCGCAAAAATGATTAGAAAACTTCTACAGCTTGTACCAATGATCTAAATATCTAATTCTAAATAAATCGTCACCAATATCCTGATTTATTGTAAGCGAATTAAAATTGTCAATAAATTTAATAAAGCCGCCCATTTGTCTATGTGGTGTTATATTTAATTTTGCCGAAAGAAAAATACAGAAAATATGGCAAAATATATAAACGAAATAAGAGGAATGAAATGACAGAGTTTTACTCGAAGAATGCAATGAGTAACGTGGAAATAAAGGCAATTCGTCTTGAGTGATTAACGAATTTAAAATAATACGAACAATTTCGTATTTAACATTGTGCAACCTGCCGTGCGGGAAAGTTCTGATTCCACTCACGAGAATTCGACTGCCGAACTCGAACGCAGCCTTCGTATTTCGATAAGCCAAGCACAATTTTGTGAGCACACAACCTCGCAAAAATCAGTATACAAAAAGTGGGCGTTCGCCGTGCGCACGCGCAACTTGCTTTTGCTGAAGAGGTGAGATGCAGCGGGGCGAATCAGTGTGGGTCGAGGGGAATGGATGGTGGGGTAAGGCGAAGTAAGGAAAGGTGACAGTAAGAACTGGCGTGAGGGCAACGAAAGAAAGGGACAAAGGAATGAGGGAATGGTAATGTGGGATGGGAGTGGACGGGACTGCGAAAAGCAGTGGGGGAAGTGGGTGAAGGCTGGAGTGAGGAGGGGGGGTACAGGGCGGGGAGAACAGAGCTAAAGACCGAGAGCTGGGAGGCGGAGGCGGTTGGAATGGTGGAAAAAGGGGGAGGCAAGAGCGTGGGAGAAGAAACCGGCGCGAAGCGACGGGGTGTGATAGCAGTTTCGGGAAAGGCGAGGCGGGCAGGGGGGAGGAAAATCTACCAGAGCAAACTTGAGCGGTGGGTGCGAGGAAAACTGAGGCGGCGGTGGCAGAAGGTCAGTGTGAGTAGCAGAGGCGGTACGGCGACGAGGACATTGGATCAAAAGAAGACGGAAGAGGGGGGGGGGGCGGGCATGGCAGAGTTAAAGGGGGGGGGGGCAAGGATGGCGAGCGAGGGCAGCGAGAGCGGCGGCGACGTGGAGCTGTAAGAGCGGGGAGAGTTGTGAGAAGGTGTGTCGGACGCAGTGGAGCAGGGCAGAGGTTAAAGCGGCGGCGAGGGCTGTGCAGGGGTGACACGGTGTTTGGTGGCGAATAGGGTTTGTGGAGGAGACGGGGCACCGTGCATTTGGGAAGGCTGAGGACGGGTGTAGGGGCGGGGCCGACGGGGGCAAGCAGTAGAGGCGGCATTGGGCGGAGGGGGGGGCGTGCCGCACGTGCGTGGGCGGGGAGGGTCGGAAGCGAAGGAGGCGCGGCCCTGTTTCTCCTTCCGGTGAATTGAGCGAGTTATTTGTGTCCGCGCCGACGCTTGCGCAGTTATCTTCTTTTTTTAGGTTTCCTGCCCGCGAAATCTGGAGGAGCAATCCAAGTGCCTCGTAATGCCTTGAATTCATGTCCTGAAACTAAAATACCAATGTAGATTTTGACATTAGAACAAATGGAATTTTGATACTGATGTCGATTGTCCCTCCTGTTTCAATTTTCCTTCTGTTATTGTACTATATGTATATTAATATTATCTTTAATTTGGTAGTACTTATAATATTTTATGTAACAATTCTTAATTTTTGTAGTTGTGTTTCTAAATAATTTTAAAATAGAATTTTATATAACATGTTTGCTCTGTAGAGTAGAAGGTTTTACTTCTCCACATCAGTATTTTAATTTTTTATCCGGATGATAACAATTGTTGCTTGTATATTTTCAAAACTTGTAATAGCAAGCCGTTCACCTCTAAGTTTAATATTTTCATTCCATCTATATTTTCAAATGTATCTTATACCAAAAGAAGGATCAAAATAATAAATTAATTTGGGATCTCGTATTCTTAACTAAAGATCATTTATAAAATGGGATCTTTTGTTTATGAAAACGATTTTTCAAATTTAATTATCACGATGATAAAGATCAGTTTCATTCCACTGCACGATAACGGAATTTTTCAGAGCACAGTCCTCCTTTTTGTCTAGTGTTCCATGAAACCGGCACTACACACTCCGTAAGCAGCCTCTCGCCTCATCGCTGGAGTTGCTTCGCCTCCAGAGTGGATTGGGGTAGCAGGGGGTTCAACGAATTTGCGGTAAAAGGGATATCGCCTCGACGAGCGACGGGTTGGAAGGCGCAGCGTAAACTAGAGGGAGCAGACGGGACAGTGCGGTGGGAGCCAAGGGTCGCCTGCAGCCTCCAACCGGATAGCAGAGTGGCGCGGCCTTAGACCGGAGTAAATTTGATGCGAAGCGGTCCGGAATCTCGGCTAGTGGTCTCCTGACAGTCGGGAAAAGAGGCGGAGAGGATCGATAGCGTAAATAAGGCGCATGAAATGAGGTGGTGCACAGGAGATGACCTCGGATTTGAAACTCATTGAGCAAGAAAATGGAGGAAGGTTGAGTCATTGATTGAATGAACGAACGAACCTTCAGAGGGCGATTTCTGAATTCAATAGAGATCTGACGTAATCCGTGACGGCAGCTCGCAGCTTGCGCTCTTAACTCAATTTGCCCTGCAGTTCCGTGCAGTAGAAAAGACGAAGACTTGGTAATTTCACTCGGGGAACAATACTGATCATCAAAAGAATACGACCAGAAATTTCCTGGGCCACGTTATGTCACCCGACAATATATAAGATGAGCAAATATTGATTAAAAAGATGGCAAATTATCGAGTATTCAGGAAGTGAATAAAAGAACGTTCCGAGCGATGTGAACATGAAACAGTAAACCCCGCAAATGCAGTGGTGTACTCCAATGTATTCATTCCATTCATTGTTCTATAGCTCTGAAATCAACTAATGAGCGGCAGATTCTCTTGGAGTTTTTCAATTTAACTTTCTAGTTGATGTTTTTGAACAATGATACTCAGGAAGTTCCAAAATTTCCACTAACCTTTCGTATTATCACACAACAATAATCTTCAAACACACTAATGTACTTATATAAAAAGAGGTAAAGGTAAATAGCTAGGAATCAATCATCATTTTATTTTAAAGGAAAGCAAAAACCTCCATGAATTAAATTCTTCTGCAAATCTTGACATCAGATGCGTAAACCGTATTAAAAATGAAGCCAAGATTATCAATAATAAAAGTCTTTTTTTTCCACGGTGATTCGCAGTCGTCTTATCTCAAGAACAGGCTCCGTGAGATGTTCCAAGGGAGAAAGCAGCAGATCATCTTCAACCATCCACTTTTCGTGTCTGTCCTTAGCTCTCTTGAGACCCTGATCCGAGACGGTGACAACCCTCCTGATAGGCTTTCCGTATTCCCAGAGGAAGCACATCAGCCATTACGTTGAGAACTTGCAGTATTTTGTGACGTAGTAAGAGACACCACGAAAGCAAAGGTCAAAGTATTAAAGGATATACTTGGAGATCCAAGAAGCTAAGCAAGCAACTTAATATTTCAAAAGCAATATTAAAGGAGAACAGTATTATGCACGAAAGTCTGTCGGATTCTCTCCATAGCATCACTCACTTTATACTTTCTGTATCTTAATGCAGACTTTTAAACTAACGAAATGCATATACAACTCGGGGCAAACCAGTAAATTAGAACTTGGCACGACCGACCGCCAAATTTTGAAATTTATTAAGCCCGACACGTGATTTTCAAATTCGAAATGTCAGTTTGTCCAGTAGGACTGGCATTTTATTATTTTTCTCTCTTCGTTTTGTTAGATCAACTCTTTGTTTGGATCAACTCTCATCTTACTAAAACCTCACGCAAATGCCACTAGATATTAGGGAATAAATCCAAACGAAGTTAATACGTATTTGAAAATTTTAGTCGTCAATTACTACATTTGAGAAAATCTTACTATCGCAAGAGGCTGATAACGACAAAACACGCTAATACGTTTTATTTTTTGCTTCCAACTCGCCTTCAGAAACTGTTCCAACTGCGTACGTTTTCTTTTTAATAGAGTTAAAATAACAAGTATTAATAGAGTAAGGGATAATTTTATAAACAAATTTTTGATACAGCAATTAAGTATTACTCATTTCTAGCTTGTCCTTTCACATTGTGTACATTCAGATTAAGGGGTTTTGTGGCAATTCTACAAATGTTTACACCTATTAGTGCTAATTCTATCAAACAAAAAAACTAAATTTAAGTACATTATAAAAAGTTGGTGATTATTATAATACGTTATTTACCATTTTCTTTTTTACGCACCCAACAGTTAATATGTTTTTGCATTATGTGTTATCTGCTAGCAAATCAGAGAGCAATGCGTAATACTTTTATTTGGTGGGACCGAATTTTAAAGAGTTTGCTGCTAGTTATGTCTATTACGGTGCACGCACAATTCACAAGAATATGAGAATTGTTGTTACTCATGTTAGTGTTGTAAATCATGTAAAGAAAATAAAAACGAGTATTTATGAATCTAGTCATTACGAGGAACTTGGTATTCAATACTAACAGATAGTAGGATTTTATTGTGTTTATTTACAACGATCTCCTAATTTTACTTTGTGACTTTAACAGGAAAACAGAATTTGGCAGTCATAACACTCTTCTCATCTACACGGAATATTGTCTGTATTCACGGCCACCTGTATATTTTCATAGTCGTAATAAGGCCAACGCCCAGCCATTTCTTGGGAATCTGATGCGCATTTGTATCGCGGGCGTGTTACCGTAATGAGAATGACCCCAGAGACTGTTTTGCTTTTACCGGAATATGTAACGAGAAATATACACTTAATAAATGAAACTTCTGAATTTATGATATTTTTCTTTTTAATATCAAAAATCGATTAATAGACATTAATTCACTGTAACCTAATTAATCATATTTACTTATATGGTCAAAAATGGAAAAAACAAGAAAATAAAATATAATGAATTGAATTAAATTTTTGAATTTGAAGTGACAGGAAGTTTATTTTATAAAACTAAATTCTCGGATGTTGAAACAAAAAACGACAAGTTCTATGTTAATAATATAATTTCAGCTTCAAGATAAATTTTATATTATTTCCAGAATGTTATATGTTTATCCAAAACATTTTTACGATTATAATAAATACACCATACCTTAATTTTAAGTAATTTATAAGTAAATAGTATACTAGATACTTATTAAAATGAAATTAATTTCCAATTGATTATAAGCCAAATTTGAAGATAAGTATGTGAATGTTTGTATAAGAATCAATAAAAATAAAATGTAATTTATCGGTATTACGTATTGGAATTATTGCTGACATTCCCATTTTACTATGAATGCTTACGAAGGCGTCGGTTTTCGTCGGAATACTTAGTTTAATTCTGTAAAAATGATTTCGTCTGTTATTTTGATATCGATAATGACGACTACATAATTATTTTAACTACTTTCCATGTTATGTTTTATTTTCTCGCCGTTCTAAGTACGTAGTAAAAGTAAAGTATTGTAACCGTGCATCAGAAAACGGGAAATTTTTGACATAAAAACTCTTAATACCGGGCCTTGGTAACGAAAAAGTAGATAAAGCTTGTTCCTGTAAGTAATAAATTCAACATTTTTGTAGTCAGAATCCCCATTTTGTGTGTTCCTAGAACTCAAGCACTGATTGACGGTCAAACGCCTGACCATTTGCCCACCCGTCCGCAGTCAATGTTAGCGCTTAAATCGTTCAGACGGTTTTCTCCGAAATTACTATTCCCCTAACGATTTAAATGAAGTCAAGATACCGCGAGTTTGAAACCAATATTTTGATTTTAGGGAGTTAATGATTAGGAAACCTCAACACCATTTTAAAAAATTTCTCAGAATTTGCTTAATGGTTTATTGAAATTTATCCTTGGATAGCGCAAATATCTCTTTAAAATGGCGAATATCTCATTGTCGTTGAAATATCTGAGTTTACATCAAATCTTTGAAATTACAAACGTTCAACACTTTTTGGCGCCTTCCTAAAACTACAATATTAAAGAGGGATTTGTATCTAAATGAAATCTATTATTCTAAGACACGTCTTGAAATTAAGTGGTGTACAGAACAATTTTTTGAAAATATGCGTAGATTTTTCAAAAACAGCACAATTTTTAATTTTTTCCAACGTGTGAATCAAAAAACAAAAAGTAAATGTGCTGGACCTTTTTTTGGCGCACTGAGTATTATCGAAAACTGCAAAAAGTGAACATTGCATAAGTTCAACATAGATGATAAAGATTTATTTTCTTAAAAAAGCTCTTATCTGCACAGAAAACAAATATTTAAACGTTGAAATGTTTATAATACACTCTCTCGTAACTGGAATATAACACGTATGCCTCCAGATATTTAAAATTATAATTAATTGCGATGAACTAAAAAGTCCACGTTCTTCAGAACTTATTGTTATGTTTTACCGGCATAAACATTTTATAGTAAAACATATGATACTGAAATATTAAGAAATATTAATACAGATCCAAAACTTATCTGAAAAGTGAATTTAAAATACAAAGATATTACATTGTTGTTACTATTATCACATTTCGTTATATTAATATTGTTCTATTACGAAGTGTCCTTTCTCACGTCTGGTTCTTAATTATTGTACGTTGAAGTGAATTTTCAAATACATATTAACGTGAGTTTAAAATGGTCTTTTGGATCGTAAAATAAAAAAGCCAAGAATCTCTCAGGCCGAGCTGGCTGGCAGACATCTCGCTTGGAGTGAATTTCGGTTGCCAATATTTGACTCCAGTAAAGTATCTGATGGGGAATGTTTTCTGAACCAAACTTTCGTTTATGCATTGGAACTCACTGACCTTTACTCTCGGAGTTAAAACGTAATTGCCGTATCGGAAAAATTAGCAACTTCTGTCTCAGAGTTGGTCACTTTCCAGGTTTTCGCGGTTACATTTTATCTGAATAGCATTTCCAACCTAAAAGTATTTTAACCACAACGCGAGCTTACGCAGAGTCACGGGAAGTCAATTGAGTAAGTACTTTTTAAATGTTTTATTAAAACAACGAAGCAAAGTAGAAAACTTGCAAAATATCTTCTGTGCTTAACAATAGTCTTACAAGGAGAGAATATTAAAGAGATAAAACAGAGCACCTCATTAAAGTCGAAGTCATAAGATAAAAAATCGTTATTATTACCTATAGTAATACAAGTTTTGATAATCCTAAGGCGCTACTTTATGTTATTTACTTACTAACCGACAACAGGTCAACTCTCCAATTACAGCAAGTATTAAATATATAAATTAACAAAAAGAAATACAAAACTGAGAAAAACAATGTCAAAGAAGGATATTTAAACAAAAAAATGCACAATGGATGTAAAAAAATGAAGAAACAGTAAAAAAAATCACATCAATGAAAATCAATAGAAACGTATCTGTTTCGAAATTATATATGTTTTAATATTATTATATATTTTATATATCTTATCTTCTTTCGGGATATTCGCCCGCGAGATCCATGCGTCGGGCGTCAAATTTCTTACCCCACTTTCGAATGCCTGGGCGAGGAATTTCACTCTAGCCATATACAGCACTGATTTCACGATGAGTGTCCGTGAATTTGAACCATTTAGCCCATAGAAATCTGATCGTTGCACGCACCTCCAATTTGGTGTGAACAAACAGTTGACGTGCCATTGAGCCTATCCCGCCCGCTCTGCACACACAACCCGAGGAGGCCCCACACCAACCTTCCTATCGGACGTGTGAGCAGTTACTGTAGCTTGCTCCGCATTGGGACACAGTCAAGACACACAGTGTGCTCTCGAGGTTAATTAGTGTAACTTCCTTTTTGATACGCCTACCTATATTTTAATAACCGTAACAAAACCGTTGGAATATTTGCAACCGCGATGAATAGGATACTATTTCGTTTCAAGGTGACTAGCCCAATTTTATCTTCTTTGGACTTTCAAGAAGTATGCACACAAGACATTATCAGCAAAGGTAGAAGAAGACAAAACATTGTCACTTCTATTCATGAGCCAGAACACATCTAAACAGCTCTCCTGTAAAATCGGGTATATAAGTCTATCATACACCTCCGACGTACACATCTTTACCTAATGATATCATAAATAGAAGTATAGTGAAGCTTCAGGGTGAACCTCTGTTTCATGACATTTCTAATGAGGAAAGATAGAAGTACGTGCATTGACAGAACGATCGCTAAGTGTCACACCAATGCCATTCTGGTACCAAGAGACAAACCAAGAGTGAGATGAACAGCGGATCCCAGAATTAATATTCAAATAATTGAAAAAAATAGAACTAATGATACACATTTAAACTCTATTCTACAATCGTTTTCCACATGTTTGCGTAAAAATATTTTCACCTTTTGAGATATGACATAAATATACCTAATTTGAACACTTTTTTTACTTGTAGAAATCTCTGCGAGGTCATAGATGTCCATATCCTTTTGAAAAAAGCTAATAAACGTTCACTACGTTGCTCCGATTGTACAACTATAATCACAGATAATGAAATAATCACAGATAATCACAATCACAGATAGAAAAATAAAGTGTGTATGCGTAGCCCTGTCCCTAAAAAAAACGTTGTATTCCTCGAAGTGATGACGCATGACGAATGCATCTTTCTAGACATCCGATAAGCAGTTGAAAGGTGAAAGTAACACTTTTAATATTAAAAGCCCCAAACGAAAATAAGTAGCTCCCGTAGGGAAAATAACGAATCTCAGGTTCGACGGACGCACGGACAGACTCAAAAGAAAGACCAACGAACAATGAAAGGACGGAAGGAGCAACGGACGGGTGGGCGGACGAGCAAAAAACAGACGGACTGACCGATGGAACGTAGATTCTTACCACACAACCTGTTAAAGTTATTTGTTCTATACGGGATCAATATGTATCCACGATTTCAGTGGCAAGGTCCCACAATACGAATTTTTCTTACGAAAAGTTGTAGTGTTTTGCTGCAGCGTTACAATAGTTTCTACCTCGTGTACGTAGTACTAAGCGGGAAAGTAACATCAAACTTTACCTTTTAAACAAATAGTACTAATTTACATTAAACATTTATTAATATAAAATTTTCTTTAAGCATATTATGGCTTCTATTCAGTGAAGGCTCTGAATACTAGCTTAGTCTGCTTATGCATAAGTTGATCCCTGCTCTCCACGATTAAACAAAACATCCTTGAGTCCATCCCCTGCAGTGTTGCAACACGTTCACTTGCCTCACGGTCGTAGCATTGCGGGTATAAACTGTGCACCACGCAGACGAGGGCGTTGTGGCAACGCCGCCTGCCGCAGGGCCCCAGACAATCAGTCTGGGCATCAGCAGGGCTGCCCTTAATGACGTCGGGCGGGCATCGCCGCCCTGTCCAGCGCTTTGTGCAGGCGGCGGGCGACTTGCGGCCCGTCGCCCACGCCCCCGAATTGGGCGCGCCCGTCGCCGCCGCCTATTCAGGATGCGCGAGACAAAAGGAGCAGCGAGAGCCCGCGTTCCTCCCCTTGTGGGTTCGGCTGCCGGGCGCGTGAATGGAATGCACGGCGACGGGCGACGCTGTCGGCGAGAAGTTTGCGCGATCAACGCTTATAATCGCGGACGAACGGGCTAGTGCACACATCGGTCATTCTGGGATTTCTCTCATTGGTGGCGGTTTTATGAGAATTCAGTAAAATTGTCAGTTAATTGTTAAATAATAATAGAAAACACTTAATATTTTATATTCAGAAAATCTACTTGGTTCAATATTTTTCGTCTTTAAGGGAACATGTAAGTGAAGGCAATAGAAATAATGGTCACAATTAAGCATTTCTTAACTTCAATTTCTAGAAAACTTTCAAACCGATGTAAATTAAAATTATGGCACATTGCATATGAGTTTTTCTGAATAGTTTAATACTATTTTCTCTTTCATATCTGTACGGTGGTTTTTTGTTATTAATATTTTAGTTTCTTTAGTTTATTATGACATTTTGTTTTTTATTTTGCTCTTTAACGAGTTCAGTTAATGTTTTCTGACCCTGTAGCAAGAATATAAATCAGATTTGACAGATTTTTTTTCTTTTGTCCCCTGCACAGTAACCCTGTGAAGAAGGGGAATTTATTCTGCTTAAATTTTTATGCATTTTGCTGCTGCCTTGCGGCTTAAGCAGCTAGACGCGAGGCTTTTTCTTACAACTAATTTTACATTCTAGACCTAAAGTTAACTTACTTGCACTTTGGCATTACTAACTTACACTAAGATCAGTTTTGTTATACTATATTATATATACTAAGTAAATTGTTATTATATAGGGTAGTATTTTGTTTCTACATTCAAAAATCATTCATACTAGTTTCATTATATACATAACCATTCATTTGCACTTCACTGCAAGAGATTTGAACTTTAGACCACATTATTATCTAAATATTAGACCATTTTTAAATAATCTTTATTCACAGGTATTATTTTCAGTGAAATGATTTTAAAAATATGTGGTTAAAAATACATTTTTAAAAGTCTAAGACAACATAACTATAATTGTAATCTGTATTATTGTATTGTCCTGAACCTAATATAATAATATCAGTTTTCTATTTTACATAGTTTTTTTTCTATAAAATATTTATATGATAAACTGAAGGTTATGGGAATTTCACTTTAAAATGTGTTAGTGACTACGCAAAAATCCTGCTCAGTCATCAACACATGGATACTAAAATGTAAACACAAAATAAATAAAAAAGCATCCTATCATGCTGCTGTTGTCAGACTAGCAGAGCTACCAACGGTTGCATCAAAATTTGAGATTTAAAAAGGAGTTTGGCAGCTTGACACAAAATGTTTATAATAGCTTTTTTAAAAAATTCCTGAAATGATACACCACATACATTTTTTCAAAAAAGAAAATAGACATTTTTAAGATAAAAATTGAATTTTTTTAAAAATATTCCCATACAGGTGCACTAAAACGTACATTTATCATGAACTGTTCCCAATGTGTATGCTAGCCTAATGCCCGAATTTAGATAATTTACGAATTGGTCGGATAATATTCATTTCGTTCAAACTCGCTGGATACCAAAGTAGGAACGTCTTTCAAGTATACTTTGGTAGGATAATGTTGACATTACCAAACACAGGATGGATAGGATAGGTGAAGTGCGTTACGGTAAGGAATATAAGCAGGTAATGTGTACTTAAAAGAGATCACACTGCTGGAGGGAAGTTTCAAAGAATAGTCAAGGATTGGTATAGTTTTTATTTCCACTTTCTTTTTTATTTACGCGATATCATCTAACCTAACATCACTTTGTGTCCCAGTTGAAGCTACGTTATACATTTCTGAGACGAGGCTCCGACCAACTTGATTGATTGATTGATTGATTGGCGATTCCGGGGGCGTTAACGGTTGTGGTCATTAGTCCCGTGAGTGTAGGCATAGCTGCCTAGTTTGAATCGAAAATGAAACCAACGGGATTCGGATTCCCGGTTAGGGGCACTGCAGCGACATCAGTTCATGCCGTGTGTCACTTTTGCCAATCGGACACCTGATTTACATAAATCAAACTTGGGCAATGCATAACTTCCAACGCATTTTTAAGAAAAAGATACTTGACACGAGCAAACAAGACGCCTCACACGAGGAAAATGTCCATACTTCAGCCACTGCCCTTTGGCTACTTTGCGAAATAGTCGGAAGATATCTGAAATGATTCGTTCATCGCCATTCGTACAGCATTATTAAAACTGTCTGCAGTGTGAATAAACCAGCTGTGAAAATTACACGTATTCTGACTGAAGCTGACTGACTGTACACGAAGACCATTGTTCAGTATTACCCTCGTTTCTACATTCTTGGTTTCACTTATATCGTTGCACGGACTTGCAGAAGTATCAAATCACTAAATCTCACACAGCTACAAATGAAGTGAGGTTTACGCATGCACCAGATCACCCGTTGATATTACCCAATAAGTTATCCGATGTGCAATGGAAGTTTTCATTAATAAATCTTTACAGTAACAATGGCTGTGGATATTTATTAATGCATTAATTCGCAAATATTTGCAATGTGAAAAACATTTTACGCGTATTTTGAAAGTATTTGCCAACTTGGTATGGAATTGCTTTTCATCTATAGTCATGTCCGCGAATATTTTCTGCTATTTTGTGCCCCTATCTTTTCTACAAACAAAATTCAAAAATGTATGTGAATGCTATTTATAATTACAAACGGGCACAAATAATTTCATTTTATCTCATTTACTTTCAACCTTATTACACTCTGATCAAGAAAACATTCATGCAAAGTGAGTGTTATAATATTTTTCGGAAGAAATTTAATATTTATTGCCACTTTAGTTATGGTCACTAGTCTTCCATTGGGTTACTAAGTAACTGAAAGAAGTTTATAATTATTTAAATATTTTAAAACTTATTAATGAACAGTTTTATTGGATTTTAAAAGCTTTCTTCCGATAAAACAACAGTCATGAATCATATATTAAAATATAGTTTTGTATTTTCTTATTTATTTATAAAATTATTTTTCAAGACAAAATTTTGTTACAGCCAGAATCTGAAGATAACAATTAAAAATAAATAACTTTCAAAACTAGGATTAGTCAAACGTGATCAGGATGGGCAGGGAAAAAGAACCCTAAGAGAGACAATGAGTACGGAGAGAAGAAAAAGCTCTGTTCATGTCAGGAAGAACTGGCTCTAGAAGGAAAACAATATAGAAAGGCAAGATAATTGGAATAATAAATTTACACAAATCAACATGATGGAGATCAACCACAGGACAGAATATACTAGGAACTGAATAGAGAATTACGAGTGGGGGATGCAATGGAAGAGGGCTAAGATGAAAACGAGAGGTGAGAAAGAGAATTGAGAGGTTCTGGGATGAAAAGAGAAAAATGCAGGTCGTTGTATAGCTACCCGATGTCCCATACTTGATCAGTTAGTGAAAGTAAAAAATAATTAACAAAAATTCATATTTATTCAGAAATAACGCTGACGAAGTGTGAAATCGATTACAGAATTATTTTCCGTTGTAGGGTAATTTCAGGAACTGAGAATTGGTTTGCCACATAGGTATTCTTTGTGTATTTTGGCTTTCAAATTAATCTTTCTCCTTGTTGTGTTCTGCCGCCCTAACCTTCCAACACATTTCACCAAATGACCTGTAACTCTCTGCTCATTTATCGTTTCTGGAAGTTTTCTGTCAGCATTCCAGTCTTTTGTTTGTTTTCCAAACCTTACTGTCTTATTCGTTTCCCTGTCTTTTTCTTCCGATACTTTGTGTTTCTGATCATTGCATGAAGTTAAATTGCAAACGAATTTTAAAACAAAGGTAATATTTTATGTTGTGAATTAAATGTAGGTTAAACGTGGGCATAACTCCAATAAATATCCATTAAGAGAGAAACAGAATCATTGTGAATTGAATTGGTTCAATATAACTCAAACGTGTTTTTTTTCTTTCTTCAAATTCTGTCTGTTCACTTCAACTATTAGCTGTTTGTATTTCTTTATGATTCGTTCGCACCTAAAATAGTACTGAATGTATCGTATTTCCTTTCGTTTTTATTCTTCATATTTATTCTTCAGCATTACGATAAAAGTTTATAATTATTTATCTCTAGCCCACATTGTTCAATTTTGTGCCGTTTTGAAGAATGTGAGATTTAACAAAGGAGCAATTTCTATGATTGCTGCTTCTTTATTCAGTATAAAAATTAGATCATAACATCCATATATTTAAATATGTTTATTCAATTACCTTTTTATTATTATTTACAAAACTTTAATTACTCAAATAATGTCGAGAAAAACGATCTGCAAATATATTTTAATGTTCTGAAATATCCAGTCTGAAATATCTTTGTTATAATATTCACATTAAAAAACTGAAAGACATAGTTTCTCTTTTAAAGTTATGAACTGTGATATTAGTCAAATTTGTACATGCGTTCATAGGCTTCCACGGACGGAGTCAATACATTCGTGGCTATCCGGGTTGAGCCGCGTCTCGGTCAATTGGGCTGACGTTTCGGCCATCTTGCTGTGGCCTTCTTCAGAGCTATACTGCTCTGAGCAGCAAGATGGCCAAATCGTCAGCCTAATTGACCGAGACCCGGCTCATCCCGGATAGCCAAGAATGTAAATTTTTACACCTTCAATTATATTTATTTCAAAATAACCACTGTATCTCCATTAATAAAAGTTTTTTGAAGATAACTTATTTAATACAGCAAAATTGTATGTGATGGATCAACAAAGGTTTTGAAAGCTTCAAAAAAGGTGTGTTCACTTCCACTAACCCTTCCTTTCATGTATAATTATTGTCATTTAAAACTGACACCCACGGTAATCATGTGGCGTATGTCCTGTTCCATTTCAAACATTGTGTAATCAAATAATGGAGGACACATAGCAATGACGCAAAGCGAGACAGGCTATTCAACAAAATAATGGTACGATTAACTTTTGTTGTCGTCCGAATCTGGTGTCAGAACAGACAGCTCATATAAAGTTACAACGGACATTTCTGCGAGTCATCTGTTTGCACAAGTTTAGATTAATTTTCCTCGGTGCAGTAGATGTAATAATACTCTACGTTTTGATCGTGATAAGAGGACATACGATTCTATGTTTTTGCACTGATACAGATATTGTCATGTCTAAAAAAAGATTGTTCTGAACATTTACTTTAAATTGCACTATAAACTACGTAACTATTTTTATAGAAATGGTGAATTAGTCCAGTGCTTTCTTTTTCTTTCTTACTAATGAGTCATTGAACAAAACTATCAATATTATATAGACTAGCGTATCCGTGCAAAAACTCTCGCATGTTAACTCCACACTTTCCCTATACATTTCCCTATCCTTTCCATTAAGAAGGAAAGTTAATGAAATGTATTTATTCGATAAAAGTGTGTAAATGTAACTTCGTACTTAGACAACATCAATCAGAAATAAAAACGATACAAATGACATTGAAAACAAGTTTTCAAAAACAGGTTAATTCAGTATTATAGATATTTATGTTCTTCAAACAATTCACACTTCCTTAAAATCATTTGAATCAATCTTACTTCTATTTTCCTTGACAGCAGTAGCGTAACAAAATGAGTGCGACCGCACCTGCAAAACATTTATCTAGGTTCCCTTTATGAAAGTGTAAAGCTAACACAAGTTGTGTTAGTACCTTAAATAATAAAAAATATCTCCTAAAAACAATCTCTCTTACCCGGACCCGCCCGAATTGTAGGTATTGCAGACCCAAACGTTACGCCACTGCTTGACAGTTAGCTTTTCGCTTACCTTGAGTCACACAAATATTAGAAAAGGTTTTTACTCTTGAGAGAGCAAAGAAAAGTTTTCAATGCAAAAATACAGAATTGGGCAAGTACGACTCTACTCTTTTCAATATTATTTAACTTTCCTGGATTTGTTATGAGGATCAGAGGGGGTTTTGGAGGGTCAGGGCGCCAGCTTGATGGGGTGTGAAAATTGAATATTTTATGTTTATTAAACGATATTGGATTATTTTCTGCGTTCTTACGTACTGCCTCAAGAAACGCCACTCCGAGCCAAAAAAAACAACAACAATAAAACCAAAGTTTTTACCTTTGAGTAATAAATACCATTTGTTACCATTACAAACAATTCAGCAGGCTTAGACTTCACTTTGGAACATGGGAATGCCACTCAAACGATGTTTACGTATTGAATATCTTAGACAAACCAGTTCCTTAAGTTTATTAACGAACGGTGTATTATTAGATTTAGATTAATTTAGTTTAAAACCGCTAAAAACTGTATATGATGTACGGGAGAGAAGGGTATCTGCGCACGTTTTCTAAAGTTTCCGAATTCCTTTCCGTCATTTTAACTATAAATAGTTGAAAGATTAAAATAAATAAAGTTTAAAATAAATCAATAAAAATAAATTTTAAAAAAAAAATTTAAAAAATCGCAAGATTAGCAGTATTTGAAAAAATATACATTTTTGTTTCATATTCAATGTGTGTTTACAGATAGGCATTGATGTACAGATTTCCATATACCAGCAACTTTTGAATCGTGTGTCTGGATTTCATTGTTGGCAGTTTTCGAATGATTTACTCTATTCTTTCTGTAATTTTAAATTTGTTGCTTTTTAAATTAATTTACGTATTATTGTAGGCTAGCACATTTCATTTTTGTTGTTAATTTATTTCAAGCTATTTTACTTTAATTTAAAAAGTTTGTTCTTTAAGTTGCATCATCCTCTGAAAAATATTATTCTCTCCTCCCAGCATGCTCCAACACTCCAATATTTAATCTCGGCCAAAACGCACATTATCCATCACGCATTAGATCCAAATCCCCAAAGATCTCTTTCGCCCACCCTAATTCAAAAAATGATTTGCCACCTCTTCCCACAAACACTCTCCCTCCTCCTCTAAACCACAAATGCAACTTTCTCTTAGTGAAGATATCCAAGTAAGAAATTTAAAAAATAGTGAAGGATTGTTCCGAGCCCCGCATTTGCCTGAGGATGACCAAGTAAAATCATTGTATGTAACATTGTACCTATTCAAACCTCCGAAAGACGAAGTCGAACGGGAAGAAAATAAATATAAAAAGTTGTATCATAACCCCAGTTTTCCCCTACTACCTCCGCGTACCCGTGCGAAATCACGTACAATAACCTATCCTTCTATTTCCATTTTAAGAGGGAAAGTTGTTAAAAAAGTATTTATTTGATTAAAAATGTATAAGGTAACACCCACTGTGCTAACACAATATCAAATAAAAAAACACTGCAGTTGATGTGGAAAATAAATTTTCACTAAAGACTCATTCAGCATTATCGATAGATTTATTGCATCAATTCACAACACTTCCTAAAAAATATTTTAAGTAATTACTCAATATTCTTTGACGGTAAGCTTTTCGCTTTTCGTGATAGTCTCAAAAATATTTTTAAAGTTTTTTACTCTTGAGAAACCTATGTGACTGAACACGCTGACTTGAAAGTTTCTCCAAATCTCTGGTGATGACAAAAATACTGGTAAAAGTAAAACACATACCAAACCTAACAAGACACGTCTTCACTCTTCACCCACATCCCTCCACAATTAGGTACACGGAGTTTGTAGACCTCGGCAAAACGTTAAATGAATGTTGTTATAACACGCATTAGGCACACTCTTCATCAGAATCAAGCAACTATTAATAATACGTCTAGTTGTTGCTTCGAGTGCGAATCTTCAATTAATAATTATGCAAATAAACCTCGTCAGTCTGGGCAAACAACGATGTGCACAGAAAGCGTAAATAGTATAAGATAGAGGAATCTAAGCCTTGTAAACTTGACGCCACAAAGATAGTAACCATCGCCAAGGGTTGAAATGAAGATGCCACCGGCAGTATCGAGAAGTGTGGAACCAGCTAACATTTAATAGAATGCTGCGGGTTGTATTTGTCATCAATATTTAGATGCGTTTTTTTTAAAAATACGTGAAAAAGTGAAAGAGCAATTCGTCAAGTCTCCGTGAAATTCTCTTTCTTAGAGACCTCATTTATAAAGATCGGTTGCGTGTGAGAGCAGTAAAAGGTATGTATACTACTGAAATAATACAAGAGACGATATTAACATCGTTATACATACACACAGAAAATAGTCTATTGAGTCTGTTATTTGTATTATAGGCCGTATGTTGTTTAATATTTTTCGTAAAACCGTAAAACATAAATAATCATAAAAAGAACAAATGCCATTTGTTGGAATATGTGGCTACTCACACGCCATCTTAATCAAAAACACATTTGCTTCGATTGTTCTTTACTGTCGGCGGATTGTTTAATGCATAACGGATGGCGACTCTTAAGAATGGCTTTCCATTTCAGTATTCAATTGGGTTCAATATATAATGCAACATTACAATATTACGATTTACTTACGCTCGTATTTTTCATAAAACATAAATCTATTGAGAAATACGTAAGTTTGTACGTTGCGGAAAGATGCGTTTTGCCCCGATTAAGCATTTTCATTGGCGCTGTTCTGAATAGTCTCAAAACTTTTTCATTAATTAATTTGTTTTGTTTTAATAAATGTTTCAACTTATAGTATCTTTGTAGTAGAATTTACATGTTTACTGAGAAACACAAAAGTTATCAAGAATCTCAAAAAGATAACACAATACAGAGTGTAGTTTAATTGAAAACTATTGCAGTATTTAACAGTTACTAAAACATGGATTATCTGTAGATATTTCGTGATGTCCATGACGTAAACATTACACAAAAAATGTGCAGATCATAATGATGTCTACAAAGTGGTAAAACTCGTGTGTAGTCTATCACAACGTGAAAGGCACAAATTGCTCACCTCCCTTCAAGAGACTTTTCCCAGTGATTGCGTCATTCTCTCGTTCTCGCGAACAAACTATGCAAATGAGGATCGATGGATACCAATCGCTCTTTGCATGTACACAAGTAACTTCCGGTGCAATGAGTAGTCCTCTGAGCGCTGACGTCAAACGTTGAGCGATGCTTCAATGATCATCGCAGACACAGCGAATACAGTTGAACAATGTATGCACTGTACATCTCTGCCACATCCCTAGTGCTTCGATGACATTCGATGTTTTAATGGAACCAGTCAAATCCAGTTATCGGAGCGAAGTACTTCCTTGATGTGGGAGGGAGAGAAACCGAGAGAAGGATTTTAACGAGGATGACTTCCGTCTTTCTATTCCGGGGAATGAATTTTAATGAAAATAAAATTGATTTAGTTAGAACTTCTTTTTGTGAGTTTTTTATTGGTCTGCGTTGTGTATCAACTTTATAGGTTTGACTCGTTCGTTGTTTCTCTAAAAGCCTGTGTTTTATTTCGTGATCTATTATTGATTCAGTCTTTTATTTTATACATTTATATCTGTTTCTTCTGTTTCAAAATGTATTTTAAGATTTCTTTTCTGTTTTTGTTCAATTGTTTGGAATGTATTTAACATTGTTTCGTTTCTTTTTTTGTCTCCTCTTTGTTCATTTTTCGCTGTGTTCATTGTTCGCATTTGTTTAAATGTTTATATTTCGTTCACTTTATCCTTCCCAGCAAAATGTTCCAAGTTGCCGTTCAGGGCCCATGCGTTACAGCATGTAGTCATGATTACTTGAGAGAGGTCGCTGGGAAAGCTTTACACGTGAGCCAGTTGCTGAGGGCCACCGATGTGGATGTGAAACGCCCTTTGAGTTCATATGTGAAGAGACTTCTGCGGTACAAGCTAGGGTATGTACATAGAGACTGCCATGACTTAGAGGGAGCCTGAGGGAATTGTCACAGTTCGCATTGCCAAACCTTGTACCGCATCAAGGATATATACAGGAATGTGTTGAAAAACAATTAATAATAATAGTTAACTACACATTTTCATAAAATATGATAATGTTTTAAGACAAGTTAGAAAACATTGCAATTTTCAAAACTAATGAAAAACTGAATATTTGGCATATTCATGCATTCGTTCTTGTCTATTTGAGCAAAAAAGATGACGGGAAAATGGAGCTGTCTTTAAGAATATTTTGAAAATATTGTATCGTTAAGTCAATTTTCTACAAATATGATATTCCCCGATTGATTTAAACTATATCGAGTCTCTGTGAGTTTGAAATGGATATTTTAAGTTTTGGCAGGGCTACTTTACGTGAAACCTTAATTATATTTTCAAAATTTTCTCCACAATTGTTACAATTTTTTTATTAATATTTGTGTAATAGTATTGAGTGTAAATGTCTCTTAAAAGAACAGGTCTCACTTTCCTTTAAATCCTTGATTGTTTCGAAAAGTGCATCAGTACAAGATTATTTTCGCCGTCTTCCTTCAACAACAATATAGAAGATAAATATTTTTCCTTAATATCTGTCGTCAAAAAACAGATATTGAAATAAGATCTTGTACAAATTTTCGGAAAAGGGACTAGTTTCTTAGAAATGTTGCGTGAAATTTGGCAATTTTTAAACAATTATTTTCTCAAAAAAAATGGTCCAATTTTTTTCTTTAAATTTTCTCGTATCAAAGAATGATAAAAATGGCAAAGAATGGTTTTATTTCTGGCAAACTCTGTATTTTCGAACATTTAAAAAGGCATTATTGCAAAACTACAAATTTGAAGATTAAGGATTTTGTCTTGTCTGCTTAATTTTTATAATTCGCATTAATTTTATTTTCAAAAATCACTTCTTTTTTCTTCATTTTATTCCATGGTTTGATCTTTAAATTTTATTAAAATTTCAATAATTAGAGGAAGTATGCGCTGCTGTATCAACACTAGTTTAGAAATGAAAAATTGCTTCATTTCTTAAACGAACGTTTCTTTTCATTCAATGTTAGTATTCATTGCTAGGTTGTGAAACGTTTGAATATTAAAAAAAATTAGTTATGAGCTCATTATTTTAATGAAGTACAATTTTACAAGCCCCACTGGGTAACCTAATCGACCCAACTATGTTCCTGTGCAATTGTCAGCCTTTAATCCAATAGACACCCCCGCTCCTTTTCGTACCGCCCACCACACGCGATGTGAAGCCATTCACCACCGGTGACGGCTGCGGTGCGCGGCCGGGTTGCTATCGCAAGCGACGGCCAGTCAGTCACAGGCACGTGTACGGCCGCCCACCGCAGGCCCTGCTTTGAGGCGCCGTGCTCGAGCATTTACTATCTCGCCTTAGTACTACGTACTTAAGAGAAGGTACTGTAATCATGCGAGGGAAATCGACGAATTTGCGAGAGAAAAACTCTTAATGCCGAGCCCTGGTAACAAAAAAATGCACATGTTGTATGTAGTAAATCATTTCCTCTAACATGTTGTATAGACGGTGTTTTGTGGGTCCTTGAAATGAAAAAAAAAATGTATTGACAACAAAAAGTCCGTCTGTCCGTTCGTCTGTCCTGTCCGACCATCCGTCTGCTCGTCTGACCGTCCTAGGTTAGCATGACTACCTTAACCGCTGAGATGATTTTCATCTAAATTATAATTTTCAGATGATGTAAAGAAACTCGAAGACGTGACAGTCTGAAATGGATATTTTAATTTTTT
>BOPP01000234.1:1696876-1708571 GCA_017312745.1 Gryllus bimaculatus | reverse complement strand
TTGTTGCATCACGTAAATATTATTTGAAGCAAAGTACCATTTAAAATGATGTTTAAAATCGATGAAGTCTGCAAAAAATGTATCACAAATTACGGTAAAATATAAGAAAATGACTTATTAGTCGATATAGACAAAAAAACGCAAAAATGAACGTTACTAAAATGGTAATTTTCTTTTGTCATATTCATAAAATGAATGTCTATACCAAACCGCATTTGTTCTAAAAATGAAAAAATGACATTTTTAGTTAAAAGTCTCCCTCCTACCACATTAGTAATCAATACGGAAAGTATATTACTAATTTAGATGTATAATTTATAGCAAAAACGTGCTAATGATAAGCCAAATGCCAGCAAGTTGCGAAGTTTTTCTTAATTCGAATTGCTGGACGCAAATATCAGAGCCAACACAATACACATTTGATATAAAGATATGAAACGCCGTTTGACATCTTTAGGGCACCGGAATGCCTGTACGAAATACTTTAACGCCAAAAGCGAATGCAAACATTTAATGAACCTAAAGCGTGAAACATCTTGTAGTATGATGTAAGCGCTTAAAGTATTCTTCCTGTACTACGGAAATCGAAGTTAATTTGCGGCTTTACTGCACCGTTGTTCTGTAAACCAGGCTACGAACGAAACAGGCAGTCTCGCCACCTCCTCGCCTCGTATGCACACCTGGCACCTACTGTGGCTGACGATGTCGTCACAGTGGCTGTCTGTCACTGGGATCGTTTAGTTAGTTCTTTAACGCCTTCCAATATCGTTTACATTATAGGTTAAATGGGCTTGAAATCCAAAAAATTAAATCGAAGAAAAAAGACGTTCAAGTTGCACAAAAAAATGGTTATGAGAACAATCTATGAAGAAATGAAGCCACTCCCTTAATCCTGGGGAAAACACACACACACAACAACAACAACAACAACAACAACAACATGAGCAGAGGCCAATCAATGCCCTCGAGGTAAATGCCCCTGAGATATACGTTACACACCCCACCCTTCGCTTGCTTCCTAGAGTAGATGAAGTTGCACGAGAGTGTCCACCTCCACTCTAGATAGATTTCCACGGTTCTTAATCAGGACAAAGATCGATTATGAGGGTGTGAACAACACGTAGGCACGGTTGTGCTTTGTCTCTCTGTGGAAGGAATGGCTTCTAAATGGAACTATTCTAATCGAATATAAATGGATAAGGACGCCGAAAACAATGTTAACTTTTATTTTCGAATAGTTAGATATTTCAATGAAAACAGAATCTGCGCCATTTTTTGTCGTCATTTACGTTATCCTGTACAAAGTCTAATCTAAAGATTTGGAGCCATTTTTGGAAAAAGGTTGAGGCTTCCTGTAAAGTACCTCCCACCCCCTCCCCAAAAATATCCGTTTCAAATTTGGATGATCTTGAGTTACTAGATCGATTGAGGAAAACGTATTTTGGGAACAAAGCGGCGGATCGGTTTAGGCGCTAACATTGGCACACACGTACAAACAGCCGCTTTGCCGTCAATCGATGTTTCGGTTTCAAGAACCCTCAAAACAAGGATTCTGGCTTCACGTGTTAGTGAAAGTAATTTATTGCGTATACGAGCACGATTTATCGATATCAGAGCCCAGCAATAAGGGTTTTCTGTGGAAAATTCGCCGTGTGGTGAGACTGAAAACGCTTCTTTTGTCATGAAAAAGTTTCCATTCGCGTATAGAAAAACCTCTCTAATATTTTAGAGAAACCTGACAAAAGAGAAAATGGTCGGTAATTTTGAATTTCATTTTTGCGCCGTTTTTTTAAAAAGTGGCTTAATTATTGCAGTTTTGAAAATATCTAGAAATATTTCTGTGCATAAAGAAGCATTGAAAATGTGAGTTAACGAGTGTATGAAGGCAGGTACACAAGTTTTCAATAAACAATCCGGAAATTCATCTAAACCAGATGAATATTTATTTTTTAGTTTGCTGACTATTCGTAAGATTTCGTTACAAGAAGTTTCGGAAATAAAAATCGTGTCGAAAATTTTTTGGGAAGGTAATGATGTTGAATTTGACGGTTTTAGTCCCTTCGTGAGTTGAACCGGAATTGTAGAAAAATGTTGGTTGAAGAGATTTGCCACTTTTTCCGGACTACTGGCTTCTCTTTCATTATCCTTTAAAACAACATTCTATACTATGTAATGAGATGATGTATTTTTTACGATATTCCACATCACTTTAGTTTTAGCGTTATCATGATTATTTTTCATTATTTTTGCCTGAACTATTACTTTTCTTAAGATTCTTTTGAATTCTCGGAAGTAGACATGGAAGCCGGGGTGATACGTTAGTGATACGGGGTGATGTTTAGAAATAAAGTAAAGCGTACGTTTGTTTTTACACGATGTTCTTATATACCTTGTGTGATCCAAATATTATTTTTTCGTGAAATATTTAATTTTCTCTTTTTGAGAGAAAAGCATGCGTTAAAGTGAAATGAAAGTTATGACAAGAATATATTATATTTTTTATTTGCGTCTGCAGCGTTATAAACTGTCCCATGAATCCTTCAGCAAGTAGTCCGTAATTAATTTTATGTTAACTTTAGTGAATGTTCTGCACATGCGTGAATAATTTGTGTCAGTGTTCATGTTATTAGTTATTGTAAGAATTTGTGCATCATGGTCACTGTAAACTAGATTAGTAGTTTTTATGTCATATCTAGTAGTGATTTTGTTAATTATAAAGTGATCTATTGCATTTTGTGATGTAAATGTATTCCGTGTAAGTACATTCACTGTAATATCTAAATTACAAGAATGCAGTAAATTAAGAAACTGCTCTTTTTCGTGGGATTCGCTCAGAAAATCAATATTGAAATCTCCACATATAACAATGGATTAAAAGATTTTTTTTCTAACATCTGCTTTATTTGCAATTTGTTCTACTCGAACATTCGGCAAATACAATTGCACATACATTATTGACATGTAAAGAAACCATCCAATTCTGGTTCATTTTAAAAATGGTTTTAAACTAATTGTCCAATTCAGAGAGAAAAACAAAACAAACAAGAACAACAATAAACAACATCACATTGAAATAACAATAACACAATAACAAACAAACATACAATAGTGCAAGCATTGTGACAAAAAAATTATATTCACGTAACAATTATTTTAAAAGAAAAATATTATTTATATCTGTGGTCCAGATCAAAGAGGATGTACTCTTTTCAATCTTCTTGTCATTGTGCTGTTATCTAAGATGTTTATGGGCCAGATGATTAATATGATTTTCGAGTCTGTGTTGGTATTTGTGAGATTTGAGAGTGATTTCCTCCTTAACAGTGGTGATATTGAGATCTTTATGTACAGTGGCATTTGAGACACACCAGGGAGCATTGCTTAATAATCTGAGACATTTGGATTGAAGATTTAAAAGATAGATTACTAATTTTGTTCAGAGGTATCTCTAGATTTTTTAAGAAAATGAAACTATCTAAAGCTCGCTTTGATGGAGGTCTGTAGATGCAAAGTAAGATATTCAGTCAAGTATCTATTACATCAGTTTTGCACAAAATGTATTTTTCAATAAATAAATTTAAGGTTTACAAAAGGTACACCATTAACATTAAGAACCTTTTCTAAAATTATAGACAACATTTTTATATTCCCAAGAATATTCCAAACGTACGCAGTTGAAAACAAAACAAAAAAACAAACAACAACAAACAAACAAATATAAATAGGATGTACAAATGAAAAATGGTATTAGTGAACAATTTTTGAAGTTTGTAATTGAAATGAAGACAACTATATTATATTTTTTATGATAACTCTCAACTACCTTTTTCCATTAAACACAAAAAATGGTAGCCAACGGCGATCTCAAATGTCACCGACCTGCCGATGGTTTCGTCACGTGATCCAAACAATGACAACCACGCCGCCCAGTCTGGACCCACCACTCCTGATCGATGCCAGGCCAGAATAATTTGGGTGGTCTTAAAACATTTATTGCCCTTCCATACTCTATTATGCTTCAGCGATAAGGCGATTCACCGATTTTGCATCTCTCTCTCTCTCTCTGTCCCAGATCGTCTACGTGGAAGGAGGATATGTGGGGTCTTTGCCGGGGCAATAAATTACAGACGTGAACGGTTTGTAAATATTAAGTATTTATTTTAATAAAAATACTCTAACATCATAATACTATATACAATATTCACAAATAACAATACTGACCGTTACTAGAAGGAACTTTCCCTGGTTACCACCACCGCTGACCCGATAATTCACTATCATATTCGGTGTGATGCACCAGTAACTTATGTGAGCATACCAGCGAGTATGCCGCACCTCCCGTCTCGACGTAGCACGCCGGCTTCGGTTCCCTGCCTCGGTAGCCTATGCATTAAAATGCAGCGCCGCGCACAACCCACACGACGTCCTACCGACGCGCCCAAGAATCAGAAGGAAGAGCTTAGGTCGGGGTCCGTTTATATACCTTCTGGGCAGGCTGACGGAACTGCGTCACCTCGCTGTGTCCGCCGACGCGTTTCCGCCGCCTACGGGGTTTCCAAGTTTCCAACCACGACACGGCACCCCTTCCCTTCCGCTCCCTAGCCTTTGTGCAGCACAGCGTCTCTTCCGCCAGCGCTGTCCATGTGGCTGCTATTTGGTAAGTTTGTACTGGCGACAGATAAGACGCCACAGATGGAATAATAATCTGTGGAAGATGTCCTTGTGGGCTTAACCTGTGAACTGTCGCTATTTTCTTTTACCATCTCTGCGTTTTTTTGTAATGTAATATTTGGCAGTTGTGGGGTTATTCATTCGAACATTTGATAACTTTTATCACGAGTGGTTGATCGTATAGTACGAAAGTGACAATTCAAAAATGGGCAATTTAACATGACAATTAAATGCTGGCATCTTGCCTCTACGTTATGTAGTATTATATTCAACTCTCTGAAATGCAATTGAACAAGTAGCTAATAAATATTTTAAAAAATGAGCACTTTTGAGTAACCGGTACCACAGTACTAAACAATTTTCAATCAACAATATGGGATTAGTAAGATAAATTGAACAAGCTAGTTATGTAGGAAACATTCAACAACACTGCAATTGACGAAAATTTAATGAAGGTTCTATTTTTGAGTGGTACTGAAAAGTACGCAATTTTTTGTTGTATAATTTTTCTACGTTTTGTGCGATATGATAGTTATTGTCTTAGGACGGGTAATACGAAGAGAAAGAAGTTTAGTTTTCTAATTCCTTTGTTCTCAGTTAGCTCTTAGGACTTGTCACTCACTCGTGCCGGCTGGGAGTTTTTGAAGTTAATAATACAATATGTAACTCAATCGAGTTGCAAATTTCATCAAGGCTCTCAAGTAGGAAACAGCTATCTGTTTGTCCCTTCCCCTGTGCGCCGTAGCTACGGTCTGAGAATTGTCAGTACTACTTGTAACTATAGTTCAATTGGAAAACTTAGTACGCACCTACTAATTTATTTCCCCAAAATTAAATTGATCACTGTTACAGTTTATTAATTAAAAGTTATCATAGTGACTTGAGGGTTTTTCTACCATGCCAGTCATACCAGCACGTATAATAAAAAGTGGGAAGAACATAATCAAATTAAAAATATGGGATACGATTTCAAAATGGTCTCCGAGTTATCACTGGTTGTTCTGGACTTTTTATTACACGATAAGGTTTTAATTGCACGCATGCCTTAAACATAGTGAAAACCAACGATTTTTCATGAAAATAATGCGCATATTAGGTTAACTAAATGAAAAATATATTTCATTTTGGGGGGAAACTCAGCACTAATTTTTCCAATTGGTTTGAAGTGATTATGCTTGTACGGGTTGTGCCAGCTTGACACACATCTCAGGAATCATCGTTGGATTATGAAATTGCCTGGAGTTCAAAAGAAAATAATAAATCGGACTGCAGACGTCATAAACTTGAAAATACTGAACTCATTGATTAATTATTCTGTTGGATACAAGATTGTAGCTGGATATAGCTATAGTATATATATATATATATATATATATATATATATATATATATATATAGTATATATATACGTAAAATATGAAGTTCGGTAGACGCATTTAAACAACTCTACATATGATAAAGAGACAGTATTCACTTCATGCAATTTGTTTCAATTCACCATAATTAAATCCGAATTATCGACGGTTGGGTTTTTGATGTATGAATGAAGAACATACTTGGGTCTTCTTGTGAAGAAAGTGCGATAAAAAAAATTGCATTCGCGAAGTCGGTTTCCCTTCCGAGAGTTCGTACGGTAATCACGTGTATCGCGTAATCGCGAGCGGTAAATACGTATTAACTGTTCCGATATTTATTAAGTCTGCACTGCATTTGAAAAAAGTGTAAGTTGTAAAACATAATATTATAGGTATCAAAATGTACATAGAAACACTTTCTTCTCAAAAGGTGTGGGTGCTACTCACTTCTAAGACACACTATCGATTTGTAATTCCCTGCGTTGTATGATTTAGTCAAAAAATTAAAAGATGGGGGAAAATTGGGGAAAACGGCGAATACAAAATTTCGAATTAAAACCTGACAAAACGTAACTACTTAAACATACGAGAAACCTTTGACAAGTATATGAAAAATAAATGAATTCATTCAAATATTTTAAGATATAAAAGAGCTTCTCAAAATGCCTGCTCTGACTTGTCAAGATCAGAACATTATTATGTATTTTAGACTTTACCGTACAAAAGTAACATGTAACTCATACATACTCACTGCCTCAAAATTGAGACAGTCAAATTCTTTTGTATTCTGTTTCTTATTTCAAATGTATTTTATTGAGAATTTTATTTCCCAAGTGAACATGTATATTTCGTACGAAACACCCCGCACTGAAATGAACATCGCACATTTCTTACTTCTTATCACATAACTTAAGGTTGACACTTTTGAGCGCAGCATTGTGATTAGCAAAAGATTGTGATTAGCATTGTGATTAGTAAAAGATTGAACACATGCCCCAAACAGAGACCCTGTGAAGAGACTACAATGAAACGGTACGCGGGGTTTTGATCTCGCGCAAGAAGGCATCTCGATTCACATGAAAATACTCTTGAAAACTTACCGTAATATCTGTTAACTAACAACCTTCTATAAGGCTTCTGGAGTGGAGGCTTTAATCTCTTTCTTGATGTCTGGCGCAGGTGAGATGCTGACATCCGTTAGTTATCATCTTGTCTCGCTTCTTTTTGTGAACAACATTTTGAATTAAATTGAATAAATGACCTTACCGAACAGTCTCGTAAATATTTCTTAGCCTAATGAAAAGTTTCTGAATCAAGTTAAGTAACGGGCACAGGTTGGTATATCGAATACTTCGTTTTTTCCAGTCAAGAAATGTTTGCCTATGCGCTGAAAGCTGATTTGAAACATTACGACTAATGTGATTTTAACATTCCTGCAAACATTTCAAACTGCCAAACTGACTCAGATACAATTTTACTAGAAGAGTCATTTCCATGTAATAAAACTGTATTATCCTGAAGAACAGATTGATAAAAAAAGAAATTAATAATGATAAATCGTATATGGTCTGGGGAAGAAATAATTGAAATCGCACATAAATCCAAATGCTCAGCTCCTATGCATCCTAGAAACAAAACCCTTCATTTTGTACATCCTTTTCTGTTGGGACTGAAATGGATGTACAAACAAAATTTGGATTTTAACAATAAATGGCTCATACTTATTAATATTAACAATAGTATCAAAATCCTTACTGCAGCGAAGCAGGTACCCGAACGTCACTCCTACACTTGCAGAGAACGGAACACCCCAAATCACACAAGGCAAGGCCAAACCAAGCATGTACGAGTATCAGGCACACACTTTCATAATATATTATTGACAATGTAATATTTTCCTTCAGCTCATAAATCGGCCTGAACTATCATTGCAGCGTCCGCCATGACTACAAACACCTAAGTATACTCGCTCCGGCTTGTAAATCTATTTCTGTGTAGGGACAAATGAAATTCCTTTTGAAGCAATCAAAAACATATTTTTGCCTAACAGTATTCACAATATCATAATTTTTCTTTCTTTATAGGAAGTAGCCCGATAATTGCAGTGACTGAATTGCAGGAAGAAGCCTTCTAATACTACACGCTTTCACTTGCTATTCCATTTGTGTACGTGTGATAAGGAAAATCTTTTGTGAAGGAACAATAACACACTTTTCCTGAATAGCATTCAGAATAATATAATTTTTTTAGCATAGGAAGTAGCCGGGCTGATCATTGCAGTGACTGGGTTGCCAGGAGCCCGCTATTAATACTCTGATTTACTAATACATTGCTTTAAAATTGAAGTAAATATTTTAACAAAACAGCACTAGATATGGTAACCACAGTCCTATAAATCTAAGGAATAATTGTCCACCTCGAAAGTTTTTATACATAAAATATTTGCAGCAAAATGTATTGGAAGTGAATGGAGAATTTTCTATTATATTAGAGTAATTGCTTAAGAACATATAAATAGCAACCTTAATTTTTGCTAACCATAAATATATAACATGCAGTTAAATACAGTAGTACATAGCATGCCTATTTGAGATTTCACTTATAATAATTTGAAAAATTGCAACTTTTTATTTATTATAAAAAAATTAAAATTAAATTATTATACCTAAAAACCACCATAGACCCAAAGTGCAGTCTAAATTTCAACTTCGAATTTTGAATCAAAATGTTTTAAAAAAATCGTGAAATGCCCTTGAAACGTGCTTCTTTGGTACCCGTGTTTTAATTGTTTATAGTCGAGTACAAAATTATTTATTTTGTTACAGAATTAGTACATATATAGTAGAAAAATATAGAGTAGTTTATTTTGAATTTCTGGGAGGGGGGAGTGCAATGGCGGACACTTCTCTTTTCATCCGCTGGCAATTCTTCGTGTTTGTAGACTGTAATATCTCAGTTGCGGAACTAGATAACATTTTGAAATTATTACATGTAATGTTCACTATGATATTAATCTGCATTATGAATTTCAACTATGAAATTCGACTCAAAATGTGTTTTAAAAAATCGTGAAATGAACGAGAAAAGGGTTTTATAGGCACCCTGCTTGTTAATTGTCATAGTTGAGTAAAAATTTTTTATGATACAAAATTAGTACATACGTAATTAGTAGATAATATTAGGCTAGTTGATTTTGAATATATGAGAAGTGGGGGTGCCAGCTTGACGTCAAGCTAGCACCCCCACTTTTGGTTGTGGTGGTTTTATTGTTTACAGTTGAGTATAAAATGTTTTATTGTGGTACAAAATTAGTACATAATTAGTACAAAATTATAGGCTAGTTATTTTTGAATATCGAACAAGTGGGGGTTGCAGCTTGACGGAGGTACTAAAAGGGATGGTAGATCCTCTCGTGTAACTTTTGTCGCTCTATGAAGCAGGCAGAGGGTGCAGAGGATGGCAACTTTATAGTACAAGTTGGAAGGGTAGGCCTCGAGGTCATTGACCTCAGCTCGTAATGTTTTTTGACGATTATGAAGCTTCCAGATTACCTACAAAGACGACTGAAAATGCTACAAAGGCTCATTTCAAAGCAAGCAAATCATTGAGTGGGGTGGTTACTCCCAAACGATGTGCGGGGGGTGCAGTACCCCCTAATCGTTTGTGAGCCCTCGAAGTCCACCTAGATAGATAGGTAGATCCATCCTCTCTCGTGCAACTTTAGCCGCTCTAAGTAGGCGTAAAGTGGAGTTCATATCACTCAGGGGCATTGTCATAGTTCTCTGCTCGTTTAATTGCAGTTGTTTTGGAAGCTCAGGTGTGTGGTTTTTACTGCATCGCAGAATATTTTCTTTGAACACAATTTGACAAATTTGAGCATATTTTTTGTCTTCCATTTGATGTATGTTATTTAACCGTAATGCATTGTTCTCAACAATACAATAAAAAAAACAAAAACCGCTGACTAGCTTGCGAGGAGGCCGAGTAGGTAGGTAGGTAGGTAGTCGCGACCGCGATAACGCCTCGGATGACATCGTCAGTCACAGTAGATGTTAGGTCTGCATAAGAGACGAGGAGGTGGCGGACTGCTGGCTTTCATTTGTTGCTAGCTTTACAGTTATCCATTGAACGATTACAGTAGGGCACAAATTACTTCGATTTCTGTAATAAAGTAGGGTTTCGTTTAGATTACACCATACTATTAAGACTTTTTGCTTTTCGATTAATTAAATGTTGGGCATTTATTTATGGCGATAAACCGATTTGATTTAGGTTTCGGCCTTGGAAAGATCTAAACGGGTAATCATATTTCATTATTAAAGGTATTTTTGTGTTGAAACTGATTTCATCCCGATTCGAAGAACGGAAAGCTGATTAACTTCATGGCCTTTATCACATGTTCATCTCTGACTATCGGAGCTTACAACAAAAAGCGGTACAGTTGAGTTGCGTGACCAGGATTTTTGGGGAAGTGTAGTGCTTTATCGCCAACTGATTTGATTGTTTTTAATAAGGAGTTGCACTTTTTTGCTGAATTAACAACGTAAAATTTGTTAATTTATAATTATTTAAACGTATTCAATTCAGATATTAAAATGTTTTTTTCTTAATAGAAAATTTATGAAACGTATATTTGTGTCATCTGGGGGACAGTTTCCCTCCACGTTTTAATGCACCAATGGCCATGCACATTGAGTGGCTTGTAGAATTGAGTACTACATTGGTACTTTTTATATTATTATTATTATTATTATTATTATTATTATTATGCTATTTCTAATGCTATTTTTATAAGCTGTTTATATTATTATTGAGCAGTCAAACATTTGAATATACTATCGTTATGTTGTTCGTATTAAAAGGCTGAAGCAATAACTGTGTATACTATACCATCTTATTCAAAGGCCCACTGCCCCGCGGCCTCCCCTGTAGCTGGGCACTTCGCCACCTCCTCGCTTGTCCTGTCCGCCGCGTGGAGCGCGCGCGTCCGCCGCCGCCGCGCCGCGCACCTGCGCGATCTCGACGCGACAGACAGCGCGCGCGCGACTGCCTTTCTTTCGTTCCTCGGCCCCTCCCCACGCCCGCCTTCCGGCTGGCGGGCGGCGTGAACGCGTCGCGTCCCCACGGCCGGCGCCCCGAGCGGCCCGGCCCGGCCCAGCCCGGCGCACCTGTGCCGGCCCGTCCGCCCGCCCGGCTTCAAAGGCGCCGCCCGGGCCCTCCGCCCGCCCCGTTTGGCCCGGCTTGGCCCACCTTGGCCCGCACCGGGCCCGAGCGGCACCCTCCGAAACATTCGGCGATCCGCGAACGCCCGCCGACGCACCCGGCAAGCGGAGGAGCGAGGAGGTGGCGGCGGGCGCGGTTCGATCGGCCGCCGCTAGGGGCGCGATGTCGACAACGGCGGCATTTTCAAATTGAAGCAATGGCAAGTTTTTTGGTCTTGATAGTGTGAATTTGTAAATGTTGGGGTGATTATACTCGACAACTTTAATAATATTATCACAAAGTCAGTAATACGTTTAGAATACAGAAAAAGCATTTATTACTCGATTCATCACAATTTTGTTGCCGATGATCCCTTTTTCCCCTGTCGACAACAACAACAAAGTAATAATAATAATAATAATAATAATAATAATAATAATGATAATAATAATAATAATAATAATAAT
>BOPP01000234.1:1681473-1693139 GCA_017312745.1 Gryllus bimaculatus | reverse complement strand
TAATAATAATAATAAATATAATAATAATAATAATAATAATAATAATAATAATAATAATAATAATAATAATAATAATAATAATAAATAATAATAATAATAATAATCCCCGTGTGGTGTCGGGGATTTTAGTAGAATAGCACCACGGACCTCCCCTGTCGTAGAAGGCGACTAATCGGAGCAGCTGTCCGCTGTCAACCCCTAAACATCCGTCATTCCACAAACTCTGTGTGTCATTGCTTCCACTTACTTGTGGCACACATCTGTGTTCTGTGCCTGTAGCCAATCTTGTATCGGCCAACTCTTGTGTTTCCGCCCCGACGCTATTAGGTTGCGAGGGCTAGGGAGTCGTTCCATTCTACCCTTCTATTCTAACTTGTCTTCTCTGTCCCCCTTGTTCCTTCCGTTTCCTTCAGCTGGCGGTAGCTCAAAACGCTAGGGGAAGGTGACCCTGAAGAAAAACCCAAGATGGAGGATCTGTCAGGATCAACAGTTACGGTGCAGGGACGGAGCCCCAGTACCGGCGGTCGGTGGTGCGCAAGCAGGCCACCGGGCGTCGTCACCCAGCGACTGCAATGCCAGGGGTGCGAATCACTCGGCACCGCTGGCAGATAAGTGCTACGAGTGATAGCAGCTTGGCGGGATCGTATGGAGTCTGCGAAACTAGGGTTGAGGAACCCTTAAAAACCTCGTCCAGAAAAAGCCGCGAGTTCAATGCCAAAAAGATGAAAGTTGGAAAATCAACAAACTATGATGACCTGTCAAGAACACCGCAGCAGTACTAAAGTACCTTACAGTAAAAAAGAACTGAAGAAATTTCGTAAAAGTGAGCCCGTTTATAATAGAGAGGAGTATTAGCACCTGCGCTGGATCTGCCGTAAAAGACTACAGAAAACTTCATCTGGACTCTTGGTTAGAAACAGTTAATGACAATCAAGGTAAAAAATTACTAGAATTGAGAAAATAGGCACTATAAGATGTTGAAGTTAAGTGCTCACGGCACACTGAATACCTGCAAAGGTGTTGTAGTTTTGCATGACTTACTAAACTGCAGTGAAGAGGAAATGTTCAAGAACTAGCTTCTCAAGAGTCATTGCCTATCGTAGGCTAACAATGAGCGGATGGACATATAATTCCTTCAGCGTCCCATGTCCTGGCGTTCAACGTTGTACGTTACCAGAGAAGATTAAAGGCAGGCATCATCGTCTAACCGTACGAATGTTCATTCCTCAACCAATGCAAGGTTTTCAATGTTCTACGATTTGGACACCCAGCATTCTAGATGTGCGAGAATGAAAGTATGTCATTGTGGTAGCCATTCATAGTGATGATCCATGGCTAGATCTATCAAATGCATTAATGCAGTGACAACATTCATCGAGGTCAAGAGACTGCCCTATATATAAGCAGGAGGCAGCAATTCAACAAGTTAAAGCCAGACAAAAAGATCAGCATACTGCAAGCTAAAAAACTTGTAAGTCCTGAAAATAAAAGGTAATATTACATACGTGAAGCAGTTACTAAAAACACAAATTTACCTTCTTTTAGTATGAAAAGAAACTAATGCCTGCAATAACCCGATGCATAGAAACTAAAGGCCTTAGATGCTAAGCCTTCAAACTAACAATAATAATAATAATAATAATAATAATAATAATAGAAAATATTATATTGAACAAGATGAGACAAAGTGTGTTCAGAAAAAAAGACTAGGTAAGCTTTAATTTGGTATTTTGTACAAATTTATATCCTTTATGAAGTACGGAAAAATTGATTGTTCTTGCTTCTTTTGGAAGAAGTGTTCCTATATTTAAATTGGGGAAATAAATTTGGGATCAAAATCAATGGAAGGAAATTTTCACACCTGCGTTTTACGGATGGCATAGTTTTATTCGCAATAATCAGCCAAGGAACTACGTCACAGCAATACATCGGCTCTGTTTATAAACGCGTTAAACTATGGGGGGGACGAATCACGAAGAGATAGAAGTAAATGCGAATGATGAAAAAATGACGTACGTGAATGAATTTATTTGTCTAGGACAGACCATCTCATTTTACAACAGATCTGACGAAGAAATTGAAAGACGAATTGCTTTGGTATGGAATAAATTTTAGACATTATCCTTTCTTTATACTTCTAGACAAAACTCGAAAAATTGAGACGAAAATAATGTTGGATAGTTGTGCTCTACCAATATTGCTGTACGGAGCTCAAACGTGGGCCCTGACAGAGAAGCAAAGAAAGAAGATTGCAGTCTGTCGAAGAAGGATGGAAAGAAAAGTCCTACATAAAAAAGGTAGGATGCGAAACAACCAGAAAAATGACTAGAATACCTTATGCACAATCTTTGGCGAGGTAATTAAAATTTAAGAGGGGAGGACCCGTTGCCAGGATGGAGACAGCTAGATGGATCCATGCCACCACCACATGGAATCCACGAATCGAAAGGAGTGTGGGAAGACATGATGGTGCATCGAAATAAAGTGTGTGGAACATGGGGATACAGTGAACACGACTAGCACAAGATAGATCATGGAGGAAGAAAAAGAGCAACAGCTTTCTAGTGATAAAAGTAAGTAATAAATGAGAAGTGAAATAGGACTGAATGCATGCAAATGAATTAAGTTCAATTTCAAAAGACTAAACAAATAATAATGCAGGTTTGTGTAGTTTTAATGATTACTGATTAGTCTTTTTGTAAAAAAATTAATGGTGTTGACTTATAGCTAACGCAGGTTCAAAGATTTGGATTAAGATTAACAGATACAACCAACTCATTACATCAGAGGTGGGAAGCAGCTCTTAACACAAATATTTATTTCTTAATCTAATATATATATATATATATATATATATATATATATATATATATATTATATATATACATATATATATACATATATATAATATACATATATATATACATATATATATACATATATATATTATGTATATATATATATACATTTATACATACATAAATACATATATACTTTTCAGTTGCGGTCTAGCTTAGTGTAAATTCTTACTTCTGTATGACTATTATATATACTACTGCTACTATTTACAATATGTACGTTCTTGGTTATTGTTTATAATGTATGCTATTGGTGTTATTTATAATACAAATATCTATTCGAGATTTAGGTAGGGGCTCCAGCTTGTCATCTGGTGTTGTTGCAGATCTTATTTGTTGTTCCGCAGCTAGCTTCCTGTGGCACGGGGTAGAGGAGAGCGCCTCTGCTGACTCTGTCCCGCGCTATCTGTTTGTACTCACGCGGGGCCAGGTGTATATTGCCGGTGTGCGTGTAGTAGCATGCCGCACTGCCATCAATGGCCCCAGTGACTATTCTTTCCCTTAAGGTTTTTATCTTGTGGCCGTCTACAACTTTCTTTAGTGCGGCGTCACTACCCGCACAACATTCTCCCAGTGCCCCTACCACAAGCGGGAGTACTTCGGCGCTGTGGTAACCGACGGTAATGAGGTGGGCGCGGGTGGCTTCGTATTTTACGCGCTTCTCTTCTAATTTCTTCTCAAGTTTGCCCACTCGTGCGTCAGCCACCGCGAAGTCTACCACGAGTGCCATTCTGCCCCGCGCGAGTACGAGATCAGGGCGATTGCTTCCCACCACTGCCACTGCCACTGCCACCTTTGCCCTTCTGGTTATTCAGAAGCTATCCCTGACTTTCAGGAGGCCTTTGCCCGAAAGAGATTGTTCTGGCTCCTAATTAATATTAATATATTGCAAAACGGAGAGCGCACGAAAGTGCATAAAATGTTATTAAAGGTCTTTGCCATGTTCTGTCTCTGTTTTAGTTCTTTTTTTGCATCTTTGAATATGATATCGTCCACACTGTTCACCCCGTTCACACTGGTTAATAGGTTTAATATATATTGTTAACCATTAACCCATAAAACCATTACAGTTTGATACTAACAAAATTGTTTTCAAAACGTTTGCAAATGAAATTATTGAAAATTAATATATAATTGTATTTAAATTGCTGTTCCACGTAATACATGATTGTCAAGAAATGAAAATGGGCATACAAATATATTGTACATTGAAAGTGTATTGTGTATTAAAATTTGATATAAATTCATTTATCAAAATAACAAGAAAATTGTTTCACAATTCTATGTTAAGCCATAATTTATAACGTTGATTTTGAAAATTAACAATTATTTTCACGTGATTTTTACGTTTTCACGTGTTTAATTCATTGCCGTAGATCTAATTTCACTGACATTGCAATTTATATTCTCAGTATTGACAGCAGTATTACAATTCATGTATAAGGGGGCAATTTGTTTTTCGCATTCTTGACAAAAACGATGCATTTGTTTAATGAAATATATCTCTGAGTAATACCTCTGAGTCAAGAGTCGGAGAAATTATGTTTCTAAAGACATCTCATTAGTCAACATTCATTGTGTGTAAAAGACGAAACGCGAGAGATATTTCGAAAAAATATCATTGCGAAATGTTTGTAGTAGCAGATTAGAGTTTTCGAATTTTCATTCTGCATTCAAGAATTCGAGTATATCATATCGAAAAAAACAGTTCGGCACCAAGACACCAAACAGTTCGTTGTTCCATGTCTTCTCCAAAAGTGTGTATTTTCGTGCGTCATGGCTGCGTCTAACCGCTGTGAAAGCAGGGAGAAGCAGGTAACACGTTGATGAGGGGTTATTACCGACCCACACGTTTTACTCACGATACGGCGCTGATGGGTGTTTCCACCCACTACTGAATCTCAGACTCCCAAATTCCATTTAACTCGGAATGGTCGCTTCTGTGCCCATACCAATCGCTACCCTAGGGAAAGTTTTTAAAAGTACGTCTCGCCTCCCTTGAAAGATAGTAATTATTTTTCTCCGTGTTCCTTCGTGTTGACGGTTCATTCCAGTAGCCTGCTTCTCTTCAGTTAGTCGGCTATAATTTTACTCGAATTAATGCAATAACGATCCCGCACAAAAACCTCTAATAATGAGACGATAATTTCCATACAATAGAACCCATGCTTTGTTGGAAGTTTATCGAAACGTTTAAACGAAATAAAAGGTTGCCAAATGGTAGCATAGCATTTATATCGAGAGACACACACACAAAAAAGAAGTGAAAGTCGCAAGAGGCGCCAACTAAACGCCAGTGCGTGCAGCTAATATTTTATGAATTTAATAGAGTTATTTTATGCGCCTACTGGAATTCGGAGCTAAAAGCGTGAGATTCGTAAATTGGCCTCTTCCAAATAAATCTGGAACATTCGCTATATAACGAAAGGTATTTTCAGTCCATGATTTACATAGACACTTTGTGTGTCTGCGAGGAAATAACCCCACATTTTCAGATGAACAGGCTAAGAAAAAGGCGATTTTTTTAACAACTAAGAAACTTGGATGTTCAGTGTAGTACAGAAATGAAATTGTATCATACAACATCTTTACTCCAAATGGTACGTGTTACTTATTGTTTTTAGTGAAAAGAAATTTTATAGAAAACTCTTTCTCTAAGGTTTCGAATTAGCTTTGAATCACCTTACTACAACCAGTAATCATTAACTAGTACTCGTACCATCACAACCAAGTAATTCGAATTCTTGAGTTCAGAATAAAAAATCGAAAATTCCAATCTGATATTAGAAGCCCGCAATGGTAACGATTTTTTTTTTCGAAATATCTCGTGTTTCGTCTTTTATACACGTTGAATGTGTGCAAATGAAATATCATTAGAAGTATAATTTGTCCTACTTTTGATTCATAATACATATGTATTGAATTACATAAATGCTTTCGTTTTCGTTAAGAATACAATAAATAAATTGACCGCCATTCATAAATAATATATTAGTTTTGCCAGTACCGTATAGATACAAGGTATTTGTAGTGAAATAAGCTTACAGCAATTAATCAAACCATACTAGTAATCGATTTGTTTGCTTTCCGACTCGATGAAGACTTCTAGCTGACACCCGCGTTCCGAGACACGCCAAGACACACAATATTACAGTTGGAATTATATAATTTTAATCCTTTATTTAAAAATAATATTTTTTATACAAAATGCATTTCTCTAATTAGCTACTCTTCGTTTTAGATTACATACTTAAAAATTATGTTTCAATTATACCCAATTACATATAGGTTTTTATGTTATAAACAAATGTCATGTGCAAAAAAATATACTGTATGTAAAGAATGTATAAACTAATCAGTAATATATATTTTCATATTTAATTTATGGGGGGTGGGGTGATAACATTAATTTTGACCCGGGTGAAACAACTCTGCTGCGTTCACCACCTCTTCGAAACAAACTCTTTTCTACACGGCGCAGCGCGACGCGGCGCAGCGCGGGCGAGCGAGCCTCGCGCCGCCATTTTGACGAGCCGCCGGGCGACCTCGGCGTGCAGGAATCGGTCGCTGCCGTGGGCGGCAGGCAGGCACCGCATCCCCGCCCCCGGCCTGAGGACAACCGACCCCTTCGCCGGTGGCCGCCAGAGGGCGCGTCGCGCGAGAAACCGCGGACTCGGCCGCCGCCGTCGCGGGTTTTGTAGGCGGCGCACACGCGACGCGAGGAGGTGGCGGACGCGGCCGACCGGCGCGGTGGCGCTGGCGGTACGTGGTTCGCGCGGCAGTCGCTAGGTCGCAGCACTTGGGTCATATTGGAGCTGGTTGAGTCGGATTTTAGATTTGGATAAAACTATTGCCCAAAAGGTTGTAAATTTTATTTTAAACATTAACAAAAATCTACATCATTGTTACTTACATTTTATATGTAAACTTTTTTTTCTTCATTTCTTCGTTTGTATTATGTACTTTATTTTCTTCTCTTTCACATTTGTCATTTTCTTTTAAATTTTATCAACGTATGATTGACTCTGTATACATAATATTTTACTGCCAATAAAAATATAGTTTGGCTGGTAGAATCGGATAGGGAGAGATGGAGAGAGTTATCGTATATCGCGAAAAGTTAATTTTATTCTGTTGTTCGTTGTAAAAACTATGAAATTAATGATTGATTTTGTGAAGACGAAGTGTCCTTGGGAACTAGACAGGAATCATGCGGATTGCACAGTTTCAAAGAGGATGCTGTAGAGCGGTCTATCGGGTCTTGTCTGGTCTTGCTGGTCTTGTCTGGGCTAGTCTTGTCTGTTCTGAGGTTGTCTGTCTTGTCTGTTTTTTCTGTTCAGTCCTGTCTGTTTGGTCTATCCGATCTGCCTGGTCTGTACTCACATGGCTTGAGAACAACACTAGCGTTTAAACCTAAATGGATATTCCTTAATCCATCTGGTTGATGTTGCGACTCCTCGAATTTGAAACGAATATTTAAAAAAAGTTGTGGGTATATTGCCTCTAGAACATTTCCCAAATTTTCTCTAAAATGGATCCAAATTTTTCTTTAAATTCTTTACTCGAAAAAAAAAGAAAGAACGTTTATTGTAATGCCCCAAGTCCGATTTTCACTTAAACTTTATGCAATTGTATCTTCGTATCGTTTTTAGCCGTTTTCTGAATGCTCCTAAACGGTTCTCTTCTCACATTTTCATTTTGATTTGTTAATATTTATTTGTTGCGTGAACGGAAACGTGAGACATGTCTTGGATAGTTACAATTGCATTTTTTCCAGTTCTTATTCTAGGAATGCTAGTTTTGTTTTTTGGCGTTGTTATCTTCAAATACTACGTGGAATTCAAACACATTTGATGGAGCTTACAAACTGTTATCTGTAATAACTTCTGATTTTTTACTTTTCTGAAGTTTAAGTATCGGAAGATAACTATTAGAAGAAGATGAAGAAAAAAGTGACTAAGAAGAAGGTAAAGGTGAAAGGGAAGGGAGAAGAAGAGGAAATAAAGGAGTAAAAGGGGAAAAATATAATATCAAAATTATACAATGAATTATTATAGAGATTATCTTTCTTATGAAATAAATAGAATGTTGAAGTAACCGGGGTAATTATAAATATGTTTCTAATGTATGAGTTATGTGATTAATCAAAGTGTCATTGCTATCTCGTCTGTCTTACTGAGTTAAAGGAAGATACAACACAAAACACCGTAGATTGGAATGAGTTGAAAATGATATTCGAGTGCATGAGTAAGGTTTCCAGGATTCGAATCCAGATTTTTTTAGATTCCTCATGTCATTACAGGAAATAAATTTTGGAAACTTTATGAAAGAAGACTCAATCAAGACTGAATCATGTAACACCATTACAAGGTGACTGGGAATAAGCCGCTTAATGCGTTCACAGAAAGCAATGTCCGATGAGATAATCCACGATTGTACGCGAAAGATATACAACAAATCAATACCTTAATCTAATGATCCTTAACTGATATGGCAAGGTTAGTATTGGAGCTTCAGATAAGATAGAGTAGTCCCAAAATAAGCCACAAAGACAATGGATATTCCTACCACATTGACAGGTTGCTTTTTTTAAAAAGTCGACGTAACAACTTCATAATGCAGTGAGCAGAGTACATGTACTTTTTCAAATATATTATGCATCTTTTGGTGGTATTTAAGTTAAGACCTATATGTTTATTGATTTCTAACTTTAGATGACTCAGTTTTTGTTTCTAAAAAAGCCCTGTAAACAAATTTCACCCTCATTGGTGAAATTTGTTCACATTTTCTTCATGTGTAATTTAAAAAAAAATTGTTTTGCACAAAGTTTCAGATAGAAAGACCGGGGCCGATTTGTTGAATACTGTTTTTAATAAAATATAGGATACATTTCAGAGAGTTGTTTTTTTCTCTAAAGGTTTCTCATGAAGAAAAATGGAATTTTTGTTGTTGTTGCATGTACACACATTCCAAATGGCATATTTAAACGATATCATTCATAATTCACATTTGTCGTTTCGCTTGATCGAGTGATATTCCCGTCCACTTCAACTTCAGTGGTCATTGGTCCCGTTAGTGTAGTGAATGTTTTATTCCGGGAGGTCACAGTCACTTTCTCAGGATGGTGAGATCTGGTACCGACTTGCACGATGTGTCATGTCTCCAGGTTCCTTCTCAACCTGTAGGTTTCTCTCCTCACAGGGCACCGTCCCAGCCAGGACAAGGTCTAGATCCCGGCTAGTCTTCCGACAATTGTGGTAGAGTAGTGCAGGTAACTGTGAGTGTTAGGAAGGGGAGAGGAAAAACAAAGAAAAGGAGGGAAAGATTGCGCGTGGTCCATGGCCCGTTTGTTAGGGAACTGTCCTGGCATTCGCGTGGTATTGATCAGAATCATCACAAAAACCTATCAATCAGAGCAGCCGACAGCTAGAATTCTTCTCCAGACACAATTCGACCCAGCAATCCTCCGTGAATTAGACCTCACCATCTCACCAATGTCGAAAATCCGGAATTAGAACGCCAGGACTTGTCAGATATAGTCCCTGCAGTCAGCAACAATACTGGCTCTGAGTTAAGCTCAGCCGATATGCCATTTCGAAAATTTTACGTGATCAGTCAGGGTCAAGTATCTTATAATTCCAGTTTTTATTACGCCAGATCATAAGCTTTGTGACCTTACATGAAATGTAAGATTGACTTGATGGTCAGATGATGATAAAGATATGATGTGGACGATGATGCGTCTATACTAAATAATTTGTGTTGCCCGCGGACAGATAACACGATAGTTCATAATATTTCTGCTGGAAGAATGTTCAGGTCTGTTCAGGTCAAGGACGATTTTTACTTTTTCACTACGGAATAGAGAGAAAGTGATGTACTGCTGCGCGAAAAAATGGGGAATTTTCGGCAGAAAGACTCTCATTATGGGGACCTGGTAACGAAAAAGCGGATAAATCCAGTTGCTAAATGTAGAAAAACAACCCTCTATCACGTGGTGTATCCAGAATCCATATTATGAGAGTCCTTGAAAAAATCGAATGACCTTAAAACGTCTGACTGTCCGTCTGCCCGTCCGTCTGTTAACAACGCTAGCCGTTAAACCGTTCAGCCGATTTTCTCCAAAATTGATATTTCTCAATCGATCTGGCTGACATCACGGCTCCTTGAATTTGACATATATTTTAGTTTTTGGGAGTCCTTAAATTAAGCTTCTGGTACATCTTCCAAATTTTCAAAAAATGTGCTCTATCTTTTTTTATGAAATTTTGTTCGTTGAAAATCCTGATTTTTCAATAATTGTAAAAGTTCAAAATTGTTTCGGCGATCTCCTACGAGTATGCAGTTATAGATTTTGCCGTTAATTAAATCTGTTCCTTAAAGATAGATTTTGAAAAAGCGTCATGTACAATTTTTCCAATATTTGAATACTTTTCGCGTAATTGCGTGAAAGAATGGACGAAAAAGAACGTGATGCTTCAGTACCACTAGTTTGACAGTTTTTTTCGGCGTCGTACTTACAGTAATGCTCCTTCACTATTGTCAGCGATACGTCAAGTCCTAAGTCATTGACTTTTATCCATATCATTTCTCGGGTTCCCAGGCGGTCACCCATCCAGGAACCCGCGATGTATCGAGATGTTTAACTTCCGAGATTTCACGAAGCTTGGTTGACGGAGTTCGGCCACCAGCAGGTAAACAGCGTTTAAAGCGCATAGCCCAAGAAGACAAGCTCCATTCGATGTAGGTATGGGAAAGCAGTTACTCTTCATATAAGAAAATAAATTTTGGCGTTTTGTCGCGGTGTATATTAAGAAAATTATTTTTTTTTCCGGATGAATCTTAGAACAATGTCAAACACGTCACCCTAGGATAAGCCAACTTTTCCAGCTCTCCTCAATTAACAATTGTTTTAAGTGTCTCTCAAGTGAATAATTGTTATGCAAACAAAATATATAAAAGAGTTCTTAATAAAGAGTTTTTACTATCTTCAGACGATGTTTACACTGAATTAGTTATCAAAAATCTTTTATACTTCACACTGTAATAGTTAATAAATATTCTAATAAAATTCACTACGAAGTACAATCTTTTGCTCTAAATCACGGGCAACAATACGGATCACAACACGAATCATATCGGTATAAATATCGTAATTTTCCCTTCTTCTTAAGAATAGATTTAAGAAAAATACGACGCCTGTCGACACATCGACGTACTGAGCAGCAAGGTGTTTCATCCTTCTATTCGTTTTTGTCTTTTTCTAACTACGTTTATTCATATTCTCGTTTTTCCTAGTTCTCGTTTCTTTCATATTTTATTAGTCATATTATCCTATTATTTTTCGTCACTATCTCCTCCTTGTGGTGGTCCTTCACCTTTTCTTCTTCTGCTTCTCTTTACAGGCCTGCGTCTTTAAGTCTTAAAGAAGAAGATATTAACGTGAGCCTTTTTATGTCCTTTTCTCGTTTATCTTCTCCATTCAGAATTTCCCTCATACTTTCTCATTCTTCCCTTCCTTTTTCTCAACCTTCTCATCCTATTTCTTTTTCTACTTCTCTTTTTTCTTCAGGTCCCTCTTTTTCAGTATTAATGAAGATCCTAAACTATACTTCAATTTAATCATGGAGTCCATTCACGCTTAATTTGCTGTGAATCGGGAGCTTAAACGTTACTACTGTAGTGACATTCAATCTCCGATTTGGACGACATCGTAACAGCTTAGTTACGTCAACGGACTCTACTGTAACGTATTAGCCAGCGTGCCTCATGGCATCTATTTGGGGACGCTTGGGAAAGGATTAGCCT
>BOPP01000234.1:1621125-1676309 GCA_017312745.1 Gryllus bimaculatus | reverse complement strand
GCTCGCAACTCTTGCCCTCCTCGTCCACGACTCTGCTCTGCCCGTCTCCGCGCGGTGCCGCCCCTCTCAGAACGTACCTGGCGTCATCTGGCCTCCCGCCTCCACCCACTACGTTGCATCCCACACCACGCACTCCTCCCCGCTTCCTCTGTTTCATATCACTCCTTCGCCCAGTCGCTCCGCTTCACTCCTGGTCTCCTCCGCGCCGCCCCGCCCATTGCACAATCACTCTCGTCTACCTGATCCCTCCCTCCCACGCTACTCCTTCCCCTTCTTCCGCCCCTCCCTCTCCGTCCCGTCTCCTCACCACTCTCTCTTCGCCCCATCTCTTCTATCTTCCTGCATCACTCTGTCCTTTCCGCCTATACCCTCCGCCCCGCTCCCATCGTCCTTCACCTCTCCCTCTGCCCGATCCCTCCATCCGACACTATTCTTCCTCAACCCCCCCTTCGCTCTATCCCGTCTCCTCTCCTCTTCTCCACTCCTCAATCTACCCCAAATCATTCATCCTCACCTCCTCCGCTCTATCCATCGGCATTGTCTTCTCCCCGCTCCTTCTATCCCACACTACTTCTATCAACCCCTTCGGCCCCACATTCTCTGTCCCACCTCCTCTTCACACTCTCGCCTCCACCTCGTCTTTCCTAATATCTCCCCGCATCTCTTTGACTTTCGGCCTATCCCCTCATTCCCACCCCTCCATCCCACATCCCTCTCTTCTATCCGTTCCCTCAACCCCACCCTCTCCGCCCTGCCTCCTCCTTCTCACCTCCTCTCCTCTTCCCAACCCCACCGTCCACCACAAACATTTCCTACCCGCCCCATACCGCCTTATTCTTCCACCATGCCCCTCCCCGCACCATCCCGACTATGTCATTCTCAGAGCCAACCTGCCTCACACTATCCCTCTCAAACCCACCCCATGTTCTACTCTCCCTGATCCTCACCGCTCGTTCCTACCTATTCTTAACCTCCCCTCTCCGCCCAACTCAAGCCCCGCGTAGCTCCGCCCCGAAATCTGCCCGTCTCTCGCTGTCCCTATGCGGCCCTCTCTGCCCCGGATCCCTCAGTCAGGTGAAGTCTTCTTGCAGACGCTTACCACTCTTCAATCCGCTAACCAATCTTCAATTTAAGAGTCACAAGAACGAGCTAGCATACTCAAGCATTACTATATAATATAAGCACATTATTCAAATACCTGTCTATGGATTTATACTCATTATAGAAAAACAATTGAAAACTTTGTGACTTTGTAATATTATACTCTGGAACATTAAATTGTTCGAGTAGTAACCCGATGCTGAATGCTGAATATTCTCGTATTATTAGTGCACAGATGTATGTTAATTTATTAGATCTCTACCAGTAGAAGAGAGAAAAATATAATTTTGAAACTGCTAACGTATTTATAGAAGGTGCCAAATATATTTTTTTAATCCGTTCAGGCTTTGTAAATATGAATCAGTCGTCAGCTTGCGGAGCTTGCCCCAACGTGGTATCTCCCAAAGGGGCACCAACCTATCCAGGACCAGCTTGAAGTACGCGTTTGGTCTCCCGACAGGTGTGGTGCATGTAAGTGTGTGTGTGTAAGAGGTAGTGATAGGACAAGGAAGAGGAAGGAAAGATCGCGCGCGGTTTTTGCTCCATTGATTAGTGCTCCGGCATTTGTCTGGTCTTCATCGGAGAAAGCACGGAACACTGCCGATTAGGGCAGCCGGCAGCGAGAATTCTCTTCCTGACAGCGGCAGCATTCGACCTCGCCATCTAGCTAGTGTCGAAAATCGCCCCCCTCTCCGACGCCGCATCCACCGCCGATAAGAGCCCGATAGGCAGAGTGCGGGAGAGTCCCTGCTTATCGTCCCAACGCCTGTTCCACCAACCGCATCTGTCACCTTCTCTGCCATTCACGAGACTCATTGATCTCTCACGCTAGTGTCATAGCCGGAATTCTTCGTCAAATGATCATATGTCGTTTGATTTTTGATGGGGGAACTATAAAATTTGTATTCCAAACGACCTTGAGATCTTGGTATGCAAATGGAGGCAATACCCATGTCTTATAACCATGAAAAGTATTTTGCGTTGTTTATTTCCCTTTTAATTATATATTCATTTAAATATAAAAAAACTACTATGTAATTTAATTTGTAATAATGTTAATGATGCATTACTGCAAGTTTACCTTACAAAATTCTAAAGTATTGAATTTGCGTCTAACATCTATTGTACAGTTCTTTTGGGTCTGTGACTATGAGAATATATCTCAATGAGATTTCGAGCAGTGTGTCTGGAACAACTAATCAAATCTGAGGTGGTCCCTTGCTTTGCTTTTTCACATTAAGTATTGGTTACTTATTATTGTATTGTTATTAAGTATTGGTTCATATTAAGTATTGGTTACAGCAGGTATACTCGTAAATACCTGCAGCCACATCTAGTTATACCTGTTTTAAAATTAAAGAAATAAAGAATGTGATGTGTCATACTGAACGAAATAGATGCTCGAGACACTAGAAGTCCACTGGTTTCAGGGGATGTGGTTGATTGACTGACTAGTTTCTGGACGCGTCAACTGCTAAGATAGTGTCGAAAGTGAAGAGCATGCTTTTATCACGGGGGTGGAGGTGATCTCCCTCCGCTGGATGGTGAGATTCAGCTGCGACTATACGTTGGCTTGCGGGGTTTCCCCAACCAGGTATCTCACGCCAGCGAGGCACCGTCAAACTCTAAGCCTCCGAATGGTATTTCGATATGTGTGGTAGTGTGCTGCATAAAAATATACGTATGCATAAGTAAGAGTACGACAAGGAAGAGGAAGGAAAAATTGCGCCCATTCCGTGGCCCGTTTGGTAGGGTACTGCTCCAGCATTCGCCTAGAATTGATCGGAGAAACCAAGGAAAACTATCGATTAGAGCAGCTGGCCGCTAGAATTCTCACCCAGACTGCGGCTGAATTGGACCTAGCTATTTACATACAGTATAAAATCCCGCCACCTTCGGGACCAACTTGAACCTCCCGGCACTGCACTGACTTCAATTGCTACTAGCTACCTAAGCTAGCTACCTAGCTGCCTAGTTGGTAGGGGATGTGTTGGAGACGGGAACTTTTGAAATAAGAGTAATGATGGCGAAGATTTACATCATTTAATTTATAATATTATTTAAAACAATTGTTTTTTTACGGCACTAGTTTAAATTTTTTCTTCTTTTCATCAAACCTTTTTGAAAATTTTGTTATTAAGTAATTAGTTTTATTAAAGTAATACAAATGAATCAACAAAGTATACAGTAGCAAATTATAAGAATTATTGAACTTCTGGGAAAAGAAGGAGTGAAATTATTATAACTCGTTCGAATGGCGCGGGCAACAAATACCCAATACTCGGAGTCACGTCTCGAACGACATATCTAAACTTTGTAATTTTTGTTATTTGTTGAAATAAAATAACTTCTTTGATTTTTGATACATTTTTCAAAGTAAGTAAATCAACATTTATTTTTCTTACATAATGAACAAATAGGAAACAAAATGAGATACAATTATCTATATTAAATGTTTTCGCAATTTTCTTCTCCAATTAACAGGTTAGCCGCATGAGTACCTACACTATATTTACAAACTTTTAATTTTGGGTATAGGCTATCGCTTCAGCAGAATTATCGTACCTTTCCGATTCTCATTAGTTTTATTCAGGTGATTGAAATTTAAAGCAATAATAATTTGTCATTATCTTATGTACAGAAATTGCGTTATTTAAAAGGTTGTCTAGTAGAACCTCCGTCAAAATTTATTACATCATTGAAAGAGTACTGAAATTTTAAAGTTGCATGAGACATTATAGCCGCAATTGAAAAATAAAACATTAATTTTGATGCAATTGATTCCTGAATTATTCGAAATAAAGAAAAAAGATTTCCCCACTGTAAACACTCTTACATTATCTATAGATGCGATTTTGATAATTATTAAGTTATTAAAAGCATTACATCATCCTGTCAGTGAGAGGGTCCGTAATTGGCGTAAATAACTACTTCCAAACTGGATTTCCAATGCTGAGAAGCTTCGGAGTTTCATGCCAAGACTCCTCAAGTTCCTACTTTCAAGTAATTACCGGAATTTCTACTAGAAAAATGCAGTATCTTGAAGTAAATTGCTTAAAGCAATTTGTTAAAGCAACTAGACTACCAGTAAACTAAGCAAACATTTGCAAAAAGTGAAAAGAAAATGAAAACTATCCAACTGTTTTGTGATAGATGTGCCTCCGCGAATCCTATTTGAAAGAGACTAGTAGTAATGGCTCAGTGACTGACACTACAATGTCTCTGACCGAGAGGGCCTAGGGTCCGAGTCCCAACGATTTTCGACAATAGCTTGTCAACTAGGTCGACTTCAGACGTTCTCTGGATGAAACGTCTAACGGCCGGCTGCTCTGTTCGGTAGTTTTCCGTGGTTTCTCCGTGAACAACAGGCAAATGCCGAAGCAGTACGCTAACAAACGGGCCACGGGCTACACACGATATATCCTTTCTCTTTTTTGCCCTATCCTCATCCTTTACTTACACTACACTCTTACATACTTCACTCGTTCAAGCACTACACTACCATACATGTAAGACCAGTCGGGAGCTTAGCGCAGATCATAAAACGTGTTTGCTCAACTATCACATGCCAGTTTACATTATCGGTACCACCCAAATGCTATTATCAACGTGTTGTACAAACATTTGCAAATAAAGAGGATCAGTGGGTAAGATTCCTGACATACTCGACGTAGTATCATCCTGGTCAATTTTGAGAACCACTTTCTCTTAGTTCATAATGACATGATTCCGATGCTTGGTCTAGGGCAGCTATTACCACTTTGGCTTCTGGCCCCCTTATTTAGCCAGTTAACTACTAGTTTGTTTTCTTATTTATTTTAGATCGTTTAATAATTATTAAAAAGCTCATTTCAGATCGTAATAGCGTACATGATGTAACAGAATGGATATATTATGATGGTTCTCATTTTTTCTTCAATGAAATAAATCCACTAATAAGGAAAAATAGAATTATTCATTTATTTATTTTCAGAGTCAATGATTTTACGGCATACACAGTAAACTTGAATGAGGTACCTGACAGTTTGATTAAATAAATAAAAAAAGCTTTCAAAATTCAAATCAAAAATAAAATATTTATTTACAATATTAAATAATATTCAGAAAAGAAAACAATAACAAAGGGAAGAACTTAACACAAACAACTAAAGTAAAACTTTACAATGGGTGGAAGTGGTTAGGCGGAAGATCAGGCCCTATGGCCTGAGCCTCGCCATTAATAAAGACATTATTATTATTATTATTATTACTATTATTATTATTATTATTATTATTATTAAAATCTGTTTGTATTTTCAATATACTTCTTTCTATTCACGAGCACAAGTCGTCAAACATCATTCATATTTTTTTAAATCTTCAAGCTCCTCCTGGACATACATTCCTTGTCGACAATTAAATTATTCAGTCTTTACTTATAACTGAACAATGTCTTACATTTCATAAAGTTTCGTCGTCCACCGGATCATATATCACACTCCGTTCGGCAAAACGTTCATTCAACCTCTGGTTATTGATTTCTATATTTTGTGTATTTTGTTTGTCACTATGTTATCCGCTAACATATCATTTTTGCACAGGTAGACTGTGCACACGAACCTCCTCTTGATATCGAAAGTCTTTGATAATCTTGACTCGTTACAATATCCTTATTTAGTAATGGAGTAACCTGCTACCGTCCGTCCGCCTGCCCGCCCGCCCGTCCGTTCGTTCGTCATTCACGGCCAGTTCACTTCTCGTCCAGTTATTGAGAAAAACGAGACGTTATTCAACGTGTCTGTCTCGGTCTCCTGGCGATGAACTGATCATTTTCGTACAGATCCAAACTGACAGTTCTATGACTTTTCTATAAAACCCTTTTTTAGGTAACGAAGGGGCGTTTTAGGTGATTTGCGGCACTTCCAGAAGTGATCAAAAGCTCACTCGATTCGTCTCAACAAAACCAATCGATTATCGGTCTGGGTGGCCGAGATCGTTAAGGCAGTAGTGCTGTAGGATCGCGGGTTCTAGTGCCGCCTCGGTCATGGTTGCATTTGTGTTCGTCCCTTCACCCCATAGCATGTTATCTTCACAGTTATCATACTATTAAATGAAATAATGATCACTAATGACCTAGATGTTGATGCGACCTTACATAACAAAAACAACAACAACAACAACAACAACAAAGTAATCGATTGGCACAATTCTATCCGTGTCCCTCTACGATATTCCGGACGAATTCTAGAAAACTTGTATTTGTTGTCTTCAATTCTCCTACGAGTACATCGGTAAAACGTAAATGAATACTCATTTTTTGCGGCATTTACAAGAAGAGTTACGACTTCATTCATGATGCTTTATGATCATATCTGGAAGAAGGGATAACTGAAGAGGCAGAGGAAACGGGAGAACCTCTTCATTAAATCTACACCGATTTTAATTAAATCATCAAATTTAATGTACAAAACTACTTTTAATGTTTTTTTTAATTTACAAGGTTACATAATTGTTTGTACTTGGCGCGTCGGCCCGTATACTGGCCATGGCCTACCAGCGACGTCCCGGCCTCGGGACCATGGGTTAAGGGATACTTTTGGTTAGCACGAAGACATTCCCACGTCGTATGCTGGTCTTCTCAACCTCAGAAGTGAGTTTTCTCACCGTCATATAGCAACATTGAATTGAATTGAAGTGCCTTATTTTACGTGGCGAGACTCAGGACATGAGGTCTGCTCCTCCGTGTGAGCACGCAAATTTCGCTACGCTCCTTTCACCAACTGGCAGAGAAAAGAGGTATTTCTTGGGCGACGAAACAGGTGATTTTTGAATTTAGCTCGGTAGCTTCATTTAGACTTGAGGATCTTTTACATGCAGTTAATCTACTAAAATGCTTTTACTTCCCCTCCGAAAGCAACCGGCTTTACTTCCTCTCCGAAGGAAGGCGCACGAAGGATTTTTTCGCCCTTCGGCTTCGCTCGGGTTTTAACTCACTAACCGTTACACTACCGCCGCCGCTGGTACATATACTGGGACATTGCAACGAAAACGCACACCCGACCGGGAACCGAACGCGGGGTCTTGAAAAACGAAAACGCTCACCAATGAGCTAAACCGCCAGTCAAGTTTTATGTACACTACCTTAATCTACATTAGCATTAATGACACTTCTGGCAGTGTAAGCCCTCAAATAAGTACAACACGTGACGCGCTCCGTCCGCCAGTGCCTTTTGCAGAGATGCTTTACGATCATATCTGGAAGAAGGGATAACTGAATGTTCAAGGTTAGTTTCAAGTTTGTTCGTTTGTACTTGGCGCGTCGGCCCGTGTACGGGCCATGGCGAAGTCCCGGTCTCGCGGCCATGGGTTAAGGGGGTACGTGTGGTTGGCATGAAGACATCCCCATGACGTATTCCGGTCTTCTAAACCAGAGAAGTGAATTTTCACACAGTAGCATTACTGGGATATTGCAACGAAAACGCACACTACAATCTTGCCCAACCGGGAACCGAACCTCGGGAACCGAACTCCGGGAACCGAACTCCGGGAACCGAACCCCGGGAACCGAACCCCGGGAACCGAACCCCGGGAACCGAACCCCGGGAAGCGATCCCCTGGAACCGAACCCCGGGGCCCGAACCCCGGGAACCGAACTCCGGGAACCGAACCCGGAGTTGCAACATGTAAAGCGAGCACGCTGACCAATGAGCTACCTGCAATGAGCATGTACGATACCTTAATCTACATTAGCATTAATGACACTTCTGTCAGCGTAAGCCCTCAAATAAGTACAACACGCGACGCGCTCCGCCCGCGAGTGCCCTTTGCGACGGGCGCCGCGCGCCGCCCGGGGGCGACCGGGTGTGCGCCCGCGCCCGCGCGGGAGACGCCTATCGGCGCCCGTCAATATTTGCGCGCGCGCCCTGATAACCCCGGTGCAGGCGCACCCGCGGCCACGGAGCCTTGCCGCACCGCGCCGCGGACGCGCGCACCCGCCCCGCCTCGCTCCGCCAAACGCCCACGGACCCGCCCCGCCCCACCAGGGCGCACGCCTCCGTGCGGCGACTCGGCTGTTGACTTGATTTCACCGAAGGATGCAATAATAATGAATAATAATAAACATAATAATAATAATAATAATAATATAATAAATATAATAATATATAATAATAATAATAAATAATAATAATCAAATAATTTCTTCAGGCTGGCCCAGCCTGAAGTAATGCGAAAGCGGTCCCAGGCTGAGGTCAGAAAAAGAAACAGGTGGTTGTTTTTAGTGAGGTCATCTAGCAATAGGTAACCCCAAACTGTTGAGCAACCGGTCCCTCTCTTCGCCTTTTGAACGTTTTTTTCCTCCTGGCAATAATAATAATAATAATAATAATAATAATAATAATAATAATAATAATAATAATAATAATAATAATAATAATAATAAATAATAATAATAATAATAATAATAATAATAACAGCAACAACAACGATCAGAGATGGCCGAGATCGCTAAGGCAGTAGTGCCGTACTGGTTTCGGACCAGAAGATCGCGGGTTCGAATTCGGGCATGGGTGTATTTGTGTGTATCTATTTGAGTGTGCCGTTCTTTCATCCTTAATTAGCATCATCATTTCATTTTCCGTGCCCCCAGGGCCAACAACCCTGGGGGATATTATATGGAGCAATACCGACCTCGACAACCTTCAGAGGACAATTCTAACCGCTGTCACTCATCACCAAAAACAACCTTCCCATTCAAGTATTGAGCGTTTTACCCGTCCAAGATCACAAGAACGGTGAGGTGTTGTAGATCTCATCAATCTACACAACTCTCAAATTGCATCACTCAGCAGATACTTCTTGGAACATTGTGGGAGAGTTCAGCAAACAGTGAGCGCAGTTGATAATAACTATATTCCTTTGAACTTGAATAACCTTGATCAGTCTGTTCAACCAATCATTGAAACGGAAAAGAAGATCTCATGGAAAGCGAATGCACTACACGGAAGGCACCCCCATGAGCTGAGTAAACCAAAAGTCGACACCTCTGCGTCGTACGCTCCGCTACGTATGGCTCCAGCACGGGGATCTCTTTCCAAAGACAGAAGCCTTCATGATAGCTATCCAGTACCAAGTGGTGCAACCTTGGAATTACAGAAAACACACTCTGAGAGATTCGACCATCCATTCCGACTCATGTAAAAGATGTAAGGCCGCAAGAGAAACTATCCAACACTTGTGGATGTAGCAGCCACGCATAGTTGGAATACCAAAAAAGCATGATGAAGTGGTGAAGCAGGTTCACCAACTATTGGCAATGAAAACGGACTTACTCGCCACTTCCGTGCCGTATTATAAATATGTGCCTCAGAATGTGCTTGAAAGTAGTGAGTACACTCTCTACTAGGATCGCTCCATTATCACTGGCAGACAATAGACCCGATATAACAAGTCGGCAGCAATAGACCCGCTATAACTTACATCGATAGAAACCATCAACAAGTTTTCCTTATCGATATATTAATACCCAACATCCACAACATATCAGCAAAACATCTAGAAAAGTTCCAGAAGTATACCGATCCGGCCATGAAGCCGCAGCTCATGGAACTTCAGCAAAGTGACAGCTGTGCCTATAATAATATCAGCTACAGGACTGGTCCCGAAATGATTCTTCGAGCACTAGTATCTTCACTTGGATGCCAGCAATATATACAATATGCAGAAGTCAGTCATCTTGAATACATGCCATATTTTTAGAAGTCACCTGAATCTTCAGTAAAGCAACTACACATCAGGTCATCATTCCTGTGAGTGGTTGACATTCCGACCACTAAAAACTATAAAGTAAATAATAGTAATAATATCGACAATAACATTGGGGATTGACCTAATATGATAACTATATAGTTATTATATATTGGTTCGCCACCACACTGTTTTAATCTTACAAATTTTATCAGGTAATACGTCTCATGATGACAATGATGTAAATTGTTGAAGAACGCAACCTAATTGGGAGGTCTTAGTGTTCGAGTTAAACGGAGGAGGATTACCGCTACAAATGAGACATTTTTGTTCAATGTCTGGACGAGAATTCTAGCGATCGGCTGCTCTGATTGGTAGTTTTTCGTTGTTTCTCCGATCAACACCAGGTGAATACCGAAACAGTTTGCGAAGGAAAATTCGCATATTTATGATGCGAATTTTCATTAATTATATAGATTGTCCATTTCTTTTCGTACGGGTTTTCTTCCGGTTTACAATAAAATAATTATATGAGTCGTCATTGCCAACAGTATTGTGTATTATAAGAGCAGCTTTCGATGGAATGGAAGCTGTATGGAGGCCATAAAAAGAGTTGTGGTTTTGTGGCTTCCATACAGCAGATAACTGCTGATGATGGCTAAGCCATCGAAAGCTGATCTTATAATAAACAATACTGTTGGCAATTACTACTCATATTATTTTATTGTAAATGCCAACGAAACCTCATCACATCACCAATATTCTTGCGGTTTGTTCAACCACCGTCGCCGGTTGCCATTTATTGACTCCTGAGAGACTTATCAGGATATCACGGGGTCACAACCGAAACTCCAGAAACTCCTTCTTATGAAGACCCCACAAGATGATCCAGAGGTAGTCCCTGAGGCGTACCTCGGTTCTGTACATTCACAATTATGACCCAGATAGCCCGTGGGTGTTTGTATCGTTAATGTAGGTGTAGGGAACGAGTTCCTAATTCATGGCCACGGACAGATTTCAAAAAGGTCACACACGCAGTCATCGGTCTGGGAAAGAAATCAGCGAAGGACTAGGGTGTTCATCATGCAACAGAATTGTCACTGAAAACCGCACAAAATATTTTTTTTGTTTTCAAAACGTTGTATGCTCACTTCTTAAGGAAAACAAATAAAACACTCTCGTAAAGGGTGAAAATGCCCATGCCTAATCACAACGCGATCTCAAGTACCATCTCACATTACCACTGCTACTATAGCGACCAATATCATTTGGATGGGGAATCAGTGTTGCCAAAATCATTGAGAGGACTGCGCCCTGCCCTGACTCGACGAGTGTTGAGTTTGAGTGTCTCTCCGGGTCTGAGATTTTGTGCGCGTTCGTCCACCTTTCGCAATCATCATTTCGTATCCTAGAGGTTTCGTCTATGGCTTAAACCGTAGTTGGCCGTTTTCTCTAGTACAGGAGACCTTCATGTGAGAAGAAAAAGTCTCACCGCTATGATTAGCTTGCCCACATCAAGAGGCCTATAGATTGACAAAGCGAAAGGAAACAATTTAAAAAAATCACTTAATATGGAGTGGACAAAACGAAAGGATTTCAAAAAATATGATGAGAACGATGAAATTGGCTAACGCCCCCCAAATGTCAGGATACTTGAATTTATTTTCGAGAATCAATGAGAATCAAATATTAGGAACAAAATGGACTGCTCTTAGATAAATGTTTGCTCAATCTTGATAACGTATTTGATATGAACCTTCAGTTTGCCGGATAATTTTGCAGTAGCTTTCCAGAAATTAGCGAAATCTTTTTGCAATAAATGTTTGTGTTTATTTACGATTCTTTTCTTTAATGATAACATACATTTGTTTTAGTATTTCAGTTTTACATTGTTAAAGAAACAACTTTTTGTTACCTAAATATTCTAATGCTTTTTATATAATTTTAATTTTATTTTCCACTTTTCCCGCTTGTCCTAATCCTTGTCTGTTAAATTCTTCTCTTTCAAAAGTCCCTCAATTTCTCCCTACCAACTGTGTTTAGATTTTCCTCTTTTCTTCCTACCCACAGGAAATCACTCTAAATTTGTATGTTTTAAGGCTAGAAATAATAAAAGTTTGATGCATCATTATGTTTAAACATTAGACAACTAGAGGACATTTTCCACGCAAATGCAGGCCGATATTTTCATTATTATGCGACCTGATTACGGAGGTTTCAGCTGGGCAGCAACATGCTGCGGCAATTGTATACGTCGCCCCCTTATCCATAATCAAAAGATTCTAACTTGGTGTAAGTACACAAGTGAATGTTTACTCGTCCGGTACCCTTCGTGCATGTAAACATATCCTCAGCGATAACTTAAGGGGGAGGTGCATTTCAGTTGCCGCAAGCACGTTTGTGAGTTCAACTCTTCCCTGTTTGAGTCAACACAGATTCTACTCGGTTGGCGAACCCAAAATCCACACTTTATCACGCCGACCTTTAGACTTCCCTGCAGAATGACAAGTTGTTTTTTTTCCGCATTTTCTTTCGTGAAGATCATAATTGGACAGTGGGTTTTGGCGATAAAAGTTGTGCGTTAAAGATGATACAATATAACGAAGCAAAAATGTATAACTTGTAGCGGTTTTTTATCTCCTACCACTTGCATATATTGAGAAGCATCTCTTTCTTTCTCTCTTTATTTCCTGCCATTCAAATCACACTCGGGCATAGAGCAATGATATACCTCTTTAGTCTAATACTCGGAGAACAAGGTGAAAAAGGAAAGGAGGAATGGAAAAGTACAAGCACGAGGGCAAGAAAGTCGTTGCATCAGTTTTCTAGATTATTTCCGAACGACTAGAAGGACATTCACTCCTTTTTATAGTTGCTTGGTTCTCTCTACGAAATCCCATTAAAATATTCGTAACACAGTAATGTTATTCTTTGCTCTTTTCTTCAATAAATCTTCAATTGACACCATTTTGTACTAATATTATATTCAATGTCGAAAACGTATTTAGTGGAAAATGGGGCAATTATTTAATTTCTAACATCTAACTCTTTGAAATTCCTGGAATAGAAGGTATGGACACAATTTTTTTAAAGGTCTACTCGACTAAGTACACGTCATGAAAATTTACAGTCATTTAAAATTTGATCATATATTTGTCTGTTTTCACTTGTTATTTCCGTATTCAAATAGAACATCAGAATGATATTAAGAATCTCAAAAATTCATTAGATGATTATTTAAAAGAAGTCGTGAGTTCAATTTTGCTGGATAGAATAGTTGGACACATTTGAAAAATTAGATTTTCCAAAAAGAATATGAGGCTATTTTACTGATTGTACTTCTTGTAGGGAAAGCCTGGAGATCTCTTCACTTTGGAATGCGTATCTTAAAAAAGAATACAGCAAACGCGAAGGAAATTGCTTATTTATTGCTTGTTCTGTCGATAATGGAATATGGAACAATTTGTTGGGATCCGCACAAAATTATGCAGTATAAAAATTTGGAAAGAATTCAGCGTAGAGCAGCTAAATTTAGTTTCAGGAACAAGAAAATGACAGGATAGGATTCACTCGAAAACAGGCGGTCAGTAGCAAGACTGCGCTTTGTGTAAAGCTTATAATCATAATTAAGCTTGGAAAGAAATGAATCCTCGGTTAAGTATTCCTACATACATCAGTAGGTAGCAGGCACAACATAAATTTAAGACCTCAGAGAACGGATATCGGGAAATTTTCTTTCATAAATCGCCCGATAACGGAATGGAATAGATTGCCTGCAAAAACCTTTGTACTCTTTCCTCGAAGCGTTCAACAGTTTAGGAAATTAATTTAGGGTATAACTAAATAAATGAGGGACTTAACTGAGAATACGTTATAGAGCGATGTGATATATTGTAAAGGGAGGTGTCGTGCAGTGTAGACCAGAGAAATAATGAAGTCATTAAAGGGTCATAGTGAAGTGAAGTGCCAGTGCAATGTGGTCTTCATTGAACAAAGATTCAGTGCGAAGTTATTTTATAGATGTTTCTTTTTTTAAAGACATTTAATGTTTCATGAATTAGACAGTTTTTATATCATGATTATTTTTATTCCCAATGTTTTTTATTATTGTTGTTATTATTAATATCGTTATTATTATTATCATCGTTGTTTTATCATCTGTTTTTATTGTTTATATGATTATTATTGCACCATTATTATTATTGTTATTATTATATAATTTGCATGTTAGCTGTATTTTCTTATTTTTGTAATTAGCTGCCATCAGGTTATGCCCATTTGCAGTTCAAATAAATTTATCTTTATCTTTTTTCGCTTTGTTTTTTTCATTTATTTAATTGTTTGTTGATGTACAATGTTCAGTTTACAATAAAAACGTTGCAATTGTTTGATGTCTTAATCTAATTAACTTAATCTAGGTTAAAATTGCACTTAACTAATCTTAATATAGGGAGAGGAAACAAAAAGCACCTCAGGAGAATTATTCAACATTTGCAAATATCTGGAGGAAGAATGGAGCGGGAATCTGTTCATAATTCTGGTTTCGTAACTGGGATCTTTTCGAGTCTGTAGTGAGTTTATGCCTTTATGAAGGATAAGTTTGTGTAAAATTTGTTTGATAGGAATGCTATTTGGTGTGTTATTTCATTTATGTTTAGATCGAAATGTAATTGTTTATTACTAATGAACCACGGTACGTCTTCTTATTAATCTTAAAAATTTGTTTTGAAATACTTGCAATTAGTTGAGATTGATTTTGGCGGCATTGGTTTAATGAGAAGACTTTTGCTGCTAATTTTGAGGGACTTCATTTAATTTTCAAGTTATTTGCCAATTTGTTATTAGATTTAGATGCTGTTGGAGCTGGAGATGGTGAGTTTGTAATGAATTGCCGGAGATATATAATGCAGTGTTGTCGGCAAATTGGACGGTATTTATTTGATGAGAAGTTGACATGTCTGCAGTGTAGAGATTAAAGAGAGTTGGGGATAGCGGCGAACCTTGGGGAACCCCAGCGGCAGTGTGTTTGGGGTTAGAACAATGACCATCTATTGTTACTGAGAAAGTTATGTTAGATATGCAATTTATTGATATCAATAGTTTGGCGTGCCAATTTCGATTGATTTGAAGCATAGGGCTGGATGCCATATTCTGTCAAATGCTTGTGACACATCTAGAAATACAGTGATGGTGTAAAATCCCTTTTGGAAAGCAGAGTGGATGTGTTCAGTTAGCCTCAATAGCTGGTGCGTCGTTGAGTGTTGGGATATGGAACTGAATTGATGAGGTGGAATTGAGTTGGTTTTATTTATGTTTGTTTAGTCTGACGAGAATTGATTTTTCTATAATTTTTGGCATGATGGGTAAAAGACTGATTGGTCTATAATCTTCTGCACGTGAATGATTTTTGTTTGGTTTTGCTATTTGATGTATTATTGAGTGTTTCCATGATTGGGATAATAACCTGTTCTTAGTATGGAGCTGTATATATTGTTTAAAATGCGATGGCATTGTTTGGTGATCTTTTGAGTATGGTAGTATTAATTCGTCCTGCGGATTTTTTATTCGGCATTTTTAAAATTATTTGTTTAGCTTCGTAGGGAGAGATGAATTTAATTCTGTGAGGAACGTTGTATAAAGGAGCGTTTGAAAATTTTAAGATTTCATTGTTTGGCATTTTTTATGGAGTCATTAAGAGTGAATGTGCTAGCAAAATTTTCTGCTAGAATCTCGGCTTTCTCCATAGGCGAATATTTTTTCCCAGTATCAGTTGACAGTGGGGGAATGCTGTTCTTTTTTCTTAGAATTTTCTTTGTGAATTGCCAAAAAGAAATGGTTTCAGTATTTAGTTCCTCAATAAATTGATTATATTTTTTGTTTGTATTTACTGATTGCCTTTTTGCAGATATTTGTTTGATGATTTAATTCTTTTTTTAGTTCTGGGATTTTTAGGGCGTTCCAAAGCCTTCTGGTTTTATTTTTAACTTTTATTAATTCCGTAATACGGGGAGCTAGTGGTTTTTTAAGTTTTCTTCTGGTGCCTAATGTTGTATATTGAGACATTGATTGCTTTGATTATTAAATTATTTAATTTAGTGATTGCTTGATTAATTTCAATTGGAAAATTGAGGATTTGAAATTTTTTGTATTGATTTTTCAACAGAGTTTTTAAAATAATACCAGTTTATATTGTAAGTATTCAGCGTGGGAGGAGAAGAGGATGGAGGTTTTGTTAATTTAGTTGTTATAACAAGTGGTATGTGGTCTGAGTCTAATTCATGAAGAACAGTGGAGTAAAATGGGTCTTTCAAATTTGTTATTGCTGTATCTAATATATCTGGGTTTTTGTTGGAATCATACGGGAAATGGGTTGGTTCTGTGGGCGTAAGTATTTGAAGCTGTATTGTGTTTTGTATTCTGTTTAAGTATTCACCGGCAGGGTTTGTGGTCCGACATCCCCAAGCTGAATGCTTGGAGTTTGGATCTCCTTCTATGATGAAAGGATTGGGCAATTGTAGTAATTTACTGATAGAGGTAGTATTGATTTTTATGGGTGGTTTATACGTCGTGACTACAATTAGTGTTTGATTATTGTTATATGTTACATTTATGCCGATTTTTTCTATATCTGGAGTGAGTGGCAAGATTATTTGGTGGTGTTGAATACTAAAATTAACCAAAATTAATGCGCCACCTCCATAATTTTCGTTTCTGTCGGCTCTGATGATTTTGAATCCGGGTATGGTATATGTTTTGGGTTCAAATGCGTCTCGGTGATGCATACAATGTCTATCTTTTTTGCCTGTAGGAAATGTTCTAGTTCGTTTTTTTGTTTACGATGCCATTTGCATTCCAATTGAGAACGGTTAATGCTATATGGTGTGAATCTTCCATAACTGTTACTAATTGTGAAGGTGATGGAGTTCTGAATATTCTGTATAATTGTTGGAATTAGCGAGTGGATGAGGTTAACCATGTGATTGGTGATAAATTGTGTGATGTTGATAATGAAAGAGTTATTGTTGTTTTATTGGTTAAATTGATTGTTTGTTTGCCGATTGTGATATCGTTGATGATAAACATTATTTGCGTTTCTTCTTTGAGTGAAATTAGGAATATTGTTGGTTGTAGGCAAGGATGGAAAGTTCGTGGAATCATGATTGGGTGGTGGCGTGCGTGATTGGAGGGATCTGGGACTGGAATTTACATCATTGCTGTTATTTTCCTCTATATTCCTTTAATATGTACATTCTTTTGACCTGAGGTCAGCCCTGTGCTTCCCCATGAAATTCTTACTAGTAGGAGTTAATTTCTTTGATGGACAGTTTGCTCAAAAGTGTTTTTTTGAACAAAACACACACGAAACGTCGTAGTTACAGTTATTTCTATTGTGCCCAAAGTTTAGACAACAGTAGCACTGAATGGAACCTACAGTATTCTTTCATCTTTCCGGCTTTACTATGGCTACACGTACTACACGTACCTTGTCCTGTTGCGTCTCTGAATGGGTTGATCCGGTTGTTTGTTGTTGTGATGGTACTTTCTCGGATCCGATAGGCGCCGACGATGATCCAGTCGTATAAGAACTGTAGAATGAGTGTTGTTGAGGCTGCGACGTGCTGTCCTCCATGATGCTGCCCGTGAAATTCAGGCTGCTTTCAGCGACCGCCATGTTGGTTAGATATTCTGGATTGCAAATTCTAGGGCTTGAGAAACGAAATGCCCTGTGCTGAGAATATCATTGTTAGACATAAATATCGTGCACTACACTAAACGTGCTAGCACTGAAGAAATTTTCCACCACAGTTCTGCGAAACGTTCGGAGCGATGTTGTTCGGTCGAGAGCGTAGAGCGAAGTGTGTATTTCGCCTTGTGTTCACCTACAACCCACGGGAAAATGCATCCTGTATGTTGGCTATTGTTCTTTCAAATTTCAACGGTTCTTTTAAATGTTTTTATTTCATCACACCTTCCTTTCATTTTCAGTTGTTCGCCGTTTACTCTATTAGGTAGTATATTGTTTTGCGAGAATTATCGTTTAATGAATTGTATATTTAAACTTTACGCACACATTTGGATTTCTGGCAGTTCAATGCATATTATTTCATATCAAACAATACATGTTTCTATAAATCAATGTATAAGAGATTGTACAGTAATGTATCAGGAAATATGTGTAATGTAATGTCTTTTGATCTTGATGTGAATGGAATCCCCCAGAAAACACAATTTTATAATCATAATTTACATAAGTTGCCAAAACCGTTGTCTCGGAATTTAAGTTCAAGAATTTCTATCAAGAACACCGAAACCTGTCACTAATTGTGATGAAAAATACATGAATTCTTATTCAAATTAAATCAATGTAGTGCTATTGTAGATTTATTTATATATAGGGACGGAACTTGCTAATTACAAAAAAACATACAATTTTTTTATAGTTATATTTGATTTTTTTGACATTCTTATTCATTTTCTTTAAAAGTTTCCTTTGAAAGTATTAGATCACCTCAACAATACGATTTCGAATATTGGTCTATTAATGATGTTTAAAGTTGACTGTATTAAGGGCTATAAGTGCTGAACCAAAGATGGTTAAGAGTGTCGTAAGTGGAGAGGAGATACATGTAATTTTTTAACTGAAATTCTATTTGAATAAATGTAAGTATATCCGGATGTACTCGTATGTATGTGTCACATAAAACTGTCAGAAGCTTTGGAGTTGAAACTTGGTAAATATCTCAGGAGTAAGATTTTGTTGTGCAGTTCCGAAGATCATTTCGATGTTTTAATTTTTGGACATACTTTGCATGTAGACATGACATTTTCTGGAAAGTGACTGAATTTTTTTCTTTTAATTTTTTTTGCTCATTTAGAAGAAAATGCAAACATAGTATGTTTTCTATTTTCATTAAAACCTCTGTATAGAAAACTCCGATAATCTTCGTATTTAAAACACTATCTTCGTTGAGAAGCAAGTTTGAACATTATTCTCAGCCATATTTCGTGATTTTTGTTTAAATGAAAGGTAGTAGGCCTCAGATGTCTTATCGCTTGATATTATCCGCTTATACGCAAATTATTTTGTTTAATTACTGTGCTCTTGGACTTAAATAGATGTATATCAATTATTCTCTGATTAGATTTAATTTATTGTTTCAAAGAACAGTAAAAATGCGATATATGGGCGGGAAGGTGCACATGATCTTGGGCTTCAGAATCTCTTCCCCACCCTTTTATTATAAATATATGTATTATGAGTAACATTAGCAACAAAGTGGGGTTGGCAATTTTTAAAATCTAGACAATTTTTGCTCCAGATTGTAGAAAATGTATGTGTATTGGTAAACTATATAATTCCCCGGCTTTACCACTATTTTTTAGTATTGTTAACAAAATAGTAACCCAATGTCTCGGCTCTACTTCTACTATATCTAGCAACAGGAGGGCTCAACTACACGTGCGCAAGTTATATTTATGTCCAGAAGCCGATCAAGGGCTATCTCAGCATCTCTCTCCCTCAAAGTGTGACTCTCAATTACAATGCGGTTGGGTTAAATTTATTATAATTACAAAAATGTCTCCACACCAATTTGTTTTTATTATATAATTATCTTTCTTTTGAAATACACTTCTTGCAATGTGTAGCGAAAGGAAACTATGTAAATCGATTTAAAAAAATATATCATTTCTATGAGTAAATTATCATTAAATTTTCAACATGCTTCTTGCGGCTAATATAATTTTTTTTAAGAAATAGCACTTGTGTGTTTTGTAACACCAATTGTTGGTATGAAAAAGCGTAATAACTGGTTGGGGTGCATCAATTCATTTTGCTTTCAGGAACAGGAAGTAAATTACACAGGAAGAGGGCAAGAACAACAATCATGTCAACAACATAAATAAAATATCTATTACAATATACCATGTACATCTAAATGTGAGTTGGCAGACATTGCACTAGGAAAAAAGAACAAACAAGATTTGTACAGAAGACAGCCTGCACGGCGAGCACATCACAGAGCAGGCTGGCGGCGCGATGCGCGATCGAGAAGATTCGACGACCCAGTCCTCAGGGGCCACTCTAGTAGCACCTCGCGTCCTCACCACATCCGTCCTCGCGTCCTCACAACATACCGACCCCGCGTCCTCACTACATACCGACCTCGCGTCCTCACTACATACCGACCTCGCGTCCTCACTGCATACCGACCTCGCGTTCTCACCACACCCCTCCTAGCATAACTCCATACCGTCTTCGCGTCCTCACTACACTCATTCCTTCCTTACTACTTTCATCCTGGCTTCCTCACCACACCCATCCTGATTACTTACCATCCGCGCGGCCTCGCCACATCCCATCCTTGCGTGCCGAACACTCCCCCCCCCCCAGTTCTCGCCAAACATTGGCGCATCTCTCACCATCTATCCTCACAACACCCTGAATTGAATTTTCAACAAAGCCTCAACTCCTCACAATATTGTGACTTCTATGAAGGACACGTCCTGATTTTATTCACATTGATAATCATTCACCGATCATTTCGAAAGAGCGCATTGAATAGTAAAAGACCGGGGAACATTTTTGGTTGATCATTTAACAATAGGTGAGTGTATTCACTTTTTTTTCATTTTTATAATGTTGTATCAATGTCATTAATAACAAAGATGAAAATGTTAATGGGGAAAAATACTGAAAAATAACGGCTGAGAACTTTTCTTGAGCTATCGCTTCCAAAACAGAGCCAACGTCAAATTTTTAATAAGTCATTTATAAATGCAATTAAATACATTAATAAATGTGCTTGAATATGTGGTTAGATGCACGAGGAGTTAAAAATTGGCAATAAATACTTTAAAAATAGGTTCAATGTCTCTTTATTCTTGACAGGATCAAATGATGAGACTTGCGTCTGACTTTGCATCATGTAACAGCATAACGCTTGGAAACTAACTCAGGTCTGAATTTGATCTACGATATTTGAGTACGGCATGAAATGATGCCACAGAAGTCCAAAAGCTTTTCGTTTCAGAATGTAGACTAGAATATTATATTTTATGAAGCAAAGGTTAAGAAATATCTCTCAGAGAAACGTTTCAGTGCAATTCATCTTTCATTACACAATACTGTGGCATTAACAATGTCTTTTCTTTGCTTATTTTTATACAAAAGCTTAGAAATATTATGCAATCAGCGAATGTACAATAACTATCATACGAATAATTCGTATGGCGTCTAAGTTGTTGAACGATTATTTTCTAACAGTCATTACTATTTATTCACATTTTTATTTAAATTATTCATTTCACTATTTACATATTTTTTTATTATTGAAAAACTACAACAGAGAATGAGACCCAGTTTACGACGAACTTCTCGAATATTTCATAACCGCTACGCAACTAGGACGGATCATGTGATAGCACCGAAAAAAACCCTTTATCAATAAGTCTCGAGATCCAGAATTTGCATTCCCATATGACTGATCTTTTATTCCCTTACGATAATATGTCTGGAAACAGGCCCGTAGATTCTCCAATTGCTTCTCTGAGTATTGATCCAAAATTAGGAATTTGTAACTCCGGAAGAAATAAGTCAGCTGACAACGGAAAAATACTAAAATTGGGTTTTGAAGAATCAGACATTAGTGTATGAAAAGCCGTCGTTCCGATTCTACGCTGCACGGCGGCAGATTTCTGAAATCACCAACTCGCCTTTTCTTGAAGAAAATATGAAAACGATCACAATATGCAGTTTCAGGACGCAAACCGATACCCTCATTATTTGTTACGAAAATTGCGTTCAGATTTTGCAGGCGGTATTGTAGTAAACAGATTCATTTTATATTTAACGACCTTGGACAACCATCCCTTCCCTCTGAATGTAGCCCGACAACAGATTTTCACAACTATTGGAACGAAATTTCCACTTTGGATCTAAGAAACTAATACAAAAAGCTAGTACAGTAATAAAAAAAAACAATGTGGTGGATTTTGCCTTAAATATAGGGTATGACTGATATAATTTTTATTTCATATGATGTTGTTGATTGGATATCCGATCAGCAGGACGGATGTGGCGTTCATACCAACTCAGACTTTGGTTAATTAGTTTTCGCAGGAGTGGTATTTTCCCCCTGAGGACTGTGCGCAGACCCTTCCATAAACCGCTGATGCGCAGAGTGCTGCGCTTCGAGATGTGCAAAGCGCAGACTGGAGTTACCACCCCCAGCGCACCAGCTGGTGGGGTGGTCCTTATTGTACTGTCACATGGAGAGGTGTGCTAATGAGAGTTGATTCGCTTTAACCCACACCGGCACGGACGGAGCCAGAGCTCAAACAATCTAGTATCTTGAGCAATTTCCACAAAGACTGGTGAGCAACCATGAGCCTTACAATGTCATCGTCAGTTCACAAATGTTAGAGCTGATATATACAGTTTCCTTTATAATTTAGAGTATAATATCAATAATGGTAAAAAGTTAATATCACAATTATTACTTGAAATTAAGTGGAAGAAGGTAATATTTGTTCTAATTTTAATGTATTTTTCTAGATAAATAACTGTTTATCTAATTTCTCAGTTCATAAAAAAAATCCCTTTAAAATAAACAAATGATAGCATTTAAGGAATTAGTGGTGTTTACAGGACGTTCATAACAGTACATAAGCAATCGCAAATAAAAGTAATAGTGTAAAAATCATAGTAAGAAACGTTAATAAGATCGCTGGTGAAGAAGATACCTTCCAATAATTACATAAATAAAAGTTATAGTCTGGTTTCAAATATTATATTTGATACCAGACAACACCTTTTATTAATTCAATAGCAAGAAACAAAACATTCGGAACGATGACGATTTATTTACGAGCAACAATGTCTCAAGGGTTTACTAAGGCCCACAAAACATACTACACTACTTTTCGACAATCTAGCTGAATATTCAACTCGCAAGAACGACATTTCATTCACCGCGAATCAACAAAATCATCTGCACACCTCTAGATACACTGCATGGCATCTCGAGATTGCGAACATAGGCTTGCTCTAGGCGTACACTAAGTACATAAATATTCGCTTATTACGTGAAAAAGTAAAAGAAACATTTATACAATAATCAGAGGAGCAGTCTAACGGTTCCTGAGCCTAGCCGAGGTTCGAACATAGAACCATCAGCCGAACTGGGAAAACAGCACAACTCGATAGCGTCGAGTAGTTTTCAGGACATAGTTGGGAGTTCTGGCCTTCCTGACATAGATTGCAGCACGACAGGAACTAGTTGTTGTGAATCATAACCAATTACAAGAAATCGTGAAAAGAGATAACATGTTTAATAATTAAAAATGCCCATTCATTGTTCGCGATTTATCTAACGCTTTTTGACATTCATGTTTGCTAGTTTTAGTAAATTAATTTCGAAACAAGAGAGTTTAATTGTTTCAGTAGATACTATCAATTTCGACATTAATTTTTCATCACGATAAAATCGCCTTGATTCAAAATTTCATCGAAAATTTTATTCCTCCAACGAGTTTTCCTTGAAAATGTGCAACTTCCCACACTCTTTACTTTTTCACAAACACCGTGACATCCTAACAACACACGTTCTGTTGAACGTGAACAAACGCAAACACGGCCCATTCACAAAAGCGGATACAACTGGTTCCGAGCTTACACGATACGCATTCTGTTCACACGCGCTGCAATCTTGTCGTTTCGGGCAGATACAGGCAACTAGAGCCCGGTGCTTGTTCCCGCGCTACCATTGGAACAGAAAACATCGGCTTCCACCAACACGGACGGAGGCGGCTGGAGGTTGGGGAGGCCTCGAGCTCACAATAATATCAAGCGACTGCTGCCAATGGTGCGAAGGTCCAGGATTTCACCAGGGGTTTACCCGTTGCTTCTTTGTTTCAGTCAGTCTAACCCAGGAGCCCTGTGGTCCAAATACGTCTTGCCAAATTAAAAAAAAATGTACATTTGTTTAACTGCAAATAAACACAACATTATTATAATCTCGATTTTGCATACGTCTGGCAAAGTGTAGCCGTATTCTGAAAAAGAATACAACCCTGTTGAATCGTAATGTACTAAAACGATGTAAAGATTTAAAATTGGCTCCTGGGAGATTTTGATGTTTTAGAGAGAATCCAGGAAAATAAGTAATTTATGAGGGCTTTGGGCTTGAAAGAAACATGCCAACAAAATTATCGACTTATGTGCATCCAATTAAAATGGCTTTAAACAATGAATTTTGCACCAGTGGATGTTTTGATGATAAGTGCCATACTCATATACATAAAACATTCATGCCTTACGAGGGAATTGATCCCACAGCCATCTGCTCCGCTTGCTTGAGTTCTGACCACAGACTACTGAGCTACCGAGGACAGCAATGAATGTTTCGTCTGAAATTATTTCCATGGAGTCTCTCTCGTATTTGAATTGTCTTTTTAAAAATACATTGCCCGATACAAAGGACCATGGAAAAAGTGCAACTTGCCGTTTAACAAAACATTTCAGGCGGAACTGGAAAATTTTTAGCTGAAACACGACTTTTCGTTGTCGAGAATACATTACTCGGGATGTCATTCTACAATTAGTAAACATAACATCCGAAAATATTTAAAACGAGTTGCAAAAGAGCTTATTATCTATGTTTCTACTTATGTTATTTTACATAACTCTTATATTGGCTTAATTTATTATCTTTTAGATATTGACAAAATTCGTACATTCTTACAAACTTTTTCCACCTCACAGCAAAGATGACTAGAAATTTAGATAAATATAACTAAGAAAAAGACATCAAACAACGGTATATGAAATGCAAGCTTTTTTGTTCATTATCACAATATATACAGTTTCTATACGATGGTATTATAGTAAGAATTGCAACAAGTTTCGCTTATTCAAACGTCAAAAGGCAAGTCGCAACGCTTCCACTACAGAGGCGGGTTGCTTTAGGAGAGCTGCTGTGTTCTCCGTGTTCCACTGCCATCTCTCAATATCTTTACTACTGAGTTTTCTGGTAATCAAATTGTTACGAAAAAATATGTATTTCTCTTTCAGAATACAGAAGTATTTCTATTTTGTAAGGTCTTCGAAATTGCAAATAGTAAACTTGAATTTCTTAAACTTGAAATTCTATATTTGAATATAGAGTTCCTGATTAAGCTACCTGCTTTTTCCAGGTTTTAACAGCACAATAGAAATGTGTAAAATATAAGAAAATGGAATTACGCAAGAAAATTAAATTATATCTTTTTAAACACGCACTACAAATTACGCAAGTTCACATTTAACAGAGAAATATTTGAATGAGTTTGGCACGATTTAATGATTTTTGTAAATTGAAGTGATGGGAGTAAGAATTAAGTACGAGCCCTGCGGATTGGAAACTGAACACGCAGCTCTCTTCAGACCGGTTTATACGGCGAGAGTAACTCTTGAAATTCGTTATCACGACAAAAATATTAATTGTCTAGTAAACAATAATTCCAAAGCTACTAAAACCATTTTCTGAATATTCAATTCTGAAAACAATATCAAGAATGCTGTTTGTACAAAACAATAAAGTAATCATTAATTCAGGAATTTGTCGTTTCCAAGAACTTCTTTTCTCTTTATGTTGATTACAAACAACAATTGTATTGACTTATCCAAGGAAACAACCAATGATATTTCTCGTAGCCATAAACATGCCACGAGTGGCGAGCTCCACGAACGTACAGTGTCAATAAACGTAACAAGACTCTCGGGTTAAATGCAACCATTCAAATAATTAACCGAGAGTCAATTTCATGTCTTTACAAAGCTGCCTCTGCCAACGTGAGACACACCGATACCCACGCATTACTCATATGGGTATCAAAGCACCAAGGATAGTTGTTTCCGTGGAGAAGTCTCCTTCGTCATACGGCGGACAAACATCAATCCTCAACCCTCACGGAACAATCAGTCGCGTAAAGTCAGGCCAGGTCACGACTAGTAGTATCCACAGCGACACCTGTGATGTCTTCGTGAGATGACGAAATGTCACTTGAGATGTCTTGAGATACCGAAGAGCGGTAGTCCCACGAGAGTCTACTCGCGATTATTTGTTAAAAAAAAGGTGCCAAGAAACGGGCCTTGCGGAACACCACTGCCCCGGTCTACTCGTCGCGCTTCCTCCTGAGCTTCCCCTCGGTGTGGATGGTCCGCGTCACCAGGTCGACGCAGCTCTCGAGCGAGGGCGCGGACGCGTCCGCCGAGTAGTCCTTCCCGGCGGCGCGCGACAGCGTCAGGATGTACGCGCACGCCACCCTCAGCACCGACAGCTTGCTCAGCTTCTGCGCGTGCGAGTAGGCCGGCACGGCGCGCCGCAGCGTGTCGAACGCCGCCGAGATGGTGTGCACGCGCGTGCGCTCCCGCGCGTTCGCCTCGATCCGCCGCTCGCGCGTCATGTTCTTGTAGTTGCGCTGCTGCGGCGGCGGCGACTGCTGCTGGGAGCCGCTGCCGGACGCTGGGGACCCGCGCGGGTGCGCGAGTGGGGGGAGGAAGGGCGCCGGCGGTGCCGCGCCCGCGCCAGCAGCGCCGCCACGCTGAACCCGCCGCTCGTCTCGCCGCGGCTGGGACGACGCGGACGCAGAGACGGACGAAGCCGGCCCGGTCCGTCTTGATCCGCGGCCGGATCGGCGACGGCAGGTCTCGGAGCGCGTCGGCCGGAGGGCCGGAACGCGGGTAGCGGCCGTCGGCCGGGTCGGGCCGCAGGCGGTGGCGTGGTCCGGCTGCCTCCGATTTGACGCGCGCCCGCTCCGGGTGGGCCGCCGCGCGGCCCGGCGGAGCGCGGCGGAAGAGAACCGCGGGTCGCGTCGTCCGCGCCGGGGTCGCCGGTTCGGCTTATGACCGCCGGCGGGAGCCCCAGCGTCCAGCGGCTCGCCGCCGGCCTCGCCTGTCGTCGGCGCCTTCCTCGCCGCACAAGCGCGCTCGGGCGCGGCTCCAGCTCCGAGGCGGTTGGGAGGCAGGGAAGGGCCTCCGGCAGCCGCAGGCCTCCGCGTACGCGAAGGGGTCGATGCTCAGGGGCGGAAGGCCCGCCCACGGGCGCCGTCACGGGCGGGGAGGCGCGTCGGCGGCGCGGCGGAGCGGCGGCAGAGTAACCACGCAACGGTCTTCACTGCAAGAGAAAACGTATGATTTTTGACGCAGATATTGCACCAGTAGTCTCTTGACAATCAATGATCCAGGGAACATTGACTTTCACAGATATAGGCACATTTCACGACCTTTCTCCAATATTATAGTTATGTTTTCAGGAATGCGAGGCCCGCTCATGATCAGCGGTCCCTAAACTCATTTGTAAGATTACCTAGCGAGACGTTTACGTTTATTATGTCTAGTAAACAGTTTCATCTCTTAGCCTCAAGACAGTTTTCTGGTTTAGACAACGAAACATCGATGTAATTTCTCTTTTCTTTTTAATTTAATTTACATAATTACAACAATCAATATTGAAGGATTCACGCTACGTAGATAAAAAAACCACATTTCACACATCAAATAAGAAACTCAGAATTCGTCCGCCCTCCCTAAAGTGATTAAAATTGAGATAACACGACAAGTGACTGAGTTAAAGCATTTTCTCTCCCGGCTTACAAAATTACCAAAAGGTAAATCATTCCGTTGCCCTTTAAATAGAAGTTGTGACGGTAATAACAAGGTAAGACTACCAACCACAGAAACCTTTCTGGTAATTGTAATGTTAATAACTCTCTTTAGCAAAGTGTGGCTTATCTTGTAAGACATCGTTATGTATGTGTCATATTTATGAAGGGCTTCGAGCAGTTCCGAGGTAGCACTCACTGTGACAAAATCGAAGATATTAAATCGAATTACCTGTATGCTCTGAGGCTCGGTGTAGCTTGTTTGTAACTGCGTAGCCCGATCTTAAATAAAGACAAAAATACAAGCCACTTTCACCCAAATAGAGATTAACATTGGAAAGCTTACCGTAACTTCAATAAATCGAAGCAATTAAATTAACTGAAACGCGTAGCCGTTCCACTCTAGAGGGTGCCCGTCGCCTCTTCTTGGCCGGGGCGGCGCGTGCGTGGCGCTTGCTTCTCTTGGCCCGGGCGGGCGCCGGCGGCGGCGGGCGTAGCAGGGGGGCGGCGGCGGGGGCCGCGGAGACGGCGGGGGCAGCGGGCGGGGGCGCGGGGCGACGGGCCGCACGCGCCTCCACGCTGTCCTCGTAGGCGTCGAGTGGGGCAGAGGCCTCGTCGGCGTCGCTGCTGGCGACGCCGCCCCCGCCGCCGCCGCCGGCCGACGCCGCCGACGCCGCGCCTTCGCACTCCAGCTCCTCCCCGCCCGAGCAGAAGCCGGCGTCGCGCTCCGACATGGCCAGCCCTGCGCACAAACACACACACAAACGGAATTAGTAGGGTGACCTAAAACATCGCCAAAACGATCAATAAAATGTTCATAATTTTTTTAATGCCTGAAAAAGCAAACAAAAATTACAACTCAAGCAGTTTATATGTTCCTCGTACATATGTAATCGATGCTTCTTTCGTTCCAGTGAACTCAGCTTGCAAACGTATTGTTTGGAATGTTCTTTACCAGGAAATCTGTTCTTAGTTCCTGCGAAATATCCATCACATTTCCGCTTCTTGTTACAATACAGTTCAAATGCGGCTGAAGTGATTGGTTAATAAAGATCAATCTAACAAAAATATGACTGTCTCTTATTTAGGTGCCCGCTGAGAAGAGGGAATATTTCCACGTGACTGATGGATGAAAAAGCCAATAAGATCCATCCAGAAAAAAGTGGCCATTAGGGGAAGTGACCGCCGAATCGAGGTGCTGTGTGAGCAGGTATTCCAGTATATTAATAGAGACACCTGTTAGTGCTGAGATTAGAACTGCGTTTTTCATGAAGAGTCTGTGCATATAAATATACGAGTGTATTTGCAATGTACATCGATCGTTTTGCAAAAATCCATACGTCTAAGAAAAGTAGTGAAGTCAATTTTCGACAGCAGATACCCTCAACACAAGAGACAGTTTGTCGCCGAACTGAATCCTTACATAACTTGTTTTAGATACGCCATTTTCTTGCAGACACAAGCCAATTTGTCTGTTAGTAATTTGAACCGCTCCAGTTACTATGAGGTATATTCCAAGACCATCGTGGCACAAGCACAGATTTATGCACGAGAACATTATTCATATTCAGCTTCCTGATTCTTGTTTGCGTCGTCACTATCGAGATAAGGCTAATTGACAGTGTGAAAACAAATGTTTCATAGAACTACAGTACTAATGGCTAGCTGAGTCATCAGTTGCTAGTCGCTACACATCCCGATATGTAGGAGCAGTAATTATAGATAACAATGACAAGCAAGTACAATGTTTGGTCGCTGAACCCATAATAATTATGAGACGGGCCTTACTGAAAACCTTTAAGAAGGAAAATCAACAAATTCTGACCTTAATACACGGTAGGAAAACCTCCAGAGACACATAATTTGTACTGATTTCATAAACTAGATGTCCTTTTCAGGGTCTCTTAAAGCGTTTATTTTTCTCGAAATATCGACATTGATTTTGTCAGCATTTTATATTTTCTCTACACTACATACAAAAATCTTCAGACACATAATAAACCACAACTGAATGACTCCAAAAGCAGCCAATTTCAGAAAGAGAGACAGACAGGCAGACAGACAGGCAGACAGACAGAAGTGTCGGATGTACTGACTTGATGATGCAACCATCATCACGTGCACAATACGACATACATTTGAGCACCACGAAAGTCCACGGCTAATGCCTAAAAGAAAGACCATAACACCATTAACGATTGTGACCAATAGAACACACCGTGAATACACATAGACTTGTATCAAACAGATAAAAGATGAAGTACAATATGGTAGAAAATATAACGAAAGTTATCCTGATTCTTGTTTGCGTCGTCACTATCGAGATAAGGCTAATTGACGGTGTGAAAACAATCCGCAACGTAGGTTATTTGTTTCCTGACTCATCGCTCACACATAACTACAAAATGAAGCGTTTTATGACTTAAAACTCGATTTTGAGGGTCTCTAAATCTCAAATTTTATGAAATATCAAACTGATATATATTTCTGTACCCTTCAATCTGACGTGCTTTAGTCTATTAGAAAAGGCTAAACAATATTAGATTTCACACCCACTACAGGGCCTATGTGACGTAACGCACGGCTCACAGACAGGCGTTTCTTTTCTGCTAGAGCTTGGATGGGGAAATCCCCACAAGCCAGCGTGTAGGTCGGCGCCGGGCAGATCATCGTCACCGTCCGCGACAAACAGCATGCACTACACTTACGGGACTAATGAACATTGCAGTTGTCGCGCCTGGAACACGAAATAATGAACCTCTACAACATGGGTTGCCCCGAGTAGAAAACAGTACACAACATGCCTTTCCCTCCCCCTATCTTATCTATTAGCTCTAAGCACCGCTTCCCAACACCCCACTCTGCTCGATTTCCAGAGCCGCGGGCGGAGGCGGGTCCGCACACCGCACCGCACCGCATAGCCCTTCTCGCCCGCGGGCTGCCTGCGCGGCGGAATAAAAAGAAAAGCAAACAAGCCGATAAATAACGCGAGCAACGCAGCGGCGGCGGCGGCGGCGGCGGCGGTACAGGCATCCCGACCGGGCGGCGGGTACACCTGCCCCCGCCCGCCGCCGCCGCCGCCGCCGCCGCCGCCGCCAGGCTCGCAGGTGGGCGACAGGTGCGCGGCACAGCTCCCGGAGCCGCAGATCCCTCCGTCGCCGCCGCCGCCGCCGCCGCCGCCGCCGCCACCGTTCGCTCCAAACTGCGATGGCGCTCCAGCTGATGACGAGATACGCATGGGCTTGCTTGGCCTTGTCAATACGTTTGTGTCGTGGTGGAGGCGTTTGGGTGTTAACAATGAGAGTCGTGTTTATGTAAAACGGAATGCACGGATACGAGTGCGAAGTACGTGTGAATTTAATTGCCATCTATTTTTTATTATTGAACTTGCTTTGAATACAGAGAAGGTTACTCTGTCTTCTAATTTTTTTATATAACAATTTTTTTATATAATAATATTTTTTATATAATAATATTTTTTATATAATAATATTTTTTGTCTTCTAATGGTGGATAATGTCAATTTTTACTCAAAATTGAAGGGACTACACATAGGTACCACACCAAAACACTGAATTATTATTAAATTACTACTGTAAAATTACTACGTCTCCTAATGGAAAATGATTTCAATTTTTGCTCAAAATTGAAGAAACTACACATAGGTACCACACCGAAAGAACTCAATTTTACTATTAAAAAAATAATTACTGGCCACCTTCGTTCGCTCCAAACTGCGATGGCGCTCCAGCAGATGACGAGATACGCATGGGCTTGCTTGGCCTTGTCAATACGTTTGTGTCGTGGTGGAGGCGTTTGGATGTTAACAATGAGATTCGCGTTTAGGCAAAACAAAAAATGCACGTATCACGAAGTGGGAGCGAATTTAATTGCAATCTGTTGTTTATTATTTAATACAGAAGACTATTCCGTCTCCTAATGCGAATAATTTCAATTTTTGCTCAAAATTGAAGAGTACACATAGGTACCACATCAAAACACTCAATTTTATTATTAAAAAAATAATTGGCACCTTCGTTCTCTCGAGACGGCGATGGCGTTAAGATGGCGTGCAGATTACGAGATAGGCTTTGGCTTGGACTTATCAAAGTTTGTTTCGTGGTGAAGGCGTTTGGTTGTTAATAATGGTTTTCGGGTTCCGTAATGCAATGTTTATGCGGAACGAAATCCACGTACCACAAAGTACTAGTGAAATTAATTGCCATCAGTTGTTTATTCTTGAAATCGTTTGGAACATACATAGAAAAGGGTTCTCCATCTCTATCGTAAAGGCCAATAATATCGATTTCACTCATATTCTCAATGAAAATATGCTTTCTTTTCTCCTGATAACAAATAACAATTAAATTGAAACCGAAAATAATAACCTAGTTAGCAATACTATAGCAGATAATTTTAAATAAAACGATTCATGGATTTTAAAGATACACGGCATTAATTTACGTGATATTTTAACTGAATGAGGTTGTCAAAAATGTATGAAAATCTGAAATTAAGGCCTGCCTGAAACACTGCACAACATATTAAGAGAATTATTAAAATTATATTTGATGGGATAAATGATGTACGTTCACAAGAAAATCTAAAAAGAAGGACAAAGCATACAAAACTCGAATTACTTATTACAATAAGGACGTAAAATGTTCAAACTAGTTATATCATATCCGATTCTATAAGCATTTCAGTCATAGCAGTGAGCAAATATCCCATCAAAAGCTCGTTGAATATTCATCGTGAGGCGTCAAAAATAATGTCACTTGCTTCTTAACAATATTTTCTTCGAATACACAAGCAATAAAATGTATGCAAATTCCCCAGTTAAGCACGTAATAAAAAGCAGAAGAGATTTCATTATTTTTTTGCAAAGAACACAGCCATCAACAGTTGCCTTTCGAATGCTGTTCAGAAGTACCATTCTTCTGCCTTTAATGCGACAGTAAAGAGACCGCCGGTTAGACAAACAAAGTTCGGATGATCGCTCCGAAGTTTATTGTGCGTGTCTAGACTCGGAGGGCGTGCTCCAGTCGTAAAGGTAGCCATCGTTCGTCTTTTGAGGAAGGCGATTTTGGATACGTCTGGTTGGTCCTTTACACATGAGGGCGAATCAACAAAGTTGCTTCTCAGCAGGCGCAGTTCATATTCGACGAAATATTTCTTCTGTCATGTACGTCGCATTTTTAAAACAGCAAAGTAAATCTCTAGCTTTAAACTCTAATTATTTACATATAACCTCCCCCCCCCCGTGTGGCTTAAGGATGATGTACAAGCTTTCTGAGAGGTTGTCCCGAGTTTGTTTCCTTGCCGGGGCAAAAATGAAGCCTTTTAACAAAAATCGTCTCAGTTTCTGTAGTTGGGTGAAAAAGGATTAATGTGACTCTACAATGTTAAATATATGCATCCATTTACGTACATAGCAAACATAAGTCTAAGAGGAATATTTATACCCAATTATCAAATTGGTATTAAATTTAAAAAAACAACAACAAATTGATGGTAATTCTGTATTCATTAATTAGTTTCTGACGGTAATTGGTGAAATTTAAGAAATGTTTCCATACGTTTTGGCAATGCTCCCCCTTCCACATCCCTTCTGAAACCCCTGCTGTGAATGCACGATCCAGTGTTACGAGAGCGGGCCGCCTGAGACGGGCCTTGCAGCGGGTCGCCACGCTACGTCGGGCGGTCAGCCTGCCCGCCCGCCTGCCTGCCCAGCGGGCCGAGGGCGGGCGGGAGGCTGTGGCGGAGGCTCGCTAACAAGACGGGCTCCGTTCCAGGAGGTCCGCGGTTCGGGTTTCGCGGCGCCGCCGGCGACACGTACCAGACTTTGTACGGGTTCTTTCCCCGCGAAGGGTCACGCAGTGGGCCCGACGGGCAAGTGTTTCGAACGTGGCGAATGGTCAGCCTCCTTTCCGTACCGACATAGTTATTAACGTCTCTAGGCCGATAAACAGCAAATAACAGCCGCGATTGCGACTTGTAAACTTGAAAAAGGGCAAGTGCTTCGAACGCAGCAAGTGGTCAGCATCCTTTCCGTACTGAAATAGTTATTAATGTCTCTAGGTCGATAAACAGCAAATAACAGACGCGTTTGTGTCTTGTAAACAGAGGCAACAGTCGAAATTTTTAACATCCGTATCTGTTATTTGTGATATCAGCTGCGAGTCGCTTAATTCTTCTCTTAATACCGATCTGGTTGTAAAAAAAACACCACATACGTAAAAGGTACTTTTCTTGAAATAGAAATGCGTAATCATAATCTTTAGCTACAACTCGTTTGTCTCAAAGGATTTTAACGGATGAACTGTTAAATTCTTTAACCGACATCGACCGTTAAGAGTTCCTTTTCGTCCTTCTGGTTGCGTAAATTCGATGTGTACTAAATTACGAAATGCATGCAATTTTGTTCTTCTGCGCATGCGCATTTCAAGTTTCGCCATAAATTGCAGCATCTGAGCATGCGCAGAGGGTCGATATTGCGCGCAGCATCAAGTCCTCATTAATAATGATGTTTTCGTTTTGAGCATTGATGTTTTAAAAATCGATGTTTTGCCATGGGTGTCGCATCCCCGTGTCCAGGATAGTGTACGACGAGGGCGGGGCCTGTTCGCCTGGGCGATGGCATCTCGAGTCAGACCGGCGTCACGCCGCCGTGTTCGCCCCCGCCCACCACCGCCCTGCTGAGGCTTCGCCGGCGAGATGTGGGCGGAAGAGTGAAATTCGGGCTCCGGGTTTCGCATGGCCCGACGGCCCGTGTGGACTAGACTGGAACAACGCACGGGACGTTAACCGAGATTTCTCGGCTGGAGGAAGGTGGCTGATAACGAGAGGTGAATTTGGTCAGGTAGGGACCGGCGGAAGTGGCTCAGGGCATCAACTCACAGAATTGCATTCTGTCACAATCGAGACCGGGTGGTGGCAGTAGTTTTGACACTACCTAGATAACCCTACGCGCTGTCTAGAGGAGAAATCTAGCAGGCGGCTGCTCTGATTCGTAGTTTTCCGACGTCTTTACTTCAAATCCAGGCGAATGTTGGAGCAGCTCCCTAACAAACGGGTCACAGACCGATTATATTCTTCCTTCCTCTTTGTTATTCTATGCTCACCCCTTCCTTACACACACTTTCATGTACTACCATACAAGTCGGGACACATTCGGGAACTTACTGGAATCCCGCTAATGGAAGTTACCTGGATGGGAAAACCCCGCAAGGCTAATTTTAGATCGGAACCGGATCTCATCACCAAGCGGGGAAAGAACTACGTCACTTCTCATTATAAAAACCATGCACTACACTTACGAAACTAATGACCATAACCATTGATGCGTCTGGAACCACGAAATAATCAATCAGTAGGTCAGCTAGGAGGATCACACACTCAGGATTAATTTGGTTATTTTGTATTTGCGGGAGTGAGATTTTCGTATCAGCAAATCCCAAGAAATATCGGACACTAACAGTTTTATGATTCGGGCTTTTTCGTCATTCATATCCTCTGTATCTAATAAATTCCATGTTTTTAAACCACCTTCCTTCCACTTATTTCTTAGAGGTTTCAAATACATTTTTTAATTTTTTATTTCTCCTCCTTTAATGGCGACCTTGGTGGGGGTTGGTGCAACGTCCCAGCGGGTGGAAGAAGGCGGGTCGAGTCCCGCGGCAAGGGAGTTTTATGTTTTTACGTGTATTTGTTGCGGGACAACTTCTTATATCAATAAACATCCCAGCTCCATTACATTCTTAATCATTCATTAATCATCGTTCACCTTCATAATGATCCCCATTATCAACCATATCCTCCATCAGGACGGCAATTTTCATCATCATCATCATCATCATCATCGTCGTCGTCGTCGTGACAATAATTTTGCTGTTAGCTGCATTTCTTTTTCGAGTCATGTTGGAATTGAACGTTCTGAGAAATTCCGGGATATCAGGATTTCGACTTGAAAAATAGGAATCGTCCTCTCTTTGTTTCCTCTGAGAAACAGGCGCAAAGAAGGTGGTTTAAAAACATGGAATTTATTAGATATAGATGATATGAATGCATTACACTACAAGAACAGATGTTGTCCCAAGAAGTTCTCATGCCCCAAAAATAAATTATACGTCTTAAATCATACTGGGCCGATATAGCGGTTTTGCCTTCATTCTTTGCAAATGGAAGGTATAGTCTCAATAAAGAAGATTACTCACTCGAACAGTGCGAAGAACTATGAAGAATCGGAGGTGGACAAACCGGATTCTCTGCAGGTTTCCTCTGGATTTCCCTGCCCATTAGAGCACCCCTAGTACATGTTTATTATTCACACTGCTAGACGCATTCCTGCGATCACGAACGGCAGAATAAATTGTCCCAGAGGCCCAGTGCTCCTCTCTCTCTCTCTCTCTCTCTCTCTCTCTCTCTCTCTCTCTCTCTCTCTCACACACACACACACACACACACACAAACATGCCTATCGATTTGAAATAAGTGAAACGCAATGCGTTGTTTTGCGTTAGCTATAATGTACATAGCTAAAGCGTAGTTTGAATGTTCGTGAAGTAGCGAGTTTTCAACTAAAGATTCGTACACTGGGATAATCAATGATCAAGTCCTGAGGTTGTCCCATTTTTGGCACCAAGTAGCTACTCGTAAATCGGAGGAATACAGACTCAATGAATGACAATAATCTGAAAGAAGGGCCGTTTTGATAATTCGCTTCCGTGTTTTTTTCCCATATTTCCATGATGCCGGCCGGCCACAGGTGGCTCAGGGCATCAACTGATGTCATTGCAGTGCTTTTAACCGGGAAGTCCTAGGATACCAGTCCCGACGGTGACAATAACTAGACAGCCAGAGTGAGTCAGTAGTTCTGAAGGGAATTCCAGCTGCCGGCTGCTCTGATCGTTAATTTTTTGTGGATCTCCCATCAACACCACGCGACTGTCGGAGTAGTACACTAACAAACGGGTGACGGAACGCGCGCGACCTTTCCTTCCACTTCCTTGTTTTATGCTCACCCCTTATTTACACATGCACACAAGCACTTAGAGTACTCTTACATGCGCTTTACTACATTACGCATCGGGAGGCTAGGTGGGAGCTTCGAGTTGTCCCAATCGGGGCGGTGCCCCGCTGGTGGGAGATACCTGTTTAGTAAAAACCCCACAAGCCGACTCAGGTTTACGCTCGCATTTAGTACAAGCGTTGAGCAAGACCGTTTCCATTACAAACGTCGAAAAATCGGGGCGTCCCGTTTTTTTTCTTTTTCTTCTCTTTTTATTCTTCCTGACAGTACGTACGGAGTCGCCAACGACGGCTGGCGATGACGCTAACGGCTTCGCCGGGCTCTACCGTGCTCGGGCGTGGGCGAGGAGCCTACGCCTAAGTGAATAACAACGAGGCGGGCGTCGTTATTTGCGGAAGGTTAGAGGATGATTCACCGAGAGTGCGCGAATGAAGATGGCAAACGAAACAGATTTCTCTCGGCCAGCACCAGCGACCTCTCAAAGAAGACGGGATAAAGAAGAGGATGTAGAAACAATGGGTTGCGAACCGCTGGAAAGTAACGTGCTAATGAAATAAAATGCTTGGGGTGATTATGAAGCCTCGCAACACCTCGGCGGGAAAGAGTGAATGAAGGAAGCTGTGGTGCAAAGCACTTTATAGAACATGGTTCTCTCGAGCTGTTGTGTTCATCGTCGCGAATACGACTTGTGTAGGTGATCAAACTGCTTATGATTGCAAAACGTTTGACATTATTGAGCACAAAAAAAGCGCTGCAAACATAAATATGTGAAGCACCATCTTCCATTATTATTTAACGTCGTTTCTTGAATTAATCCACTGTTTTGCAAGGTCTTGATAGAGTACTTCATTGCCAATTCACATTCACAAAATACCATTCTTTTTAAAATTCTACTATTTGAAGGATAAGACGTACAGGTTCATTACGACCTACCTACAAACCATAAAAACAACTGAGACGTGAAATAATATTTTCTCGGTTTTCAATCACAAAACAACAGATGTGATTTAATTGTGGTATTCCAATAAAGCTGTGTTTTCCTTCCTTATGATGTTATTTACCAAGGGTACCTAAAATGAGCATTATTTTGTTTCGCTAGTACAGTCACATTGGAAGGGTAAAGGTAGAAAAATTCTTAAAGATAATGGCATATTCCAAACTAGATATACTTTAATCTATATATTCAAATTAATTTATCAAATATTGTTTTAAAATATTTTTTTCTTCATTTTTGTTTTGACTTCGATTTCTGTACATAAACCTTAACCTAGCAAGAAGCGCTAAATTACTAGAGATCGTAAACTAAACGGAGGGAATTAAAAAAAGGTCGAAGCTGTGGGGGAGAATGAGGTAGGACACCAATCAACGTTGGACCCCCAAAACGAAAGCGTTTGAAGAATTCTAATGACAGGGTGTGATGCACTGAGCGCCAGGAAGGTTTACGGTATCGCTGATACGATCAACTACTTGCAGGTGAGATATTTCAATGACAGGGTTTTCTTCTCTCTCCTTTATTTTCATTCCACTCCAATCGATATGTTTAAGTGGTTTACACGAGATGGTTTCAAAACAGAAGATATGCATAAGATCCAAAATGTAAAATATTGTTCAATACAAAAAGTAGAACTGGGCAGGAAAATTGAGAGACCGACAATAAATATTGTTTCAAATTACGGATAAACAGTTTGTTCTTGTTCATCTCTCTTACCACCACAGGTGTATACAGGATATTTTGAGTTTTTTCCTCTTATAACGTAATAAGATTCCCTCTTCCCCTTCCCCATACACATGTTCCTATCTTGCTCACACCCACGTCTCAACCTGGGACCGCGGCAGTGACTAATACAAATTTCCGCGACTGCAGAAAGATTAAAAAAATCGCTCGCATTTCGCCTAACGAGCGATGCCATCCCAGGCGTTGGAGCATGGACTACACGAGGCAGCACACACACACACACACACGAATTCATCCCACCACAAGATGCGAGATGCGAGGTTGGGCGGTAGCCGTGAGTGGAGCGCAGGTAAGGGCGGGGCGGAGGCGGTGGGGACAAGCCAGGGGCGGAGGGGGAGAGGAGTCGGCTCAAGCCATGAGAGGGCGGGGGGGGAGATGGAGCACGTCAAAGGTGGAGGGGCGAGGCGGAGCTGAGCCGTGTGGGAGTGCGGCGGGGTGGGGGAAAGAACAAGTGTGGATGGGCGAAGGCGGGGTGGGGGAAGGTAAGGGCGGGGCGGAGGCGGTGGGACAGCCAGGGGCAGAGAGTCGGCTCAAGCCATGAGAGGGGCGGTGGGGGGAGATGATGAGGCACGTCATGGGAGGGGCGAAGGCGAGAGGCTGAGCCGTGGGTGAGATATGGGCGGCGGGGTGGGAAAGAACAAGTGTGGATGGGGCGAAGGCGAGAGGCTGAGCGTTGGGTGGTGTGGCGCGGAGGCGTGAAACCGCATGAGCGGGACGGGGGGGGGCAGGGAGAGTCGTGTGCGGGGCACGGTCGTGTGGAAGCGTGCTGCGTGCGGCCGGGCAGGAAGGACAAGGACACGCCGTGAGCTGAGCGGGGACGGGAATGTGGGCGGAGTCAGGGGCAGTGGGGGCGCAGGCGGGGACGGAGGAGGAGGAGTGTGTTTCAAGCCCTGAGAGGGGACGGGACGGGACAAGCTGTGTGGAGTGCGGGAGGCCGGGAGGGAGCGGGCGGGGCGGCGCCTCACCAGGTGCGGCGACGTCGGCGGAGGCGGTGGGGTCGCGGCGCCGGGCCGTCCTTGGCGTCTGCCGCTTCCACCACCACCACCTCCACAGCGTCTCTCTCTCGGCGGCGTCGAGTTGGCAACGGGCGGGGCGGGCTGGCGCAGCCGGCCGGCGCGGTCGTGGACCCGACGGCCGCGCGCCACCGCCACCGCCGCAGCATCCGCGCGCCACCGCCGCCAGCCCGCCTTTCATCTGCCGCGCAGCAGTACCGCGCCCTCGACCCCGCCAACGCGCCTCCAGGCGCCTACGCGATTAATTATACGGCGTGGCGGGCGGGGCGGGCGCGGGTGGGAAGGGGGGGGAGGGGGTGGCGCTGCGTGTGATTTGAGTAACAGCTGCGGCGAACGACGGCCAACGGGCGCGGGGGGGGGGGGACCGCCGCCACGCGCGCCGGGCGAAGGAACAAGGGCGAGCCTCCGCGTGAGAAAACATCCGCAGAGGCGAGAAGGGCGTCCCACAAGGTTCGGGTTAAGGTGCGTGACGCAAGTACAGCGAAAACTCACGTAGTCCGTTTCAAAAGAGAAATAGATCTGTGCTCGTCCGTTACTGTAGTGGAGACAATTTATTTTGTAGTCGCGTCGCTTCCCGTTTGTACGGATTCTACTACATTACCAGGACTCCACACTACCCTCCCAATAGGCAGACGTGAATTCGGCGTATTGCTTCAAGAATGCAAAATATGGAGAGGATGAGCGTTGCGATGTTGAGGATTTAGAAGCCATGAAAAATTACCTTCTACAGCATCAATTTATTGTCCTTAAACGATCACCAATGGTTTCGACAAAATTGGCCGTTATTTGAGGTGGCCGTTTCATGAGGTCAAAAGGTTTCTGGAAGGTTAAATCAAATCTAATTGTGCCAATTGTTATGAAATTAAGTATGATGTCTTACATTTCTAATAACCATAACGACAGAAACACATTTGTATTTTATCGAAATTTAAAAATGTAGAATTCAGTATTACACATTGTTGGGAACAAAAAAGTTCTTTAATATAAAAAAAAATACAATGAACTACAGGGATTTTTTCTGTAATGCCATGGATTCTCAGTGGAAGAGATACTATATTTAATATCTCTGAAAAGCCTGTATACTAAGCAGGTAAATTTTGTTTCTCCAAAATGAAAGGCCGGAAAGAAGAAACTTGGCAGCTGTTACGCAAGGTTTGCCGACTGATAGGCCATGTTTCCGGAGAAAGGTTCGGCGCACAGTGCGCGGCGCCACTTTGATCTCTGACATTTGCGACAGACCGCTCACTCGTCAGCGCGTGCGCTAAGAATTTACACGATGCGGAAGGCACGGCGCGGCGTGACGTGGCGAAGCTTGGGGTGAAATGAAAAGGAACTGGTCAAGAACACATCGACCAGTCATGGAATTTCGTCCACGAGTTGTGTCTCAACCAATGTCACTAGTAAAATTGCTGTTAACAAAAACGACTGCAATGTATTGGAAGGCAAAAACAGCTAAACCAAACACAATAAAATAGTATATCGTTATGTCTATGTCCTTTTTTTTCTTTCAGAATGCTCCACAAAATGAAACAGAAAAACATTCATGGAACGGGTAACTACATGGTCACATTTTAACATACGTAACATAACCAGACTTGAGACAAGTTTTCTCGATGTCTTTCGTGATTTCGAAGAAAAAAGTCGTTTACGTCGTAAATAAATGGTAATTAGATTTACTTGTTAGGAAATACCTCTCTGATTTAGAAAAGAAATTGTATGAGCATTACTTTGTATTATCTATATTTGTTGAATCTTCTTCTTTGGTCCTATCATCCATATACGGAAGTTAGGTGACCCATAACGGGTTTTCTTGGGATAAATTATTCAGGGTGATTTCCCGTTGCCTTCCCTGAACATTTGTTGTATATTAAATAGAAAATAATAACTAGGCATTGTTTATGTTTTTATACGTAATGTCATTGCTCATGTCTTTGAGGGCACCCACGATGTATTAGAATACGTAGGTAAGTACTATCATTTCCATTCCAAAGCAAACTTTTTTGAAGATAGTCTCCACGTTCTACTTCAGGGTGCTCCGATTCACTTGATCAAAATACCCCGTAATAACAAGTCACATGAAGTCACTCCATCCCCAACATGTTAGCAGGTATTCACAAGTAGAGTTGTCACTATCTTTCAATAGTCACGTAAGTCATACAACATCTCAATCGAATACGTTAGAACAACAATAATCCGAAAATAAAAAAAAAAATAAAAAAAAACGACTACTAAATATATTCTACTAATACCAAAAAATTATACTAAATACTAAATGAAACAATCTTTGCAAAGGAAACATCAAATCGCCTGGGCAACTTTCTACACCCACGGAAAACACAGGTCGCGCCAGTGCCCCACCGCATTCTTCCTCTGAGTCGGCCTCGTCACTTGTCGCCCGCGCGGCACCGGCGTCGGAGCGGGGCCGGCGCACCAGGTGGCGAACGCCCTGGGAGCAGGGGAGATAGCGCGGCGGCGGTCAGCGCGTGTCCCCCAGATTACGCAGCCAGCGGCCCGCACGCGCCCCTGCCGCCCGCAGGGGCCGCCGCTCTAGCGGTGACGACGCGACGGCGGCACGCGTCGAGACGAACGCAGGAGGGACGGTGCGCGGAAAAACGAGGGCAAGACGAAACAAGAAGGAAGCTTGCAATGTAGTTTGTAAGCAGAATACGAGAAAATCAAGAGAGAATAGGGGAAAGTTCAAATAATAACAATAATAATAATAATAATAATAATAATAATAATAATAATAACAATACTTAAAAGATGTCAACCTCAGGTGCAATCAAGTGGAAAGTGTCAAAGCGCTTCAGCCCGTCCCCCTTCCCGAAGCCGGTAAAACATAAGCACATTGTTTTTACTCATTTTCTACAGTGACGGAACTTAATAACAGTTATTAATTGCATATAACATAATAATAACTACAGATCAATTAGTTTCAAAAATAATTTTAAATTCTTCTAAAATTAAGTCTTCTTTATAAAAAAAACACAATGTCGACTAGATTCTACACTTATAGTCTCCCGCCAGAAAAATCCTAAATACGACATAATAATAATAATAATAATAATAATAATAATAATAATAATAATAATAATAATAATAATGCCCCAAGAACGCTAAAAAAAGAGAAAAATGAAAGAAATGAGAGCAGAGACAAGGAGAAAAAGAGAGTTAGAAATTAATTTATAAAAGAAAAGGAACGAGGATGCGCGATAACAAGAGAGGAAAACAAAAAAAAAAGTGTTTTGAATGAGTGAGATAATGAATAATGAAATGAATATCAAGGAAATCATGACAACTAAAATAATACAAGAAAAAGGGAGGAAGAATGCGGGTATGTTGAACTAACAGCTCAATAGAAAGTATAGAGAGATAGAGAAAGAAAAATGAAGAATGTCTCGAAGACGAACGTAGAGATGGAGACACATTCTGATATTGGAAGAGAGAAATGAATGCCACAAAAATGAAACTGATGCGTCACACAGTAAATAAAATAATAAAAGATGCAAGAAGGGAATAGGGAAATAATTAGAATGGAAATTAGGCAAGGCAACGAGATAAATATGAAAGGAAGAGGAAAGAGAAGACATATAGAATGCGAAAAAATGACTATAAATAATTAAATATCTTTCTGACAATGATAGGAGAACAGAGGAAGGATAGCACCTCTCTTTATAATAGGAGAGAGGAAGGTCCCCTAAGATGCTAATGGCTTTTGCGAATATTTGTTTCAGCTAGGGAGAGCAATGACACTTGAATTAACGACCACTAAAATGCTAGACAGCGGAGCGCGCATGCAAAATGCACAGCAGGTGCGTCAAGCCACATCCAGTAACGACAAAATAAAGATAAGCACATTTCGGCCAGCCAGAAATGCCGAAGTGGAGACTTTTACACAGAATTTCTTGTAGAATAGTACATATGAACAAGTCACACTCATTCAGACTGGGGTAAAAATTTAAACAGTTGATGGAATGAATGCGATCCTGCGATTTTCTCTTTCCTAAGTGCGAAATGAAATGGACGATTGTCCTTATGAAAAACGCGAAAATATCTCAACACTGCAAGTCACCCCAAGAAGACAACAGTAATTAAACATTACTTAAATTGCTCTTCATGAACGGTGTAATGAAAATAGAATTGCGACCACAAAACGTACATAGAACGAAATTCAAACGACTGATCCATTTTCCAACGATTCCCTGCTGTAATAGTATCATTTAGCATTCCTTCTCGCAGAGGTTAACACACTTACAATCGGCACAATCTAGGCTCACAAACCCAGCCCGTTCGTGTTAGTCTACTCTTTGGTCCAAATCATACATCACCACTCTCAGGCAGCAGATTGACAAGCTACGTTTGGAAAGCAATTTCTCAAAAACCGCTCTCTGGGGCAGTGGGGTGTGAAAGATTCCCGCCCACCGCCGTTCCCTTACTAACAGGTTGTGGTGGAGTTGGCGGTGAGGGATTCAGTTCGGAAGACACGGTCACCTGAATGCCAGACGGAGGGAGGGGGGCTGCGTTCCAGGAGCGGCGGGAGAGACGGCGGGAGGCGCCCAGGTCGGCGAGGGTGTGATTAAAAGAAGCAGCTGCCTTCGGCCCCGGCCCCTGCTCGCTGCCCGGTTAGCAGCCACACGAACCACAGAAGAGGGAAAGGAAGGAACAAGCGAGGACAGTAAATAAAAGAATAAAAGATGAAAGAAGGGAATAGGGAAATAATTAGAAACCGAATTAGGCAAGGCAAGGAGATAACAATGAAAGGAAAAGGAAAGAGAAGACATATAGAATACGAAAAATGACTATAAATAATTAAATTTTTCTTAAATGCAAGAAAATAATGAAAAGTTACAAGAACTAGAAAGGAAAGGAATTGATGGGAGAAGAGAAAAAAAGATACGATGTGAGATAAAAGCATGAAAGGTGACAACAAATAATATAGAAGCGAGATATAGAAACAAGAAATAGAAAAAGGAAGACACAAGGGAAACAGTGAACATTCACAAGAATGAGAAAGGAATTGATGAAGTAAAGGGAAAAAATGAGATACAAGATAAGTAGATGAAAGGTGACAAGTGTGATTGCAAAGAGGTATCAAGTAACACCACATCAAGTAACGCCATCTGCTTGTCGACCTCCGGCGCTCCGGTTCAAATTAGTCAGAAAATATCCACGTCGATAACAGCGATTTATTGAAGGTGATATTTTTATAGCATCGATGTTTTGGGTGAGATGCTTTTGTAAAGTCTTTTCATTTCTAATTTAAAAAAGTACCATAAAAACCAAAGAACTAAAAATGTAATAATTTTTAGATATCCAAAAATTTAACGTTCTTCACGCCAGGGTGATGAGGGGTAAAAAATAACTTATTCTACTTTTTGTTAATAAATTTAATTAGCACCTCCTCTTACCTCTGAGAGAAAGAAGCAGACAAACGAACTACTTAGCCACGCAACATAAAGTCACGGAGGTTAAGCAGCTCGCGACGCTTCGGGTCCCTACATGAGTACCCGTCCGGGAACCCCGAATGTTAACGGCGATAAAACACAATGACATGACAAGGGCTGGGATGACACCCTACATTTAAAAGAGGATTACTCTGTGTTTAATGCCGTGAAAACTTGGGACACTGTTTAGATAATAATAATAATAATAATAATAATAATAATAATAATAATAATAATAATAATAATAATAAATAATAATGCCGATCAGATGGCCGAGATCGCTAAGGCAGTAGTGCCGTAATGGTTTCGTACCAGAAGATCGTGGGTTCGAGTCCCGCCTCGGGGTGTATTTGCGTATGTCTGTATGAGTGTGTCGTCCTTTCACCCCTCATTATCATCATCATTTCATCTTCCACACCCTCGGGGATTAACAACTCTGGGAAATAAAAATCGCACTCATCTAAATGCTGGTCCTCAATTAAAAAGTTACATGCTCCTGCCACCGCGATAATGGTACTGAGCCACGGTAAATGCAGGATTCATGCATGCGTGGTCCTAGTCGGCTTGTACGCAAGCAATAATAATAATAATAATAATAATAATAATAATAATAATAATAATACTTATATTAATAATAATAGTTATATTAATAATAATAACAATAGTGATAAGAGAAGAAGAAGAAGAAGAAGAAAGAGAGAGCGGAGAGAAGACAACAGAGAAGAGCGTGTTGGTAGTTTTGCAGCGTGAAGCGCAGCGAGCGCAGGCGGTGGGTCCAGAGCCGCGTGTGGCTCGCCGCGCCGCCCGCCCTTGAGCGCGCCCCCCCCCCGCCACCGGTGCGCCCTTGCGGAGTGGTCCTGCGGCGTCTGCACGCGCCACCTGCCCCTCCGCCCAAGGCCCTCGCGACAGGTGCCCCGCCGCACATCCCCACGCCTCGCAGCGCCTTTCCTCGTCGCGCGGGCAGGGACGCGATATCGCCAACGCAGAGGCGGCTCAGGTGGCGCTGGGCGGCAAGTGATGTCGCTGCTGGGACACCTCTGAGCGCGGGAGATTCCAGGGCTCGAGTCCTGACGGTGGCAGGATTTTTGACACTACCTACCAGGATTTTTTATTTTTTTTATTTTTTTATTTTTTATATTTTTTATATTTTTTTAATGCTTTGAATTTTTTTAAAAATGTTCGTGGACAATGAATTAATGACATATTTTCCGAGGCGAGACTCAGCCCATGAGGCCTGCTCTTCCGTCTGACCACGCAAATTTCGCTACGCTTCTTTCACCAACTAGCGGAGAAAGGAGGTATATCTTGGGCGACGAAACAAGCGATTTGAATTTTGCTCAGGGGCTGCATCTTTCACATGCAGCAAATATACTAACATGGGACAGCCGGCTTTACTTGGCCTCCGAAGGAAGGCGTACGAAGGAAGGTTTTTTCGCCCTTCCCTTTTCCCCCGAGTTTAGTTGAAAATTCATGGCTTCGATCGGGTTTGAACCCGCCAACTTGGGTATAACAGTCCGATTTGTTAACCGTTATTGTCACTCCTCCTGATGAATGAATCTTTTTAATGAAGTCGCGAACGTCCTTCTCCATGGGGCTCGTAACCTCAGAAATGTGCTTACCACTATTAAAAAGATTCATTTTATAAGGTAGGAGGTGTAACAATAAAATAGTCTCAACGACCACTTTAAAAAAATTCGAAGTATAGGTCGACAGCGACATTCATCCGTTTCCTGGAATGAGAACTCTAGCGACCGGCTACTCTGATTGGTAGTTTTCCGTGGTTTCTCCGATCAACACCAGGCGAATGCCATAGCAGTACACTAACGCATCACGCGCGATCTTTCCTTCCTCTTCCATGTTCTATTCTCACTTCTCAATTACACACACTCACACCGACATGCCACACATATCGAGAGACCATGCGGGAGATTAGAGCTGGTTCTGGCAGAAGCGTTGCCCCGCTGGGAGATAAACCTGAATGAGGAAACCCGCAAGTCGACGTGTCGAAAAAAGGCCCATCTCACCAACCATAGAGAGAAGAAAATCGCTACCTCCCATGATGAAAACATGTACTACACTACCGGAAATTATTACAACAGCAGTAAATCCCCGGAACCCCAAATAATCAGTTAATCTGTCAATTAAAACGCTTCCGGCAAGTGGGATAGGACCGTTCAGGGGTTTAAACGACCCCAGCCGGTGTTCAGCGGGCTGCCGGCCAACTGGCTGTCCTGTTGTAAATGGCGTTGAAGGCTCCACATCCAGGAGCCTACAGCGACGTCTGTCGGCAGGCAGTGGCGCACCAGCAAGGAGAGGCGAGCAGCCCTTGTATATAGGATTACCAGCACCAAGGGGAGGGAGACTGACTGCCCACTGAAGGTTGCTAATCGCAAACATACGCTGTTTCCCCCAGATTGGTCGCGTAAAAAATAACATAGTCCCACAGTACCAATATTTTCTTCGGTTGGAAGTGGTATGAAAAACGGTAGCTCTTCAATTTTAACTAGTTCGTGTTCGTTTATCATTTTGCAATATTTGGTTAAAAGTATATTGGATACATTTCCATAACTACGATAAGTTAAACATGATATAATTTATTAACGTTTTTTGGATTATAATATTTTCTAAATTGTTAATTGTATATTTGCAGCTAGAGCACTACAAGAAAATAACAATGAACTAGTAGCACGATACTATGTGGGAAAGATATTGTTTTATTACGGCATCTTTTGTCACAGAGTGTATGATTTGAACCTCTCTGTGCGAATGAGTACTTCTTCAAATATCAATAAATTTTAGTATGACTGTAATAATAATAGAGCAATTGTTATAGATCATGCATTCACTATGATAACACTATATACTTAGAATAATCGAACTCATCGAATCAAGTAGTACAAAGCAGAAAGGAAAAAAAAACATGGACGTGCACAATAAGATATCGCAATGGAATGTTAAACGCTTTGGTCGGCTACTAAGCATACATACAAGTTATATTTACCCTGAATAAATTCAGAAAAAGCTATTTTGTTATTAAAATGTCCACAGCACGTGCTGTTTGAGTGCATTTAAACTCAATCCGAGTCTTCGAGTGGTCACTTGCTTCAGTTACACAATGAATCTTAATGTTTGACGTTGATCTTATGCGTGATTGATGTGACGGATTTTCACGTATGTAAGGATCCCATATGTGCGCCAATTCTGCTACGTGATCCGAGGTACGTAACTTTAAAGCAGTCTGATCACCGAAAATATGTGGAACCTTTGATTTCATAGCATGAATGATTGGGATGATCTATTAAGTCACGGCACCCAAAATCTTCATAAATTACTTACATCTCCTGGATTTAAGCCCGAGTTTGCTCTTCTGAGCACACACGAACCATCATGACGTCAACCGCAACTACTAGCACGCTTATTTGTGATCTCTCCTTGAACCAGTGCTGCCACCAAAGTGCAGACCACAAGACGTTATTGCTCGAAGTGCTTCTGAAGCTATTCTGGTCCGCGTTCAGATGCTTTGCATTTTATGGCGAACTCTAGACACACACTTCTGGTCTGCGGGGTTTTCTAACGCACTCAAGGAAATGGCACGCCCAATCTATTGCTGGATTCGCCCGAAAAACATCTCTGGGAGGAATGCGGCGGAGTCCTGCTTCCGGCTGTAGGCCGGGCGCCAGGTTGCAATACGACAGGAATGGACAGGTTGCTCGGCGGCCTAAAAATATTTGTAACTCGCTTCCTCCGACACTAGTAAAAACGAAATTCGAAACCTCAGCTGAAAAAAATGGGTCTAACTCAGTTTTATTTACACGACAAATTTGTCTGCCATTCAATTTGCAAGAACGTCTAATTGTGACTATGATTTCTAAAGTTAAGTCAGCATTACAGGAGACCTATTTTAAAAGAGAGTTTTACTATATGTGACTACAATCTGTGGTTGGTGACACAATTTAATGAAAAATCATGGTAAATATTCATGGTTCGACATTTCAAAAAATACACGAAACTTAAAAACCGTACACATTCATTTGTATTTTTTAAAATCAATCGCAGATTACGTGTTCCATATCTCGTCACAGTGCCCCGCATTTAGAGCCAGAATTAGTGCTAAATCCCCCATTTGGTGAGGCTGGCTAAATTTCTGTCTACACATGGGCGCGTTCTATTGAAGATCTTTTTTCTCCAAAGCAAGTAGATATAATGGCAAGTAGATATCTAAGGATTAAAGCAATTGGAAGAGAGTTGTCTGTACAGAGCCTTTCCCACTCTGCACTCTCATTACAACTTTCTTGCTTTAGTCCTTGTGTAATTAGGGCAAGGAGTCTAGAGGTGCGGTTATTTCAGTACGATGGATTGGAGCAAATTGTTAGAAGGAATTGTAGTAGAAGCAGAGACGAAAGAGAATAAAGTAGAAGGAAGTTGAGGCGAACAGAGAAGACACGAAAGCGAAGAAGGGAACGAATGATAGGAAAGCGAAGGAGAAGAAGTAATAGAACACACAGGTAAAGGAGGAGGACGCGAGATGTAAACGAAGAAGTCGACAGTAAAGGTGGAAAGGAGGAGAACGAGGAGAAGAAGGAGATTAAGAAGAAACAGAAGGAAAAGGAGGTGAAAGCAAAGGAGACGAAAGCGAAGGAGAAAAACGACGAGGAGAAAAAGGATAGGAAGAAAAAGGAGGAGGAGGACCTGTAGAAGTTGCAGGCTATAGCCTGGAGCGAAGGCGAAAAAAGGAAGAGGAGCACATGAATCAGGGGCACATGACAGCGAAGGATAAAAAGGGGGAGGATAAGGAGAATGGACAAACGATTGCGAAGGAGAAAAAGGAGGAGAATGATAACAAGGAAAAGGGGCAGAAAATTGCGAAGAAGAAAAGGAGAGGATGACACAAGGAGAAGAGACAAACGAAATCGAATGAGAAAAAAGGAGGAGGACGAGGAGACGGGGCAGAAAATTGCGAAGGAGAAAAGAAGGATGGCACAAGGAGAAGGGACAGACAAAATCGAGAGAGAGAAAAGGAGGAGGACAAGGAGACGGGGCAGAAAATTGCGAAGGAGAAAAGAAGGATGACACAAGGAGAAGGAACAGTCAAATCGAATGAGAAAAGAAGGATGACACAAGGAGAAGAGACAGACGAAATCGAATGAGAAAAGGAGGACAAGGAGACGGGGTAGAAAATTGCAAAGGAGAAAAGGAGGATGACATAAGGAGAAGGGACAGTCGAAATCGAATGAGAAAAGAAGGATGACACAAGGAGTAGGGACACACGAAATCGAATGAGAAAAGAAGGAAGACACAAGGAGAAGGGACAGACAAAATCGAATGAGAAAAGAAGGAAGACACAAGGAGAAGGAACAGACGAAATGGAATGAGAAAAAAGGAGGAGGACAAGGAGACGGGGCAGACGACAGCGAAGGCGCCAGGCTGCGCGGCGCAGCGCAACGCGGCGTGGCCCGCTCCCTCGGCTGCGCTCGCGAGCCAACGCGCGCTCCTGGCGTGTTTGCGAGAAACGCCACTCAATCGGCGGCGCCGATGCAGAACGCGGCGGCGGCGGCGCCAATCGCATTTAGGCCCGCGCCCCGAAATACGCCCCTGTGGGACGCCATCCAACGCGCCCGATGAGGGAATTTACGAGCGGCCGACCCGCCCTGCCTCTCCCCTCCCCGCCCCCACCACCGAGTCACGGCGGCGGAACAGACCCTTTGCCCGGAGGTGTGTGTGTGTGTGTTTGTGAGTGTGTGTGTGGGAGGAGGGGAGGTGAGGAATGGGTAGGCGGGAAACCCAGACTCGTCGTGGTTTTCAGACAATGCTACACCTACAGCGTTATCGCGGAGAAATCAGTATCACTGTGTTTCTGAGACAATGCTTATGGGAGGCACTTGTGGTTACAGATCAATGATATACGATACAAGTTGCTTTTCCATGTCGGTTTCGTCGTGGTTTTCAGACAATGTGACACCTACGGCGTTACTACAAGAGACGCTTGTCTCATCATGGTTGAACATCAACGCCACAGCTGCAGCATTACCACAGACGAAGACTAGGTTCCGCTGGGGTTATTAGACAAGACAGTTTCGTCGTGGGCCGAGACAATACTGCACCTGTAGTGTTACAATGTAGACTCGGCTTCATTGTTACAAGAGAATGTAAATATCTGTTCACATACTGCAATACGAATTATCATCACATTTCTATTTGCACTACGCTGTGTAGGTTATTTATTTATTTATTACTTTTAATTAATCCAAATAATTGAAAGAGAAAATTTTACTGTATCAAATACTTATTTACTTGAAACGTATGCTAATGTGTTATTAAAAAGCAGTATATAAATATACACTTTTTATTAAAATTTCTAATAATATTTTTAATGTAATTCCTAATGTGTGCATAATTACATGATTTTAATTCCTTATAACTGAATAAATCACAAAATTACACAAATAGGACTTTTAGAGTACACTCATAAATATCAAAATGTGCTGTCTTTTGGGGCACACAGTAATAATTAAATTTTTAAGTAGTAAACCAATTTAAAAACATTTTACTGTATTCCAGGGTCTCTAATAATTTGAATAAAAAAGGTTAAAGATAAAACTGAATTTATGTCGCGTATAAGATTTCGGGGACGCACGCCTAGAATTGGAGAGAAATTGTCTCCGAGAGATCACATACCACGGCAACACTTCATTAACTCGACCGGCGTCGATTCAACTGCTGCCAATCTGCGATTGCACGCCACCGAAGCCGGTTTCAGCGACACCCGTTCCCATGCGAGACGGGGTGCCCTGCAGCCTCTTTTGGGCGAGAACGAAAGCAGTATAACATCAGCAATCTCAGGCATCTCTCAAACGAGGTCTGCGTGATGTTAAAACACTTTCAAACTCGCCTAATTGAATAGCAATTTGAATAACACATTTTTTTCAATTTCCACAAAAAACGACCCGCTAGATGAAAAGGCGCAATAAAAATCCATTTGGTTTCGTTTTACTCGTTTTCGTCCAAACGTCGAGATAACCAAATCGTGAGCAGAAAATTTGCTGAAGTCTCGAAAGGCAACTTGCAAATGCTCAACCTGCTCTTTGCGAATATAAATAACGAGCTCAATTACACGAACTTGATGAAAACAGGCACCGAACGCTTAAATTACGCGTACTATGTGTTCATGTTGATGACGAAATATTTGATAGATGCAAAGTTCAAATTCCAGCTGAATGTTGATTTTCAGCGGAGAATGACGAGGTTGAACCTCTTAAAGTGCATGAATGATTCTTCTGCAAAGCGACGGGATATCTCAGCCCTTTTTGAGTTGTAGATTCAATCGCCTGCCTACACTTACTTTCAGTAATAACATTAATATTTTAAAAAAATTAACAGACCAGGAAAACTGCACGTTTTCTATACTCTTGAAATATGCAGTTACAGAGGTAATCAAACATACCGTAGGCGTATTGAACCCCAGCCTCACTTCATTTGCAGAGAAAGCGGTATTAAAAGCTCGTACAAGAGTATTCCATTAGGATACGTAAAACGACGAAGAATTCCACTTGAATACGAAGATTTTTAGCCAACGGTTTCAGTTAACAAAAGAGCCAATGCTTCACTAACGAACATAAGCAGACAAATCGAAAGCACGCGATGTAGTATCAAAGGACAAACACAATGCCCACGACGTCGCCTCTTACAGCGATTTTCTTTCTGCACAATACTTCGCGCAGGCTGTGAAAACGTCTTTGCCATCGCCTTCGCTGGATGCAGAGTCTGTTGACGATGCCAAACCATCTACTCTGTGGCGCCACACGACGCTTGGTCCTTGCCAGCGAGAGAAAAAATGAACCAGTCACGAACAAAAAAAAGCAAAACAAAGACAGAGGTCTTTCCACTTTGCGCACAGAATATGCTCAACTGCTCAACTTAAACGAGGCGGTTGCGACTTTAGAATATAGAATAAACTCACTTTTTACTCTGATTATCTCCTTATAAATAAATGGGAGCGTGCGTATGTGTCACATATAGACGTAAAATCTACTCTATTTCTCTGAAATTATCAAACTTTGTTCTTATTAGTAATAGGAATGGTTTTAGATTGGTTTTTGGAACATTTAAAGGAAGCGTGAATGTATATCAGTACCTAAGAGGTAAACAGTCGCGTCTGTAATTTTCATTAAAAAGGAGACATATTTGTGGGAAAATATGGTATCTTCCACGAATTACTAACAGCACGGTGTATGACCCAAAGAATGTAAATCCGTTTCAATTATAGGTAAAACATTTTATATTAATTTATTCCAAGTTCTTTGAAATGTAGTTTCTATATGGTTTCCTATTTGGGTACGTTAGTACAGAAGTGAAAATTTAACTGAGGCTATTGTCTCCTCATCTTCGTTGTCTTTATTTTTCTTGCTCTCTCCTTATTTCACTTCTCTCCTTTATTACTTTCCCTTTTCGCCTGGTTCTTTTATCTCCGCCTTATTCCCTGTCCATTTCGTCCCTATTTAACTTCATCTTTTCCCAATCATTTCCCATTCTCTTCTCTATTCTTCACTTTTTTGTAACCCTCTTACAGCGTATGTAAACATATTCAGTCGTTATATCTACTTTGATGGATATAAAGTTGTGATGATGATGATGATGAAAACGATAAACAAATGAGAAACATATTATGTAGCAACATATAGCTCACTTGAGACTACTAGTTTACGAAACATTGCAAAACAAAATTCAACCTGCAAACTTGTTTCTTTCTTTTTTTCTTTCTTCGGTCGTGTTAGTTTTGAGCCTCTACATCATCTCATTCACTGTCTACACCGCGCCGACATAACCAAACGCTGATCGGCGTCTGCAGCGAACCTGCTCGGCAAGTCGGGAAGGAAGGCAGAAGCCGTCGCTCCTGGACATGGCTCCATTCACAGATCCCGCGCTGGCGTGGTGAACACGTTACACTCGAAAGAGGGCCTCGTGTTTAAAATGAGGCAAAATTTACGGTGCGCGGAAGGAAAATTCCATGTAGTTTATATAGACATCTTACGATAAATAAAATGACTTTATTTTTAAACTACTACGACCGAACAGAAGTGTTGGAAATAACGAGTATCAATAATTCGAAAATCAAATATCGGACGTATCAGACTATTACTCGTGTACAAAACCAGATTGAAGTCGTCGATTTTGAAGGGCGAGAAAATCATTCGTACGTCTTCCTTCGGAGGGGAAGTAAAACCGGCTATCCCATGTTAGTAGATTTACTTGTCTGTAAAAGAGCCTCAAGCCTAAATGACGCCTCTGAGCTAAATTCATATCGCCTGTTTCGTCGCACAAGAAATACCTCCTTTCTCCGCTAGAGGGTGAAAAGAGCGGGTCGACGTAATTTGCGTGGTCAGATGTAAGAGCAGGTCTGATTGCCTAAGTCTCGCCAAGGAAAATAAGACATCAATAAAATAAAAAGATTAAAAAAGGAGAAGTTTGAGCCAAGTGTTACATGATGGTTTCATCATATAAGGAACAATGGTTTAAAAATTACATAATCTAATAAGTGGAATATCTTCATCGAAAATAGCGTTAAGAAAGCAGTAGTTACGAAGATGTTAAATAATTCATGGAAATGTATGTTCAAAGTTTTTGAAAATAATAAATTCCAAGACATACAATCAGCTTCTTCGTGAATACAAACCAATATTTTCCGTACCTGCCCAATCGTGCGATGTTTAGTAACCGTGCGTCGGGAGGCCTACAGTCCAGTCTTCTAATTTCGTCCATCACCACCGTCTACGTCTGTCCTGACGATCGCAGGCATGTTAGCTTCGAAAATACTTTTATGGTATAATGAACCAAGCTCACTCCCGGTCGGTCGCGCATTTCCGTGATCGGTACGGCTTCAGCCGTCGAGATTTACACAAAACAACCTTTAGTCTGTGTAACACATAATAATACAATCAGAAATGAAGCTCGCGAACATGAGGCAATGTCATTTAAGTTAGCCTTTAATTTGGGGTAAGCAGTAGAAAGTTTCTGACCTTTTTAAGTTCGTGGGTATGTTGTTAGCCCATAAAAAACACGTCGGTGATTTCAAGATGTAAATTCCGATTAGAAATTTTGAAAATAAATGCTGGAATATTTTTTGTCCTGAGGCCATTAATTTCCAATAATATTTCGTTGACTTAAATTGATACAAAACTGTTTCTCAGCGTGGCTGATGCTAGTTTTAGTTTAAATCGGATTCGAAGGAACCAACAACTTCTATAATACGAGACCAGGGTATTTATTTAGTTCGCCTTTAACCGTGCGTATGGTTGGTGGGTTGGATGCTGCTGACTGCAGCCTGCTGAACTGTAGGCTTCTGCTGTGCGTCGCCCTTTGGCTCCATCGCGGCACGGCGCCGCGAACAAGTGAGCAAACGGCGGCGGCAGCGGCGGCGGCGGCGGTTGGCGCCGACTCGGCGGCGCCGTCCGCGACGGAGGCAGCGGCGGCGGCGGCGGCGGCGAGAGACCCGCGCC
>BOPP01000234.1:1560956-1586626 GCA_017312745.1 Gryllus bimaculatus | reverse complement strand
GGGCGAGGCGGGGCGAGGCAGGCGCGGACAACAATGCGGAGCGAGCTGCACGCGACGGCGCCAGGTGCCAACAGTGCCCGGCGGCAGCCGTCACGGGTCGCCGGCGACGGCAGCGGCGGCGGTTGCGGGAGGTGTCGAAAGGTGGAGTGCGGGTTCATTCATGGGGAAGCCGAAAACGTACCGGAAAAGGTGGCTCAGGGCATCAACTGATGTCTTTTCAGAGCCTCTAACCGGCACTTAAGTCCTAGGGTTCGAATTTTTGGGAGATCCTAGGGTTCGAGTCCCGATGGTGGCAGGATTTGCAACACTAGCTGGACGAGTTCAGTGAAATTCAGTCGCGGTTTGGAGGAGAATTCCAGCGGCCGGCTGCTCTGATCGGTAGTTTTGCGTCGTTTCTCCTATCAACACCAGGCGAATACCAGGGCCAAAGACCGCGCGCAATCATTCCTTCCTCTTCCTTGCCCATTCCTCAACCCTTACGGTTCCACAACTCGGCATTAACCGTGTAGCGAGATACATTCACCCAATCCAGAGTAGCTGACGGCGAATATTTGTATCCTTTCATACACTTCAAAAGACAGGGTCGCGTTTGGTAGGACGAGCACCGAATGTTCGTCGCTCGGCAAATAGCAAGCAACTAATACACACTACTCGGAATACCGGATACCGGATGTGTGGAGATGCCTTAAAGGTAATACTCCGGTGTGGTCTGGAAGCTGATTCTAATTTTCCGTATTCCTATTTTACTGGCTAAATTTGTAATCCTGTCATCTCTCTTATTGGCGATTTGTGCTAGAGAGTGTCAGTCTCAACGAGGAAAAGATTTCTTCTCTGGTAGATGGTTTAAAAGAAGATACGATGTCGCTTTTCACTCCCATTTTCCTCATTCTTTTAGTTCCTAAACGGCACTTGATGCCAGTTTTCTCTTCGACCACGGATGTTCCATGCACTCCAACAATAGTGGTGATGACTGATTTGTATAAATTTGAATTAAAAACTATTAGGAAAAGCAATATCAGAGAAACGTGTTCTGTGCTTCGACGGAACCTAGTTGAAGAAAGGAAATCGATCTGTTGATAAATTCTGACATTTTAAGTTTCTAATTAATACTGTATCGTTGTGGATGAGTCGAACCTACCTATATTGAAATAACGAGTATTTCTACCTTATTTTTCTCTTCAAATTCGAGACATCAAGGTTCTGTTCTACAAGCGAGTTTCGTATTTTCACATACCAAAGTCAAAATGCCAGTCAGTTCACATACATATAGACTTCCTATCGGTATCTGTACACCATTTAAAACAATCGCAATAAATACATCTCGAGAGCAACTTTTCGTTCATCAGCTATTTGTAATAAACCCATTTCTGTCATGACTTTCCAATGAAATGTTATAACTTTTTCTATTTGCGAATGGTCTCACTTCAAATTCTCTAGGTACGTACGTTTGTAAAGTAAACCACTGATACTTGAAGTTGGAAACAAACGGAAAGTCTATAGATTTACATTGAGTTTGGAGCACTCAAATTGATTTGGAGTACTATTTTTCTTTCTTTCCCAATGACTCGCAATTGGAATCGATTTCAGCCCACCAGTTTATTGCAACATTAAATCTTAATTTTTTTCATATTTATAACACTATATAACTTTTGGATGTAACATGTTAGTTTCCTCACTTCCGCATAGCTAATTAAGATAAGTAACAAAAATATGATCACAAATATCTGCGTTCGAATGGGTCGTTGATTGGCGAGAGTTGTCATTAAACGTCTAGAACACAAGTGTCAACACAATAGGTAATATTCATTTCTTTCGTTCACCGCTTCACGGATTATCACATAACGGAAAAACGTGCTCATCAATCACTGAAGAATGGAATACAAATCTGAAGCGAGAGTTTTATTCTCTTCGCTAACGTGAACACTTATGTCAAATGTATTAATTAATTAATCGACTAATGGGATCTGGAAAAAATTACTTTAAGAATGGGGCCGCACAATTGGGATTCTATCGAGGAACAGGCAATAAAGAGGTTTTTCTATTTTTTACACATCTCCACGAATACGTTTATAATTATTAATTAATATTATTAATATTATTAATCTGCTGATTCCGGAGGCATCGAAAACATCGGGGCATCCATTGGCGCCATTTAGAACGTCAGGCTCAGCGCAAATACTCCTCGAGTCGACTTTTCCTCGTTTCCCAACGGCTCATCAGCGCCGTTGGACCGCGTCGCACGCTCGTCTGAAATGGGCCCAAAAGAGCGCAGAGAATATTACGTAATTTTTTGTATTCCTGTATTATAACCGATCTTTTTTGTTACCAGAAATCGTGCATAAAATGACATCTTGTTGCACAGATAGTGTCGTATTTGGCACGAATAATTGCGTCTTCGCAAGTTCTAATGAAGAATCTAATGAAAAATGATTCAGCAGATCGCACCGAGAGAATCGTGGGTTGATAACGGTACACTGAACATCAAACTACCGTTTTTTCGCACAATTGTCAAATAGCCGTGCCGTCATAATAGTGTTGTTTCGAAATGTTAAGTTTGCTTTCGTTCATAAGCTTATAATCATGCAAAAAAAAAAAAAAAAAATCCCACGCAAATCGTTTAGAATGTTTTATTTCATGAGAGCGTAAGCTTCCGCGGCCGGAGTCAGTATTTACTTGGCTGTAATGCCTGAGGAAGGTCGCAGAATGGCGACCGAAACGTCGCCACCTTCGCCATGGACGCGGCGTCACCAGGACAGCCTAGTGAATAGTTTTATTTCATTGGTACACACTTGAAAACTCGCTGCTAACGACGCTCGTTTTCAAAACTTGCGCTCTTCTCATGCAATAAAGGTTAATATTATAAATTTTTCTTTCATTTTTTTTATTTGGCACGTCGGCCTGTGTACGGGCCATGGCCTACCATCGACGTCCCGGCTTCGCGGCCATGGGTTAAAGGCGTACGTGTATTTGGCACATTCATCCCTACGCCGTATTACTATAAACTAGTTGCATAAAATACTACAAGTATTACACACTTTATTTAAAGTGACGCTTCAGAATTATCACTCCGCCAAATTTGCCAAGAATAACAATCAAAATTTGCACTTAAAGCGCGTGTTCGGGCCGGTTGAACGCAGTGTGCGCCTCTCCCGCCTCGTTTCTTCGCCCCCGCCCCCGCCCACCACCTGACGTTTTTGATCACCCTCCCGCGAGCGGGGGAGGAGCAGGGGCCGGAAAGAAGGGTTGCGGTTAACCGAGAGGGGGCGACATGACAGAGACCATGACGCCCCAGCGGTGAAAAACGACGGAAACGCGCTGTGCGCCAGCGATGGCGGAGGACCGAAGGAGTATTGTCAGAGAACGGACACTCAGGGTGCGTCGCTGTTCAGATGGAGGGCGATGCGTCGATGTCGCCTTGGTTCAACTCGCTGACCGCGCCTTAGCACATAAACTGATGTACCTTTCAGTGCCTCTGACCGCGATGTAACAAGGTATTCGAACCCAGACGCTGGCCAGGATTTCGCACTGGAGCTTCACAGTTAGGTCGAATTCAGCCGCCTGTCTAGAGGAGAATTCTAACGCAGCTGCTCTGATCGGTAGTTTTCCCTGGTTTCTCTTGTCAGATTCAGGCCAATACCGGAGCACAACCCTATCAAACGGGCAACGGACCACGCTGGATCTTTCCTTACTTCTTCCTTGTTCTTCCTAATCCTTACTAACACACACCACCAGTATCATACTCTACATTCCACATATGCCCAGAGCTTAGAGCTTGTTCGACCGGGGCGGTGCCCTTCTGGTGGAGCATGCCAAGATGGGAGAAAACCGGCAATCCCCAGGTAGTCGCTGACAAGCGGTCAGCGCCTGATCTCTCCATCCCCCTACGGATTAAACAACGCCATCTCGCGTGATAAAAACAAGCACTACACTTACGGGAATAACGACCCACACACGTTGCAGCGCTTCGAAGGACGTAATGACCAATCCATTTACTTTTACGTATACGACCTGAGGAAGACGCAAAATGGCGACCGAAACGTCGGCACCTTTGCCATGGACGCGGCGTCACCCGGACAGCCAATTAAATATTGCCGCCTGCCGCGGAAGCTTACGGTCTCCATCCACGAAGTATTTCTGTCCAAGAAAAGCGGCATGTGCTTCTTGCGTCCGCGCATGCGCGGTTGCGTTTGCGCGCCCGTTCAATCCCAGCTCCGCTCTACTCGCTCCTACTCTACCTACGGATGGCGCTTCATTAGATTTGATGCGATACTTAGTGACGACTTATCGATATTATCGAAACGGATGCAGCGATGCCTGCCTTCAAATACACGGGAGGCGGGAAAAATCAGAGCCATGCGCACAGGAAGGGTCAGGGGACAACGGCCGACTTGAAAATTTAACCGCTTAGCTTTATGTAATAATTTTCTTTGTCTTAAATGTAATATTTTATTGTCTTAAATGCGTGAACTTTCCGATAAAAATGACCTATCAACAGAATGGATAGATACATTTCCAAATTTACAATGATTTCAAACGGATGGTCTGCTGTTATATTGCATTATTGCAGAGCGATAAAAAATTTTAGAAAATATCGAAGTTTTACTTTGTGATAATTACCATTCAACGTAACCCTTGATGTTTTACGTAGGCAAGGACCTGCCCGATGGCGCGGGGGGGCGCATCCCGGCCGAGGAGGAATTCTTGCGCCCAGTGGACTTTCCCGCGCGAGCGCCGCCTGACGAAAGAGAAAGCGGCGCCTCGTGGCGCCTCCGCCACGAGTGACCGACGCCTCCACACACCACCCCACCCCTCCCCCTGACACCCTATAACAATTGTCCACACACGCGTGCGGGGCCTTAAACGAGAAGAGAGGGCAGCATTATTGAAATGCTCAGAAGAATAGGGGGGCTATCGCATATTGTTTTCGTGAAATTGACTTATTAGCATTACGTGCAACTCCAAATTTTATTCTTTTAGTGGAATGTGTTATTTAAATCCAGTGTATTGAGTTGAATGAGAGAAATTATGGTAAAACCCTCATGATCTCCGAACTACATCTATGTGTGATAGCTCATTTTTCGACTGACTCCTTCAATTTCAGAGGGCTCTTTATCCATTTTGTTTGATTATTAAAAACTACATTTTATATTTTATTCGTTTAACAATTTTAAGACAATTTTGGAAATGTAGTCTTTTGCAGTTATATAAGGGAGTGTCTCTGATTCCGCCGCATTTTTTCGGGATAGCTTCGAATATGTTTCAACATTTTTCGAAGATTTCTGCTGATTTTTGAATTTTTACATACTTTAGAGTAGATTATCAAATTCTTCACGTTTGTTCCTTCGTTAAAAATTAATTTTAGGAATTGAATTAATTTTAGTTAATGAAAAAAGCGAGGTAACACGTTGACTACATAAAAAATCAAGGTTTATGTTATACAGAAATTACCACTAAGTAAAACTACGATATTTTTTAACTTTTTCATCGCTCGGCAATAAGGCAATATAACAGACTAATGTGACCATCCGTTTGTCATCATTGTAAATATGAAAAATGATCTATACATTCTGGGTATGGGTCATTGTTATCGGAAAGTTCACGCATTTAAGACAAAGAAAATTATTACATAAAGCTAAGCGGCTAAATTTTCAAGAAGACCGTTGCACCCTGACCCTTCCCGTGTTCAAGGCTTTGATTTTTCCCGCCGCCCGTATATTTGAAGGCACGCATCGGTGCAACCGTTTCGATAATATCGATAAATCGTCACTAAATATCGCATCAAATCTAATGAATTGCCATCCGCAGGTAGAGTACGGGCGGGTAGAGCGGAACATTAATGGAGGGGTGATCGGTAGAACAGCGCGAACGGTGGCGCAGACGGAGTAGGCCCGGAGCCAGCGGCGCGGGGCGAGAATGGAACGCCGCGGGGCGGGGCGGGGCGTCCCCGCAAGCGACAAGTGCGGCGCCACGCAGCAATTAACCCGGCGGGGCCGTCGCTTCGACGCCCGAGTGGGGCGGAGCAGAGGCTGGAGGCGTCGCGACGGAAAGCTGAGCTGCAGCCGCCGCCGCCGCCGTCCTCGTTGCCGTAGGCTAAGTGGACAGCGGAAGGGCAAGCTGAACGGCGGGTGGGGAAGATACGTGTCCGGTCTGGGATAGGGGTGGACGGCGGGAATGGTCGACGGCTGGCGTGGTGGACAGCGAGAGGGGTGGACGGCGTACGAGTTGGACGGCGGGCGCGATAGAGAGCGGGCGGGGTAGACTGCGGGTACGGTAGACAGCATACGGGCTGCGTGGCGGGCCCATTGGAGAGCGGGCGGGCAGGCGGCGGACAGGCTGTTTAGCGGACTTGCTGGAGAGCAGGCAGAATCGACGACGGTGGATAGAGGCGCGAGCGAGACTTGAAGGCGGCTGGGCTGAACGTCGGGCGACTGCGACGGCAAGGTGACTAGCTCAGTTTCTGGTCAGACGATCTGTAAGAGGGGCGGGCTGCATGGCAAGCAGGTGAATGCGGGCAGGGTAGATGGGGGCAGGGCAGATAGCGGGTAAGGCGGATGGCGGGCAGGGTAGATGACGGGCAGGGTAGATGGGCGGCAGGCAGATAGCGGGTAAGTGGATGGCGGGCAGGGTAGATGGGGGCAGGGCAGATAGCGGGTAAGGTGGATGGCGGGCAGGGTAGATGGTGGAAAAGGGGATGGAGGATAGAGTGGATTGCGGGCAGGACGGTTGGCGCACAGGGTAGATGGCGGAACAGGTGGATAGTGGGCAGGGTAGTTGGTGGGCAGGATGAAAGGCAGGAAGGGTAGTTGGCGGGCAGGATGGATGGTGAGCATAGTGGATGACGGGCAGGGTGGATGTCGGACGGGATGGTCGACAGACGGGCTGGGCGACCGGGAGGGTGGGCGGCGGGCATGTTGGAGAGCGGTCGCAGTAGCCGGCGGAGGGGCTAGCATGCTGGACCGCGGGCAGGCAGGGCGGTCGCGATGAATGAGCGCGGCCGAGTGCGCGGCGGGGAGGAGGCGGGAGTGTCCAGTTGCGAATCCCGCCGCTGGCAGTCGCCGCCGACGCCCCGCCCCGCCCCGCCACATGCCGCGCCGCGCCGCCCCAGGCACGTGGCGCGGGCGGGAACGGTCGCCAACGGTTCACGAGATGCCTGACGACTCACCCAGCGACGCTGCGACACCTTCCACACTTGCAGAGCGCATGTTTTCGTTATCCAAAACCATAGTGTAGGTCTAGAAACTACTGGATCGTGGTGTCGAAGAAAATATTACAGAATCGTTATCGAAAAACTAGAAATTTTTAAGACGGATATATTTCCATCTTTACCCCGAAAAAAGAACCGTTGGAGTATACCAGATCCATGATACTGTAACAAGTAAACTTGTTACAGTATCATGGATCTGGTGTACTCCAACGGTTCTTTTTTATCAGTGTACGATCGCAAAGAACTATGTTGTTTTTAAATGTCATAAATAAAACGGTTGTTATATGTCCAGGGAAATACTCCGACATTCTTGAAGTACGATAAAGATCAACAGTGAAAATTTGTTATTTACTCCAGAACCATCTGCAACTACGACTCTCAGAAATTCTCTTCATATGTCCATCCAAACCCAGAGGGAGAACTGACCTCTTTCGCGTAAGTCAACGCACCGAAACGAAGTTAAGCGAGTCTCGCATTTGCGTAGGTCTTAGGTCGACCGTACCACAACGACTGGCGCTCAGGAGCGGCAGTCATTATGACGAACCGTGGGAGGAAATCTTCGAAACCAGTCACGATTGCCCTGAGACAGCTCCCAGGGCACCGCCAAAAAACTGTCCGTTGCGCAAGCAAGAGCTTTCACTTCCATATTCGCATTAACTAAGAAATATAATAATGATAGACTACTTGCTCCAACGGCTGTTTATACTTAAAATCGGCTTTAACGCACAAAGTATACTTTTGCTTTATGTACACTTACGTACACTGGCTATAGCATAGTTCAGGACTTCTTTACAACAATATTTTCTTTCTTATTTTCTACAGAATTGTAAAAAAGCATGTGTTTCTTTAGCATAAAATATTTCTCCTACCTTCTCCCTTACACACACGCGCGCAAACTCATACGCAATCATACGCAGTACACCACTATTAGACGGGAGCTTAAAGCTTGCCCTTACTGAAGCAGTGCCTTACTAGGGGAGATACTTGGAGAAGGAAATCATGCACAAGCCGAATTCTAGCTCAGCGCTAGATCACATCATCCAGCGGAGAGAAACACCGCCACCTCCCGACTTAAAACATTTACTACACCAACGGAATTGATGAACATAGTAATTGACGGGCCCGCAAATATTAATTAATCGCACTTAAACATTGGTCCCAATTTCACAACGTGTTTCACAGGGACGGATCCAGAGACAAATTTTGGGAGGGGAAATTCAAAATATTTGGTCGAATGTGTCATATTACAGATTTTACAAAAAGTCCACAAAAGCTACATTCAGCACATTCTGAGATACCATTTTATTCGTTTTAATGACTATCCGAAAATATTTTCGCTCGAAAATTTCGTATTACGTTCAAATGAATACAGTCGACTCCGACTATAGTGAGTTCGGATATAATGAACCTTCGCTTATAGTGAACTGGTCCCGTTTCACTTACATTACAAATAAGGTTAAGAAGATTCGGTTATAGTGGACGTGAACCTCGGCTAAAGTGTCAACGTTCTGGAAATGAAATTCCTCCTAGAAAAGAAAACATCGCCTTAACGCCACAAATTCCAATACTAGGCAGCTTAAAAACAATCATCAGCCAAAAGTCATAATCGAAAAAGTCGCTGTAACTCTATATTAATAAAATAATAGTTATGGAGAAAGTCTATTTAATTTTCAGATTATCGGATATAGTGAATATCGGATATAGCGAACCAAACTGTTAGTCCCATAAGTTCGCTATAACCGAAGTCGACTGTAGTTACTGAATAATTGTAGAGGGAAGGGATTTCCCTCATTTCCCTCCCCGTGGATCCGCGCCTGTGTGTGAGAAAACCCGTGTGTGGCTTAACCACCGCGTAGGTCCGCGGCGCCCGTCGGCGGGCGTCGCGTTGCGACGGCCGCAGCCGGCAGCGGACGGCGCGCGCCGGTGGCGCAAGCGAGGCGTGTCCACCTGCCGCCGACGCCCTGCGTGCAAGCGCGCGCCGCGTGAGTCACCGAAGACGGCGGCGGCGGCTCGGCGTCGCGGCGCCGAGGCCTGCGGGGCCGGTGGCGCCTTCCCGAGGTCGCCGCGCCCGTGCGCCGAGAGATTCGCAGCGTAAACGCAGCAGAGGTGCAGCTCGAGCGGCTTGAGAAAATACATACGTAACTGTGATCGGCATCGTTCAGAGCTTTTTCGTATTTTCGCAAGGCGCTGGGGCTACAGAATTTAGGGAATGAGGAATTACTCTGACCGGTAAGTCATAGGGATTGAGTCCCTACTGTGGAAGGCATTCGACCTAGCCAGAGGGCGAAGTGGAGTTCAGCGATTGTCTGGAGGAGAATTCTAGCGGTCGGCTGTTGTGATCGGCAGTTTCACGTGGTTTCACCCTAGGAAAAGTACTATGCACCGTCCGTTTTCTTTTTTTCTTTCTTTCTTTCTTTCTTTCTTTCTTTCTTTTCTTCCTTCCTTCCTTTCTCCTTTCTTTCTTTCTCAATTTCTCTCTTCCTTCACGCACACCGTGACATGTAATACACAACCCGACGTGTCGGGAGCTTAGAGATTGTCGCGACCTGGACGGTGCCCCGCTGGGGGGAGATTTTGGAGCTTCCATCCAATGGAGAAGTAACACCGCCACCTTTCGGGCATACACTACACTAACGGGCGTAATGACAACAGCAGTTGAGATGCCCGAAAGCAAACAATAATTACGTGGAAGCAGAGGGCAATTAGTAAACCTCTTTCTGAATAGATCCCTTTCCTCAAAATGGCTACCTTCAATTTGTTGATTTTTTTTATTACTTTTGCCGCGTCGCGAGAGTTTTCAAAGTCTGCGACGCTGGGACGCGGTGGCGTGCAGCTATTTTGGCGCCAGCCGAGTTCGCCGACGAAGTCATATTTACGGTAGAAGCACCAGTAAAAGGATGGGTAACAGTTAAGAACATTTTCGTAGTTTTCTAAAAAATGTTTGAGCCACAGTACTTTATTCGTTATGTGAAACTCGATCAGATTTGGCCTTTCTCTTTCTGAACGGATTCTTTGCTTAAAAACGGCAAATTTTTAATTAATTCATTTTTATATGAAATTATTTCCAAATCGCGATTTTGCTCCACAAGTGCACACGTGAAAACTGCCAACAGGGAACAGATAATCGAGGTAGTAAGACCAAACCGATATTCTACCTCCTGTACGTATTTGATACCCAATAAAGTACCGGTTCATGTTACATTATTGCAATATGGCGATGTCAATGTGAAGGTGTTTTCAGCATGTTCTTTAGATACAAAATGAAGGAAAAGTAAACATATGATCGGCGTTCAAATCCTCACCCCTAGACCGCATAAGCTCCACAAACTGTTTTTTAATAAAATATTAATTAACATAATTAAGTAACATGAAATATATATATAGATAGATAGATAGATAGATAGATAGATAGATAGATAGATAGATAGATAGATAGATAGATAGATAGTTATTTCTTATTACTTAATTTTGTTAATTAATATTTTGTAACAAGTTTATACTGTAACAAGTTACCTTGAAGGATAAGAATTAGATCTGGTATACTGCAACTGTTTTTTTTTTCGTGCATACATAGATATATGTTTATAAATTTTGCGTGAATCACCGGAGTCGGCGGCGGCGTCGCGAAGCGAGGGCCTGCGGGGCCGGTGGCGCCAGCCGAGGTCGCGAATCGCATGGAAACATGCGTAATTATCGCACACGTTTTTCTTCATTGTGACTCACGTCGAGAAGTAATGCTTGTAGGGAAATTGCGAGCAACTTTTAAGTGAGCAATTACAGAACTATTTTTTTTTACTTTCTCGTAAACGAAGAAGAGAGAAAGTATTGTAATACTACAAAAAAAATTGTTATAAAAAAGCGTTCGTCGATGCGTCAGTCAGTCCGTCCGTCCGTAAGACCGCCAGTTCGCCCATTAACCTCAGTCAGCGCGTCCGTCAGTTTGCAAGTCAGCCAGCCCGTTCGTCTGTCTGTCAGTTCGCCAGTCCGACCGTCCGTCAGACCGTCCGCCAGTCCGCCTCACGGTTCGAAGACCGTCCGTTTCTCCGTCTGTAAAACCGTCCGTCTCTACGTACGTAAGACCGTCCGTACATTAGTCTGTCCACCCGTTCGTCCGTCTTCAGTCAGTCAATATTTCCTTCAGTCCGTCTCGTCTAACAGTGTGTGCGTCTGCCCCGGTCCGCCTATCGACAACACTAACGTCTCGTTCGCTGGGAATCTTCCAAATGCATATTCGCCTATCGGTCTGGCCGCACTCTTTACTCTGCGAATTTGAAACTGAATTTTTATTTTTGGGGGTACATTACAGTGAAATAACGATAATATTTTAAAAAATTATCTCACAATTGTCACCAATTCTATTTTCCAAATTTCTTAAGAGCCAGCAAGCAATGATTATAGTCTATTTCGAGACTAAGCCTTAAAAAAAACCATTTTTTACAAGTGCCGGTTTTGTTGTCTACTAAATTCACAAAAATCTGTATTACTTATAGTTGTGACGCTTTTGTATCTATGTATATTAAGTTCTCTATATAGACCCAACTTCAAATGTAACGATGGTTTATCGAACTCACAAATAGCGAAAATAAAATAACACAGTTTTCAATTTATTGAATAACCTTCATGTACCACAAGATTCTATTCTCAACTTCTATTGTGTCACGAATCAGTGAGTGTCGGGGAAGGGTCATCATCAGAAGAAAAGTGACACAAGAGCGCTCCGATGGGCGGCATATCACCGCATGATATGTGTCTAATTTGTTTGTTTTTTCAACAACGGACAGATTATCCCATTTTTATCCCTGTAACACACCAAAAACATAAGATATTGACTAATGTAACTTAAGAAATATCAGTGCGGCATGCTTCACGCAAGGAGAAGGGTGTGTTTTGGTGATTTCCCTGCAGCGAATTCACTCCCCGCATGATATGCATCAGCACTGAGGGGGAGGACATGTTGCAAGTGGTCGAATTCGATTACGCAGTGCAGATAATATAAACGTCACTGGGCGGGACACAAATCTCTCTGTGCTGACGAGCTTTTTGCTGCCGTGTGGAACTGTCGGGTCTCCCTTGGGAATCGGCGATGCTTTCCCATGGCACCCCCGTACCCTACAGATGCCGCTGAATCTTTAGCTCCTTCACCTTGGTTTAATCCAACCACTTAGGAAACACTTCCTGTCTCACTCTCGCCCCTAAATAACGCGGAATCGGTAGGGTTTTGCGAATCATCAGCAGCAGGTTGCGGCTTCTGAGATCACCTGAGGCTTCCCATTTTGGTGTTCCTCTCAGTATTTGAAAGGACCACACACAGTGTTGAGGACAGACGTGTAAACATTACAAATCAGTAAATTGAAGAGTTTTCAGTTTCGTACGTGAGAAGCAATCTAAACGCAAAAGCGAAAGAGCGCAGGAGCTACTGAAAAGGAGGAGGTTTTGCCGGGCTGTGAAGGTTGGTGTGCCGAGGGTTTTTGTGGCGTTCGGTGACTTCAATTGCCCTATTCTAAATCTCATGAGTGAATTAAATCAATGACTTCACAGTTGGCTGTACAAAACAGTCCACTTAAGGTCGCTGTCGTATCATGGATTGGTTACAAATAATTTCCAAAAGCCACCAACGAAAATTTGACATCAACAAATTTATTTCATCGATTGCCTAAAAAATAATAAAACGACAAGCCGTCAACGCAATATGATTTACATTATTATTACTTTCAACATAAAGAACTCGTAACCTTTTGGCAAAAAACTCTGAGAGCAAGACATTTAGGTATTTTTTAAATTTTTTTTCCAGGGAAATACGATAGTGTCGAGGGGATCAGTTCCATTAAAGTTCATGTCGTGACCTATGCCTTTTCCTTGATTGCCCACAATATCTTTGAGTCCGAAGGATTCCGAGAAGTGTTAATTTCGTGGTGTCATCTCGCTTAGAATTTTCATTGAACAGACCTCTCGTTCTAGAAACGCGAAACTTAAGATATGTACTGCATTCTACCGTGTACTGAAGTACAAGAAGAGAATTATTGTCTCCTTCCTTGCTAGACAAGATCGAATTGTGACTTTTCATTTCAGGGAACCAAAACAAAACATAATAAATAAAATGTTAAGCACGCAACGAAGGGCTACATAAGATCAAGGTACTTGAAGGTTTTGCATAAGATTCGGAGTGCGAAAGTGCTTCATTCAAATAGTGGCACCTGCATTAAAGATTTATAAATGAGTTTTATTGCCTTTTCAGATTTCCTTATTCAGATAAATTGTTTCTGCGAAACTGATAAAACCTTCATTGCTCAACGTGGGTAGTGGTTGTTGCCTTTCAGTTTTAAAAAAATGTCCGAAACCTATCTAGAAGCTTAGTTAATTGAGATTAAATTTGTAATCTCATTTTATGTGATATAGATATATGGATTAGATGTAACAAGTAATCTGACAAAGAAAATAAAATTACTCCTAATGAAACGTCAAAGAGAACTCAAAACAGTCGTGAGTGAAGTTAAAAAAACAATCAATTTTTGGGTTAACTTTTTAGAATGTTAAGCAAATTTATCGACGAATAAATATTGAACATGCAGTCTTCATTAAAGGTTGTTCCAGGTGAGAAATCACTAATCATAGGGTCATTGAAGCTTCTTTTATTACTTCAGTTCGTTCAATATACAGCTTTTTTAAACCTAATAGTCTCTCACAAATCGACAATCTCCTCGAGGTTTTCAGCAAAATATTAATATTGATCAAATTTCTTCAGTTTCTGATTAATCGAGGTCTATAGCTTTTTTTTGTTTACAAAAAATGAAATCCTTGGAAGGTTCAATCTCAACAACTTAGTCTGTACCAATGTAAGAACTTATTCAGAACAAAAGTAAGAAAATATCAAATCTGAAACTTTCTGTATCAGCAAATCCTGTCAATCAATTAAATTAAGTGTATACTGATCAATAAATATTATCAATATAGTATAAATAGAATGCATTTCTTTGTAAACTTAGCTACTCAATTTGATTCAAACAAGATCAGAACTAAACATATTATATCTTACCCTTATTCTGCGCCCGCTATCTAATTTATATATTTAGTGCAACTACAAAAACTAGAGGTAGTTTCAACAACGCGTCAATGCATAATCGTGCACACACAAGTTTATAAAGGGGGAAGTTTTTTCCTATTCAGACAATGCATGGACTCTTCAAAAGATTGAATATAAAAGGGAAGTAAAATAAATATTTGGAGTAAAACGTATTCTCACCAAACCAACGTTTGGTGTCGCTTACGAAGAACGCAAAGCAGAAAAAGGCGTGCACTGCCGAAACCTAGGGAACAGACTCGCCTAAACCTGCCAGTCATTTTCGCCACACCTCTTTAACTTCATTCGCACTTGCTCTTACGTATGTATTTTGACGAAGAGACGCTAGTGAATGAAATACGAAAGCTGACTGTGGTGGACTGGCTGTTTTACTTATCACCGAATATCAGCCCGAGAAGGGAGTTCTGCGATCAGTGCGATATTCGGAATTTGTCTCAGGGGCAGCTCGACAAATGCACATTTGCTGTGAGAACATTCAAAATCCAACACATGAACGCCTTTATCCATAAACTTTCGAGACGCTTTTTTACGAAATTGTGACACAACTTCATGGCAATGAGATGGGAAAGAGTGTCAAAGCACATCGATTTTGGCATTTTGGGGAATATCCATATGAAATTAGTTCACTTAATATGTTGTTCTAGTAAAAAAATAACTATTATATGAACTGTTAACTCAGTTATAGGTCATTGAGCGGGAATGTTCAATTTCTAAAAGCCATAATTTAGAATTCCTGGCCTTTCCCTTACATATTTCCATACGCATCCCATAACACCCAAGATTGTATAGGGTACCAAGTCACGAAATTGTTCAAGATTTGATGATGGACGAAAATATTAGGTGATAAATGCTCTAATAAATTATTCTTCACAAGAAACTCCGGGTCAAGAACCTTCCATCGAAGGAACATTCCTTCAAACCCTGAAACAACTTCAGGAACAAGAGATTTAGAGAAATTGTAATACAAAGAAAGCTGTATAAAATGCATTTCAAGTTCAATTTTTCTCTCATTGAAATTATTACATAGAAACACGAACTTCGTGCGTACATAAACGTCTGGTGAAATTCAACGTAAGAAAATTGTCTCTTCGAGTCCCGTCCATGCCGTCAAATATCAATTACTTCATATGTGACGTTCTCATTGACATTTCCGTAAAAGTGCTAAATTTACAAACTAATTTTTCTTTGTGTCCATTACCGACTCGCGAATTGCGGTAGCGAACAGCATGCACTTACAGCGGTAGATGTCAAAGCATTCAGTGATTAGAACATGCCTTAACCCAAAGCTTTTACAGAACTTTGAGAACATTTAATGAGTCTCATGTGCGCATAAGCAGAAATATTTGGGGTTAATCAGTTTGACTCGTTGCTTCCGATTGAAATTTTGAAATACAGTACTGCTCACAAACTATTTGTGGAATAAATCTCCTATTATCACACAAAAATGGCATCTCTAATAGAGTTAAATATTTCACGTTACGTTCTTTCGGACACTTACAAAATTGCATATGTTAGAAGTATTAGGGATACAATATTCTCCTTCCTTCCAACTTTTCAAAATGTGCTTGGATGACTGTGACAGACTCATAGCTTCTGAATTCAACATTCTCTGCAGCACGGGACACCACATTTCTAGAAACATGCATTTCCAATGAAGGGAAAAGAATAAAATGAAAGTCATAATAGAAAATTACAAATGCGAATGTCATTGAAGTAAACGACCATTTCGTGTACAAAACAACGAAGCGAAAAATTTTACAAAGGAATCACAGATGGTGTGCAATCATCATCGGAAACTCCAAAAAGCGTAATTACAACTGACGGTAAAGTTATTTAATAGTTAATACTTCACTGAATTAAAAAAAAATATTCTTCTGATAAATAATCAAATTTGCCTTGGCTCTGACAAGGGTCAACTATAGAATCCAGTTCCTTGAAAGTTTTCTGAATCCCTTCTTTCTGAATCCCAAAATCCAAAATCCTTCAAACTTTTACTTCTTTCTATTGCTCAAACCATCAAAAGCAAATTGTGAAAGTTTCGGAAACCTTCAGGAACAGATCGAAAAAATAATTTTTTTTTGTTTTTACTTGTCTGTGACTTTTAAAGCAAGACGAAAGGCATTGGAAAGTATGAAAACTAACCACACCACAACGGACTTGGCACTAATTAGCAAGCGTCGGGAAGAGAGCCTGAGCTCCACAGTTATTCTTTCACGCCTTATATTTGGAAAATAATAATTATGAACATCAAAGAAAGTTTATTGTTTTCTAAAATGAATTTCTGGCGTAATTTATTGATCTTTCATAATGTCTCTCATTTCCGCAATGGCATTATCGGCATCACTACTGTTTTTTACTAGTCAAAACATTTTTTTAATCGTTTCTATTAGGATTGCGTTGGAACTTAAAAATTTCTCAATTTTCTGTTGTTATTTTTTACGTCATGAACTCAAATTTTAAAGTAATTCGAAGAGTAAAATCACGCGGATGTTCCTGGCGAGTAAATGGGTTTAACGTACGAGTACTTTGCGGCAAGAAGTTCGCCAAAGGGGTAAAGAGAATTACGGGAGCTATCGCAAAATTACGACACGCCTGCCAGCACCACATCTCTCCCATCATCCCCAAGCGAAAAAGTGCAACGCGAGAACGGAGGAGGACGTGAAAACGGCCACACCGCGCCCTCTGCTCGTACAGCACAGCTGCCACGTCACGTTCCGCACGTTCAACTGTTTCTGCATCGTAACGCGGCGGTGGCGGCGGCGTATGAAAAATTACCGCGACATTCACGACAGTTGCCGCGGACAATCGCGCATCGCGGTACCCTGCCGCTGCGCGGGTGCCGTGCCCGCGCGTCAAGAAGATTACGCCTCCAACAGATGGCGAAACCGCCGCCGCATCGATAGGCTTAGGGCCTCCCCGCGTGCACAGATGCGGCAGCGGCGAGGCGCCGCGTCTGGGTTCTGTTCGCTGCGGAGGGACGCGGAATTATTTCACCCATTAGGATTAGAGGTGGGGCCGACCCCTGCGTTTTCGTAAATCCCAATCCGAATACAAAATTCTATCACAATCTAATCCCTGGAGAAATCATTTCATTTACTACATTCACTAGAATTAGAAGGTGGATAAATCAGTTTTTCCAAAATCCTCAATGAGAATTTGTCGTTATTAGAATTAGAGGTGGGACGAATCCTACACTTTTCCCAATCCGAATCGAAAATTCTCTCACTATCGCATCCCCTAGAGGAATCATTTCATTCTCTAGAATTAGAAGTTGGATAAATCACAGTTTCTCGAAAATCCTCATTCAGAATTTTCACCCGTTAGAATTAGAGGTGGGACGAACTATCGTAAACCCTAATCCGAATCCAATTTTTTTGTAATCGAATCCTCACGGGAAATGAATTCGTCCACCTGAATCAAATGTTGACCAAATAATAGCTTTCCGTAAATCCTAATTCAAAATTTTGTCGAGTCGAATCCAGTTAGCATGATAATAACTCTTTTGTATGTAATGATGGCATTGATACGACTACTCTTGTACAAAAAGGAAACAAAAGCTGTGGGAAATTTTATCACTCATTTGAATTAGGGGTGGGATGAATCCTACCCTTTCGTAAATCCTGATAAAATTCCTATATTTTCTCACATTGTAATTCCCAACATAAATTATTTGTTCTCTCTAGATGTTGGACAGCTATTAGTTTTCCGTAAATCCTAATTGTGAATTTCTCTAATGGAATCCTATTAGATAATCAGATTCCTCGATTCCTTTGTATATAATGATAATGACAGTAATACTTTGGGATTAGAATGTACGATAAGGAAACCAAAGCAACCGAAAAAACCTGAACGCTTGGAGAGGATTGCAGGAGATAGATTTCAATACGCGGGATTCGACTGATGGAGAAAACGAAAAAAACCTTTACGTACACAGTACCAATTGTTTTCAACGTTCACAGATTGGAATATATCTTGCTAATTTTAATGAAACACCGACGAAAAGTAAATATAGATTCATGAACACCCGTGTCACATCAAAACTTGTTTTAAAATCTTTCCTAAACACTTGATTAAAAAGTATTAATTTATGTGATGGTGCGAATGTAACTTTCAAGTCAAATATTATAAATACCACAATAGAAAGATGAACATTACATTTAATTAAGTTTATCTGCAGTTGTTTTGAACTTTCTGACGAATTTAGAATGATGGCATAGAGATTAGTGAAGGGCGTCAATGTAAGAAAATGTATTCAAATTCATCGAATTAAATTTGTTATTGTTTTATATCCTTGTACGTTTCTTTATAACAATCCCGTGAAAAACTTACTTAATATATACCTAAATCGTTTATACCGCGAAATTAAATTATATTATATCAACAATTAATTTATTTAAGGTTTAGAACATGAATACATTTTACATACCTATATTGTTCTCATAAGCAAAAGTTCAAAGTTTTGGACGAGGAAAGACTGTACGATTTTAGGCTTGCAAAAGCATAATATGCTTTCTGACTTAGATCAAAATTGTAAATAATATATTTTAATTCGTCAAATATGCTTACACATGAAAGATCATATATAAAATGTCTATTCATACGTTGCAATTAAAAATGAATTGTTTACTTTTTTCTCATGAAAATCACCAAGAAAATAAAGTCAACCAAGTAGTATAAGTTCAAAATTGACATTTGCTTGTCATTGTTATAATTAATAAACACTTAATAAAGCTAAATTAACATCTATTGTCTATTTCTAATATTAGGATCCAGATCACAACTTGAGAACATCAGGCGGATTTCTTGGGTTTTGTATTGCGAGCTTTGAAAGGTATTTTGGGGACAGAAAGATCAACCTCTAACACTGTTGTTAGCATTATCGCGGAATTGCTTCTAACTACTTGAGAATAATAACTCACCTTTGCCGGTAATCGAACCACGGTCTTCCACCGTGTCTTCTGTCACCACAGGCCACATGGGTATCCCCGTAACTACTGGAAGATCTTCAATAGAGGCAACCACTTCCACTAGTTCGGAACTTCGATAGTATGTACTAAGAAACAGTACGGTAAACGTATAAACAATCCCACATGGTTTCTTGAGTATTATAAAATGTTTCGATTGTCTCGATAATATTTACACAAAATATGGCGTGTCAACCCAGCAATGCATTCACATACACTTTGGACAGTACGATGTTCGTATTTAATATCAAGAAATTAATATCATAATTGAGAAAACAGAATCTTGCACACTGCTGTCACAACTTATTCGCACACAATATATTGCATATTGATGCAATAATAATATCTAATAATCTTCAACAGCAGGTTGCCACACATTGTTCTCCACGACTATAATATCATTCAGCACCATCAACAAACAACACAGTTTCGCAGACTAATCGCCGACTTCACACGGCCACATCGGTCAACTGTCACAACAATCCAAGCGACTGTCACTCGTCAAAACAACGCCGCATCGCGCCAGGGAACAGCGCAGCATCGAGATACCTCGGCGAGCGGCGGCGCGCGCAGGTCGTTGGGCGCCGTCACTTGTTTCTGCGGCGCGCCAGCCCAAGGCGCACGCTGCCAGCCGAAGGAGCTCCTCGCGGGCGCAGGCGACGGTGCTGCTGGCTGTTCGTGGGGGCGGCTTGTCTGCTGCTGCGACGGCGGCTGCAGGCAGTTGGCGGCGCGGCGGCGGCGGAGGCGGGCGGGGGCTGCGCCGCGCCGCGCCGCGGCCGCCGCACGTGCCTGGTGTCTGCGGCGCCGCCCGGCCGGCGCCGGCGCGGGCGAGGGGAGGGGGAGCCAGCGGGACGGAAGGGGAGGGCAGCTCGGCGCGCGCGGCGCAGGGGTCGCGGAGCGGCGGAGGGGGAGGCGCGGCGGCTGGCGGCCGGCGCGGCGGCGGCGCCGGGAACAGATGTGCTCCGACGGCCTCCGACGGAGAGGGAGGGGGGAGGCCGTGCGGCGCGGCGAGGGAGGGGGCAGCGGCGCAAGGGGTGGCGGGGAGGGGAGGTGGAATGCCCGCGAGCTCAGCCGGCGCCGGCGCCGCCGCCTCCCATCGAGGAAGTGCGCCGCCCGCAGACACGGGCTCGCCGCGGCGCGGCGCGGCAGGCGTGGCGCGGTAGGCAGACAGGCAGCCGCGCGGGTCGCGAGTCAGGTGGCTCGGTGCAAGGTGGCGGTCCACCTTGCGGGAGGCCTGCGGCCCCGACAGACGGGACTACAACCTGCGAGCCAGGGCTACTGGAAGTGGGTGGGATGAAGTTGCCCTCTCTCCGCCAAACACCGCCTAAATGATCGCCGAAGAGGACTCTGCGACAACTTTACGTTATGCAATAATGCGTTATGGCATATACATTACACCGACACGTACAGGTCATCATCTTGCTCCGTGTGATTCGTTCATAACACCGGGTCTAAATGTTCGTCGAGGAGAACTCTCCGACAAATTGCATTTATACCTTAATGCATTTTTGCATGTACATTAAACAGATATGCATAATTCATTATTGCATATGCATTACTCTGACATGCAGAGGTCAACATCTTGCTCCGTTTAATTCGTTTACACCTTTCTTAAATTAGCATATTCTTGCGTCACTCTTCAATATTTTTTTCTTTCTTATTGTTTTTATGGCATTTTTTATTAAATATTATTTACCAATGAGACTCATAGTTGACAATGTGAGCAATCTGAACATAAAACATGCATGTGGTTTATTGTTTTAAATAAATATGATTCATTTTTTAAAATATTAATTGATTTCTTCAATTATCTGCAAACAACGTATTCCAATATATTAAAATTAATTAGCCAATCGTATTAGTCACATGTTTTGCTCATTCTAATAGTCAGCAATACAATGTGTGTGTTTTTAAGATGTGGACAAGAGGTGGTGAGAAATAAAGAGTTTTGTAAATGGAAGTGGTAAATTAGTGACAAAACTGAACGTCGAAAAAAATATTAATTCCAATTGAGACAATTCAAAAGACTTATAGTATTTGAAATTTGCGAAAATAATAATGAACAAAACTAATATTGTTCTCAGCATTTTTGGCTATTATATTAACTTTTTTATCGGCCTAGACCTACAAAGACCCGAACACAAACATTAGGACATCAAACGCCAAAAGAAATAAAAACCAAACCTAATTAATCATCGACATCAATTGTTGCACTGACGACTCGAGTTTCAAGCCTAATCTAAACAATGATACTTACCTCCGCCTTATTGTAATTTCTAAAATCAATAATTGAATATTTTCATGAAGCTAATAAGCAGTTGGAGGTGAATGAACATAAAATATGTAAGCAACGCCACAGAAACTAACATTAAGCGTAGGAACTCGGAACGCATATGAAACAACAGTTCACTTCAGTCTTGGTACATAAAAAAATCTTTAAAGTTATGGATTGCTGCTACAATATTTTCTGCAGTGTTTTATTGAAACAAAATAAATTATTAGCGCTAACATTTTCCAAATATCCATTCTCGGATGACTGGCAATTTTTCGGACCCTCCTCTATATTTGAACCTATTAAGTACAATAAATAATTAAGTAATATTTTTTGTTTTTGGAAAAGTGATGGTTAGTGGGTGATAACTTGTATTCTATACAACTTGAGTATTCTATACAAAAAAATTTGATCTTGGCCATGAACTACCAAATGATCGTTCATAAACCTTTTCTCGAATATGGTGAAAATTGTTCATTGAAGAAAGGACATTCACGATAGCTTGTCGCATTGAAGTTACACTTTTTACGTACTAAATAAAGTAACGTTTTTTACTACGTACTAAACTTATACGTTACTTCTTCCTTTTATCTCATTATGATCGTAGCATCTCTGATTTCTGTTTATTGTAAGGCGTATAGTCTGTCCATTACACTTGAAAAATGCGCAATAAAAGACGGCAGCATAAAACAACAGTTGTCCTCAAGTCGTGAAAATTTAAATTGAAATATGTATTTTTCCAAATTGTTATTTTCGTTTGTTTGAAGATGTCAAGCATTCTTGAAATATCCTCGGCGGTTCGCAGCCGTTGTTCCCGCTCGGTTGTGACTCACTGGTCACTGAACTCGTTTCAGGGTGCTTACTAGAAAGCGCGGTACTTCTGCCATTTTTAGCTCAGGTCGCCGGCCACCCTGTCTCACAAGCCGATTAGTTGTTTCCTGTTTGACCCTAAACCCGTCAGGAATCCACGAGCCACACCCAGCGTCTACTCCCAGGGGGCAGAAGATGTCCGAAAACGACAAAGCCAGTCGACTGGAATTTGGGCTATTCGAGGAAATTTAGAGAGTAGGCAGTGGAGCTAAAATGGAAATCACTCCGTAAACACAAGTTGCGACATGCTGCAGACGGGGCGATAAGGCGCAATTTACGTCTCGTCATTGTGTGTATGAAGATGAGTTTCGTTTCCGTTTCATTTGTTTTTTAAAATTATTACCACCACACTTTATTTTTATTACCTTGACGGGAAAGGGTATTTTTTTATTGTTTCGTTTTAATCCGATATACTCATTTAGGAATTATGAAAATGAAACTCAGAAAATAGTGTGCAAATTAGGCCAGATTGCTAATGAATATGATATGATAATTTCCTAAAAGAAAACGAAAGTGATGACATTTAATGGTCTTGAAAGTGATGACATTTAATGCTCCTAAAAGAGGGAATGTAATTCTAAATGCTCAAATATTTGAACAAATAAATGTATTTAAATATTTTGAATATGAATTTAATGAAGTCGTATACCTGCGTGAATTTAATGAAGTCGATAACCTGCGTGTGTTTGTTCTTTTTCTCACATTTAGAGTTCTTCCTATTTACCATTTAGACAAATGAGATGTTATTTATATTTATATGGCTTATTTATATAACAAGTCCATGTCAAACACATCAATATAGCTTATTATATTTCTGTCCAATTATGTTTTCGTTCAACTTGTCCGTCATCATCATCAGATGCAGAGAAATCCCTCTCCGCAACATAGAGGAAAGTTCTCGAAACAATGCTTTTAGGCGATACGCATTTATGGAGGTGATCAATAGCTCATTTTATTTCTTCAGAAAAATTGATTGAAACTATTTTTCCTCATTCCAGGATATTCTTAATAGGGATATTAGTTGGGGTGACATTTCGAACGAAAAACGTTGTGTTCAAGGAAAATTTCCCACGTCCCATCGTATTCAACTTCTCTAAACTACCTACCACTAAACTAGACCTCGCGTAGGAAATGACCAATAGAGAAAAACTCCTGATGACAAACATAATTATCATTGTGGAATTTCCTAGTTTTGTGTCCCGCTTTAATTGATTCAAGGAGTTCTTTCATGTAACGTTTTCGCGCTCTGCACGCTATCCTTATTAAGAAGTTTAAGCATGGCGAAGAATTACACCAATCGAGGCAAAATCAATGTTTTACGCACGAGTAGTTCGAGTTTCGCATTACTTCTGAACATCCACTCATTCGCAGGAGATCGATATGGCTATCGTTTGCTCCACACCATGCCGGGCTTAAATTCCCTATTAGTTTCTATCTCCAGTGTACCAGAAAAGGTCTCAGGGCATCAACTGATGTTTCTGCAGTTCCTCTGACCGGGAGGTCCTGGGTTCTAGTCCCGACGGTGACAGGATTTTCGACACTAGCAAGGCTGTCTGGAAAATTCTAGCGACTGGCTGCTCTGTTCGGTAGTTTTCTAAGCTCTCTGTTATTAATGCCAATGCGAATGTCGTAACAGTACCCTAGAAAACGGGCCAGGGACCGTGCGCGATCTTTCTTTCCTCTTCCTTGACCTACTCTCACTCTTTATTTACACACACACACTCACATGCACTGCACTATCACTCTAGTAAATATCAGTCGGGAACTTAGAGCTTTTCCCGGCTGGGGCGGTGCCTTGCTGGTTGGAGAGACCTAGTTGTGGAAAATCCCCGCTAGCCGATGGTCGGCGTCGGATCTCATCAGACAGCGGGGGAAGATCGCCGCCATCGTCGCGATGGTGTAACGGTTAGCGTACTGGACTGTTGTACCCAAGTTGGCGGGTTCAAACCCGATCAAAGTCGTGGATTTTTAAGGGCGAAAAAAATCCTTCGTACGCCTTCCTTCGGAGGGGAAGTAAAGCCGGCTGTCCCATGTTCGTAGATTTACGTGCATGTAAAAGATCCTCAAGCCTAAATGACGCCTCTGACCTAAATTCAAATCGCCTGTTTCTCGCCCAAGAAATACCTCCTTTCTCTCCTAGTTGGTGAAAGGAGCGTAGCGAAATTTGCGTGGTCAGACGGAAGAGCGGGCCTGACGGCCCGAGTCTCGCCACGTAAAATAAGGCAAATTCAATTCAATCTCCCGCGATGAAAGCACGCAGTACACTTACGGGACAAATAACCTTAGCAGTTGACTGATCCGGAATTACTCATCAATCAATCTATCGATCTCCAATAATGCCTACCTTCAAAAGTTAATTAGGTTGTAAATTGTGACTTCCAAGAAATGAAAGAAAAGCAATCGAATCTCAGAACCATGGAAGGACAGGGAACTGTCAAATGAACAGTGCATCGCAAACTGAATTACCCCCGCAGTTAAAACAAATGGAGAGATACCCCTTTCTTTGCTGAGAATTTTACAAGAATTGAGAAGCTCGTTTCTGCTGCTAACGCAGATCTTACGAAGTTTTAATTATCTTGTTTCTATGTGGCATCAACAATTATTCCTTGAGATATCTAAATCTTAACTATTAAAAATAATTAATTTGTTCATTAAATATTTAAGCAAAAAAATAAATACATTGTAATATGCATACAATGTAAATGAGGAAGCTTTCTTGACATTTCGAAGAAAACATTAATCCACGATGCATTATTAAGAAATAAAAAAAGAGTATATCTCCTTCTCAAAAGCATGCAGTGTTTACACCAATACTTCAACACAGAGACTATGACCCAGGATCTATGAAATCAACATTCACTGACCCTGATAAGCGTGTCTCTTTTAAGAATATCTTCTATAAGCAATTTGCTAGGAACATGTTCTAGGACAGGGTTCTCAGTGCACAGCTCTTCAGTCTGTGAAACGCGTACTTCTAAGTATACATAATAGACTTGAAGTGAGACGGTAATATCTTCCAGACGAAGTTATGAAATTTAACTTTTCTCATATTGCAGTCTGTGCCACCACGCTTATTATATTACCGTTTCCCCAACGTATTTCTACGAGAGCGGTGGAAGAGTTTAGATGGTGGTGATGTTGAATGATTGAGGTGGATGAGAATGATTGATTCATTGATTAGTCATTTCGGACGCGTCAACTGCTAAGGTCATTAGTAATATGCCTTTATTAATATGGCGAGGCTCGGGCCATCAGGCCCGCTCTTCCGCCTGACCACATGTC
>BOPP01000234.1:1487204-1523141 GCA_017312745.1 Gryllus bimaculatus | reverse complement strand
AGGGGCCATGACCCGCCCCCTCCGCAAAATGCCTAGAATTTTCGTTTACTTCCCATTATTTAATTTAAATACTAATTTATGTTCCATTGTGTTATTGTTTATACAATATTATTCTATAGTATATCATCTATAGTACCTAAATACTATACAATATAATAACAAATATGTTTATTATCTAACAAAAATCATACATTTATGTTCGAATTGTGTAATTGTTAAAACAATATTATTGTATAGTATATCATCTATAGTACCGAAATAATATACAATATAATAAGAAATATGTTTATTATTTAACAAAAACCATTCATTTAAATATTCATTTAAGTTCGAATTATGTAATTGTTTAAACAATAATATTAAATAGTATCGTATCTACGGCACCTAAATATTATACAATATAATAACAAATATATTTACTATTTAACAAAAAATCTAAGATGACCCTCTCCAAAACGATCGGCTGGATCCGCCCCTGCATGTTTCTAAATATCGGTGTTCGCAATTAAAATATTGATGTTCATAAAACATCTACATTTTTACCGACTGAAGTAGCTCAGGGAGTCAATAAATGTCATCGCGATGCCTCTGGCTGGGTGGTTATTGGGTTCGAGTCCAGACGGTGGCAGGATATTTTGACACTGGCTAGTGGGCTGCGCCGAATTCAGCCGCCATTTGGAGGAGAATTCTCGCGGCCTGCTGCTCTGATCGGTAGTGTTCCGAGGTTTCTTCGACTTACACCAGGCGAATGCGAGTGATGGCGGCGGCGATGGTGTAACGGTTAGCGTACTGGACTGTTGTACCCAAGTTGGCGGGTTCAAACCCTATCGAAGCCGTGGATTTTTAAGGGCGAAAAAATCCTTCGTACGCCTTCCTTCGGAGGGGAAGTAAAGCCGGCTGTCCCATGTTCGTAGATTTACTTGCATGCAAAAGATCCTCAAGCCTAAATGACGCCTCTGAGCTAAATTCAAATCGCCTGTTTCTCGCCCAAGAAATACCTCCATTCTCTGGTAGTTGGTGAAAGGAGCGTATCGGAATTTGCGTGGTCAGACGGAAGAGCGGGCCTGATGGCCCGAGTCTCGCCACGTAAAATAAGGCAAATTCAATTCAATTCAATTCAATGCCGGGGTAGTACCCTATCAAACGGACCGCCGACCGTGCGCGATCTTTCCTTCCCCTTCCTTGTACTATTCTCATCCCTTAATTACACACACACATACATTTACATGCAGTACACTGTCAGGAGCTTACAGTTTGTCCCGCCAGGAGTGGTGTCCCGCTGATGGCAACATCACTAGCCGTCGACATGTAGTGCTTTGAACTTAAGGGAATACCTTAGCAGTTCACGAGCCTACAAACACTAATCAATCTAGACATTGATGTTCAAAATTAAAATATCAAAATTAATAAAACATCAATGTTTTTGAAACTGCTTTAGTAACCATTATGGGGTTGCGATTTAGCTTGTCGGTAATTAATTGAGATTGTTCTGACAAAACAATGTTCAACAATTATCAGGATAATTAGCTAACTTTTACTACCTGATTGGGTAGCTCAAAAATAATATAGACTTCATTTATCGACAAAAACTTGATTTGAATTATTGTCCAGTCTTCGTCACTGCGGTTTGATATATGTTCAATTAATGAAAGTCTCACAATTATTACAAGTTTTTTCTTAAGATGGTACTCTCATTCTAAAATAAAATACGAATATCAACTACATGAAAGTTCGGACATCTATGTTAAAAAATCATAACCTTCAAAAACAGATTTTAAATACATTTATTATTTCATAAAACATTGACCTTTTGAAAATATCTACATTTACGTAGCCATTGACTATTGGTTAAGGATAGTCTAACAGACCTGTTTTCTATATTTTTGACCCATGTATGCTGAAGCAAAATCTGATGAGATGGAGAGAACATAACACATCGCCCTTGATAAGAAAACTACTAGAATTGTCTTGACGACTTGATAATTAATGTAGTTCTTGTAAAAGAAAAAGTAAATTCTCATACTTTGATACAAATGTTTTATAGAGAGATTATACAATTTGTTGAATATATTTTAACCAGAGTACCCCTTCAACCACAAGCGTACGTTCGTTTATAATTAATAATAAAATCAATTCAAAAAGAAAGTCGCTTAAAGAAAGAATCGCTTGCAACTCACAAATATTTTTAAATACTTTGTTTCAAAATTACATATTATTTTTGAAAATAACGAATTTTAATACACACTATTTCTAAAATTGCTTCATATTTTAAAATTTAAAATATTTGTAGCAAAAAAACTATCGTTTTGGTGTAGTATACTAAAAGTACTTATTTCGTAAATTAATACGTAAATCACTTAATACGTAAATTAAATCTACAAGTTAGAATAATGCAAGAGACCTCAACTAAATTCAACTTTTAGAAAAGTTGTTACCTCTATTTTTGAAGCCTCCCCCCATTACCGTATATATTTTATGCCGATAACATTAGTGAGATTCACTATTCATCTTCACAATACATGCACATAAAAAGAGGAAGCAATCTCACTAGCCTCTAACGCAATCACCGAGAGGTCTACATATGGTCCACAAGGTTCGCGGAAGAGTTTTCTTGTAGGTCTGTCACGAAAATCGTGTCGAAAGAGGCAACGCATTCGAAGAACATTATACACGAAGGCGTGGTGCTTGACCTCTCACGCACACTCAATTTCCCCTCGGAAATGGACTGATTTCTTTCAAACAGCAAAGGACACCCATTTTATTTAAGATTTAAAATTACATTTTGTTAAAACTTAGTCAAAACATTTAATGTTGACTTATTTCTTACATGTGCATATTTTACCTATTGTGACGTAGTGAAATGAGAATAATTTCAAATAAATAGTGTATTGAAAAGTTACAGACTAGTTACAATAAATTGCTAAATTTAAACACTCCGGCAACTTTTTTCTTCCAGTACCCTGCTTTACCGCAGAAAAAAAGCCACGCGTGATGCGAGCACGTCGGACTTCCGTCCCGTGACAATTACCGTCACATGTCCTGATGCCAAAATTTAAACCGGTCGCCGTCTGGCGGACGCGCGTGCAGAAAGCACCCGCGTCGTCTGCCTTACACTCCGGACATCTCGCCCACACTCTACACTCATTGTACCTACGCGTACTAACGCTCTCCGATGCAAACTGAATGAGAACGCGGGCGCAGATGCGCCGCGTTAAATAGTTGGGCCACACCCCCACCACACAAGTTTCCTAGGTAGGCTCGCCTGCCGTCGGCAAGCGAGGGCTCGCTGCTAGCATCTTAGGAGGGGGCTACACCCCAAACCCAAGATTCACAGGAGGCTCGCCGCGCCGTTGGCAAGCGAGGCTCGCTAGCCAGCTTCCTAGGAGTTTACAGCCTAAGGTTATTTTTGGCTCTGCAGTTCTCCCTGAGTCAACCGCCAGAGCGCAAAATCCCGGAAGTTCAGACTCAACCCCTTCCTCCCCCGCTGCGCACTTTCACCGACGTAACGGTTCTGGCCCTCGTGTTAACGACGCCACACTATAAACGTTGATCAACATTATGTAGAGTGAATTTTTTTTGAAACATTACATTTTGCTTTTAGTGAAAAATCCATATTCGTAATGTGGACACGCAAAATCGTTGAAACGTGGATACAAATAAATGAAAAAAAAAATTGGATGCTTCTAAAGAGCTCCTGTCCTATTCCTTTCTTAGCTACCTTTTTAGAGTTGCCATAGGCACATTGTAGTTTTTACTGCTCTGTTTTTCAAGCCACTCTCATTTTCACGGAAAGCACCAATCGCACTTCTTGTGTCTGCTAATTACCACAACTCCACTCGTTTTTGCCGTAGAATCTGTTACAAAATGCTGTAGGTTTTTAATTTTTTAATCAGAAGCAAACCTGTTTTCGTTTTACAAGATGTTTCCGAATTAGGAACGTCTGAACTGCTGTGGTCAGGTATCAGCGTGCTGAAATTTTAAATGCCGACATTTTAACAAGGCATGTAAAATACATATTACCCTTCACTAATTACAGACTTAATTCCATAATTACAGATGATATCGATCTTTCACATGAATAATTAATAAAAGATTAGAATTTTTGTATCTTTATCGATACAAATTTATATTATTCATTTTTAATTTTAAAATGTCCTTTATTTGAATCTATATTGCATAAATTTTCTCAAACTCGCTTCAAATTGTCTTGAAAATGTGTTCCATTACCAAAACCTTTTAAATGTTGCATTACTTCTAAAAATATACCTTTAATCACTGGCTTTCGTACTCTTCCGACTTCTGAAAGCTTGCTCCACAGACTTCCGTACACAGCTCTGTAATGTGAGTTCTCGGAGGAGTAATGAACGTTTTTGTGGAAAATAAATAAACATGAGAACACATGAGTTATACTTGTAATCTCAGTAAATCCCCCAAAAATTTGCCTGTTATTTAGGGACAATGTGATCACGAACCCTTGATAACAGTTTCATTAAAACATGGAATGCCCTGTTGCGTTAGTACATGCATATTATACTATTTACATATTCGTCATACAATGTCGCATATTCAACACAAAATCAGTACTTTTGACAAACATCTACCTGATGTAGATTTGTTAGCAAGTTCAATTCTTCTGAAACCGTATTCGTGATCAACTGTCTCCATACACATTAGGCAAATATTTTCAATTCAAATTTCCAGGGATGACGAATCAATGAATTGACATGAAAAGTGAGCACGGTATTGATAAATACAGCAATATTAACGCAGTTCATTATTAGTAAATCCTAAGAATGTTGTTGGTTTAAAAGTTTGCTTTTGTAAATTCGTTGATTTGAATTTATTTATTAGAACATTTGGGGTGGGAGCCACAAACAAAGCATCTGGATATGTATTAATTGTATTCCTGGTAAGGGCAAATTACTTTTCACTACGTAACATCAAATTATTTACGCGGGACGATTTCTGATCCCCCTCCACCTTCAATTGCACTCTAGCTTCCCGTGAGATTGAAACTTCAAACTCAATTGAAACTATCAAACCGCGTTCCATTTGCGTCCGACAAGTGTAAGAACTGTGGATGTCGTCGCAGTTACTTCAGTTAGCTCAGTCATTTGAGTGTAACCCGGAAGATTGTTATTTTATATTCCTGTTGAGAATGTTCGATCGAAAAAACAATTGACAGCGCACTCTTAAACCATAAATACTGTGAATATACAAAAAACATAACTTTCTATTTTGCTACTGTTGCTCTATCGAATTTTTATTCAAAATTTTTCCTTACAGTAAAAATATGGAGAGAAATATTTAAAGAAGAAGCAGTGTATTTCAAAGATATTTTAAGACTCTTTTCCCAACCCATGCGAATCTACACGATACTCTTAGAAATGTATCTTTTCCACGTACTGACAATATTTGAAAATTGTCTTCATGTATTTGTGTAACTCACAATAGTACTAATGAACTTATTTTAATTTTAATGCAAGTGTGCACAACCATGCGTGCCACTGTACTTCGTGCCACCACAATTCCGTAACAACACTCCCACCTTTGTAAACGCAAGAAGTAGAAATAAAGTATAGTACAGTAAAAATAATTTGCACTAATTTTATTTGTATTGTAATATGTTAAAAGCCGGAATTGGTTGGCGATTGCACCCAACAATGAGATTGAAGACACGTTATGAGTAAAGGAAGGACGCATAGGCGAAACACTTTTTGATCACAAGACGTGCACAGTGTGATGAAAAATATAAATATCAATGTTACGTAACAATAAAATTATACTTTCTATGTATTCTCCTTATGTAATGCAGCGTAACGCTGTCTCAAATACCCTCCCCCCTCTTCAGCGTTTTCAAATTATTGAACGCTCCATAATTTTAAGTTGAATTATTAATAACTTCTGCCCTTTCGTTGCGAAAGTGTGACTGAAAGAAATGTGCGTGTGTAGAAATAAATTTAATGCGGATTGTGACATGCAATCTCTTTTTTTCTTAACTTATTACTTTCCTTTTTTTATTATTTTAAACGAATTCTGTTTTAAAATAAATTAAACAAGGACATTTACAATTTTTTGAAAAACGAGTGTTTTTGGTAATTGTTCCTTGAAATTAATACAATTTATAAAAAAATATGTTTCTCAAAAACGGATCTAAATTTTTTAATTATTTTTTTTCCACCGTTAGAGGAAAGAACGCTTAAAAAGTGACGCAGGTCTTATTTTCGTAAAAATCTTTAAATTTTCAAACAATTGCAAAAGTTAAAAATAATGCGAGAAAGTATGTACTGTTGGCACACCATTAGTTAACATTCTTACATCGTGCTTCCTGTGCAATGTGCATAGTTCTCTAGAGAGCTCGCCCCTCGGATCGGAGGGTGGCAGACGAGGACGGTTTTGTGAGGCGCGTGAGGTTTTGTGTCGCTTTACGACTTGCTTCCGCTCAAAAGACGCGCGCTCGTGAGCAGCGGACCCCTTCTCGGCGTCACATGTGGCTCAGAAACCGCCCTCCAATATGCAACACTGCTCGCGCAGATTGTAGGCTCGCGTTAATGATTGTGTCTGCGAGGGAGACTGCCTTGTGTTTTGTTGGCCGACTTCACTGCGTGTGATTCGACTTGTTAATGCGGTCGCACAGTGTCGCAGTGTTAAATAAATAAGAGAAGACGCGGTTTGCTGAGAGAATAACTGGGAATAAATTAAGGGAATACAAATGGGGCGGAAGGTAAAAGTATAAATTTTTGCGTGTTCATATTGAATTGAATATCGAACTCTCTAAGAGGACAATTTACGATATCCTCCCATCAATTCCATTCTAAAGCCACGGATTTTGTTTCATCTTGACTTAGTTGGTTGGGACCAAAGGGTAATCACAAAGTATCTCACTATGTGGTTGAAATTATCCTTCATCACAATTCTTAAAGCATATTTTGTAAGAAGACACTATGAAGGTGGCACAGTAAAACTTTCTCAATGCGGAATCTCAAGTGATCAGTATTTTCTCAACATTAGACAAGAATCAACATTATGCAAATATAATACTGTAGATTTTAGTTTATCCGGGACGGTGGTCACATTGGCCAGATTTCTGCATTATACACGATCCGGATTGTGCAATTATATTTTAGTTGTTGAACGGAGTATTAATTTCAAGAAAAAATGATACATTAAAAATACACGTGGGATGATTTATTCTGCAGTTGATGAAAATAGAAATATTAAAAAAATTATTCTACTTATTCTATTTATTCGAAACTTACTACTGTTTTATTTGTGGTCGGCCACTATACTTCCTGGGTGGACTTTGTAATCTTCCTACCGTATTAATTGAACACAGAGACTTGTTTTGGCAGCAGTTCTACATAATGTGTTACACCCTGGCATTTCTGTAAAAAAATAGTTTTATCAATAAGTAGGAGATCAGGAATTTTATTCAAATACTTTCATGTATACTTCTATTATTCCTTGTTCACTCCTGAACATTACCTTTGCTATAACCATTCAAGAAACATATACATTTCAGCTTCAAATAATCGAAGAACTTATTTTCAAAGTGGCGTACCTTCAATTCCGATTCTTTCCAAGCTTTACGTATCAATATATTTTGAAGACGCTTCTCTATCATAGTGCAATACTCTGTTCACACGATATTCGAATGTTAAACTCCTATGACAAACTGTATTCGAAAATCGTCGAATCTCATCTTCCATTCTAAGACTGAATGTGAAATCTATACCTTCCAAAAAAACTGTTTCATGGATATACATTACTTTGCAAATCACTTCTTCAATTAAGGTTCAATAATAACAACGTCTTAATATTTCCTTCTCTTTGCGGGAACGAAATTACAGCATCAATCCAAGAATCGCAGAGGGAATACACGCGCCTTATCTACGCACCACTCTAGTTAGCGGCGAACAACCATACGGCCACTCCACCTCATGTCCTCCCTCATTCTCACCCTCACCCCACCCCCACCTCCTCCTTCATTCCCATCCCCACTACCGACGCCGACGCCCCCGCGCCGTCGTTCCTTTCAACTGCTACTTTGCCGCTAACAGCCAAATCACAGCTGGAGAAGTGTTAATACTTGTGTGAAGCAGCGGTTCCCAAACTTTCTGGGACCCAGTGTCTCTTTGGTCTTCGGCGTTCCACCGGAACTTAAGGTTACTAGTAGACTCGGCAATGTTTTGCTATTGAAGTGTATTAAACTTCTCACATGCTACTGGTTCTGCGACTGTGAATCACGTTTTACTATACGCTCTACACAAAGTTTAATAGATGAAAGACTTTTTGACGAGTACGGGTTCAATGAAATGGTTTGGACATGGTTGTCAAGTATCCTACTGTTGAAATATTCTCCCTCAAGTTAGGACATGCATTCGGTATGACACTGTCTTGGAGAAAATTGATTTTTCGAGATAACGCTCAAGTAATAATTCCGGCCGATAATTCGCAATCGCAGAAACAGAACATGTAGCGAAGTTGCGCTTAATACTGGAAGGTGCGGTGGGTTGCGTGGAGCGCTTGAAGGCGCTTGATTCTTCATAATCGCAGTACATTATCGTTAACAACGCCCCTGACTATGCGTCTGCGTGCGACAGACATATGCACATTTTCACTACTTCACATTATGACTACAAAATTTGCTTGAATGCAAGAAATAAGTTGACAAAGTTTTATCGCAATCGGAAAAAAACTGTACGGCAGCGCTTAAAACACGAAAAAACAAACAAACAAACATTGATTTTTATATATTAGATTGAAGACTCTTTATTAGAAAGAATCTGGTAATTCAACTTGAAGATTACGGATATAGCACCACACGTATTCAGTAATTACTGAGCTAACACAATTATTTTCAGCTGTTCCTCTCCAGAGTGCAAATTCTCTCAGAAATGTAATAAGATATAAACTAAATTACATAAACTATAGAGTGTATTTCGTAGTTGGGTCGTCTGCCATGCCACCTTAGGTCCCTCCGGATACTATAAATGATTCAGAGAAAACTAAAAACTTCGATGTGCAGGAGCTTCAAATTTTGAAAAACAAGGAAAAAGTTTCTAAGTTCCGGACATCGATAATTTTTTCTTAACATTCAAAGTTGAAGTCTACAGCCGTCACAGAGTCCACGGACAACGAATGTTTTTTATGCATAGAAAGTTGAATTTACATTTTAAGAGCACTTTCCCACCATTAACTCAAAACCGACAAAATGTGACATGGAATCTTTTTGTTTGCACCGATTCTAATATTGCACGTACCACAGGTTGAAAGGTAATATATTAACGACATTTAACCTGAAAAATGCACGTCATTAATCTTAGATCTTTTTAGTTACAAAACTGAGGTAGAACTTACCCTAACAAGCGCTGGAGCCGCGCACGACCTTTCGTTTCTCTTCTTCCCTTACACATACACACATGAATGCATTGATCAAGCTGAGATGGTCCCTTGTTTTGCTTCTGGACGTAAATGTAGCTTCACTATGCGCACGTTTTGTGACTCCCTTTTTGTCTGTAATTGGTAAGATTAGAGGTAAGGGCGAGTTGCTATTTTGTTAGCAATGCAGAAAAATCATGCTTGCAATTCGTGTACTGATAAAAATTAGTTTCTTATAACTCGAAACGAAAATGTCTAGTTTAAAAAAAATATTGTTAATCTCGCGCTTAATAAAAATTTATTTTTATATATTTATTTATTTTAAACTTTTTCTCAATCTTTCAATTATTTATAGTTAAAATGATAGGAAAGGATTCTGGAACTCAAGAAAACGTGCGCAGATGATCTGCTCCCCCATACGTCAAACCAGTTTTTACTGTTTTCTTTTGACTGAATAAATCTAATAATCACTTGTACGTACATCACTATAGTGCTGTACATGTCGGAAGATTAGCTGGAAAATTAAAACATGTCCCGACTGGGGCCGTACCTCGCGGGGAGGAACCTGGAAGGGGAAATCCCGCTTTCCGACGTGTAGTACGGCGCCGGATCTCACCACCGAACGGGGAACTAATGGCCACCAACTCCAGAGATAAATCATTCACTACAATAACGGGAGTAATGACCATAGCAGTCGACGTACGCAGAAAAATCAATCAAGCAATCAACCCACCATCCTAGCCTCAGAGCTCCTAAAATATAAAAGGAATTGGAAATACAGAACGTAATTTTAATCTAGCCCCAACAAGACGTTTCGTTAAAAAAAAAAACTGCTACGCAACATATCCCCGCACAACACAGGGCTGCAAACGAACGACCACGCGTCACGCTGACCTCAACCCCCACCTCCACCCCCTCTCCCTACACGCTCCCATCCAACGCCCTCTGCCGCGCTTCAATAAAACACCGCTCGGGGGATTGGGAGCGCGAATCCGGGGACAAGTGCTGTTTGGCCTTTCCGCGTTTGTTTTCGGGTGCGCTGGCACCCCGCGCTTTCCAGCACCGTTGCCACGCACCAAGCGGGGGGCAGGGGGGGAAGCCTTAGTCATTTGAACAGCTGCCCTCGGCGGCGGGCGTAATCCGCCTACAGGGAAACACTTCGGCGCCTAATTGCTTCATGGCGACGGCTATTACGAGCGTCAAGATAAATATTTTATTGTCTCAGTTGGCGCGGGTGGGCTTCGCAAAGCTGCCGGCGCTGGGTGAGAGAACGCGTTTCCCAGTGGGAGAATGGGAGGTCGGAGGTTGGGCGCTGCCCGCGGTCGCACTTTTTAGGTAGTTTCCGCAAGCGTTAAGCAGCCTATCGGGTGTTGGTGTTGGCGTAAAAGGTTAGGATATAGGTATTGTACCATTTGTAGATGTGTGGGAAACGGTACGTGTGTGAATACTTCTGAATGTTCAGATGCATGATTGATTGATTAGTGATTCCGAGCGTGTCAACTGCTAAGGTCATTAGTCCCGTACGTGTAGTGCGTGTTTTATCGCGGGAGGTGGCGGTGTTCTTCACGCGCTGGCTGACGCCAATGTCGCCAACCTCCGTGAACTAATGGGAATTTCCCTAACCAGGTATCTCCCAACAGCGTGACACTACCCTAGCTGTGGCCATGCTCTAAGTGTTCGTCTGGTCTCCCGACATGTGTGGTAGAGTAGTGCACGTTAGAGTACAAGTGTGTAAGAAAGGGGAGAGGACAGGAGAAAAAAGAGGAAGGAAAAATCGCGCGTGGTCTGTGGTACATTTGTTAGGATATCGCTCCGGCATTCGCCTGATTTGATCGGAGAAACTGCGGAAAACTACCAAAACTACCAGAGCAGTAGGCAACCAAATTTCCTCCAGATAGAGGCTGAATTCGAACTAGTAGCTAGTGCCGAAAATCGTGCTCCCGTCGGGACTCGAACCCCAGAACATACACGATCTGAAACACTGTAGTGACTTCACTTGACGCACTAAGCTACCTTTCCGCACTAGTGTAATATGTAGTGTTTGATGTAAAATTTATGATGTATGTTGTTGTATTCGGGGCAAAAATTGAGTTGTTGCTTTCCTTTAAAATCGTCTCAAATTGCTATTGACGAAGAAAAACGTATGCGGACTGAATTTGTGACGGTGAAAGGAATACGTCATGTTCGGCGTCAATATCACTCTTACCCGCCAGATGAGGGAATTAAACGAGCACAGGCAAGGAGGACACCGGTAGTTAGCCGGCAAAGTGAAATCGATCGAAAATGTTAAATACATAATACATAGATGATAAGTATGAGGGGCGATGGGTTGTTCAACGTCGTATGAGGGGGATGTATTGTGACATGCTGTGAGGATTTATGAGGCAGATTAGGAAGAAATTCGAAGAAATAAGGTATTAATGTGTTCAATGCCTAAGCGTATTTTTGGAATCAGCAATCACATTGCTTCAAAGTGACACCAAGACTGACGGAAAATTTTCAACAAAAAAATGAAACTAAGAGTTTTAATAGGACGGACGCACAGCCACAAACATGATGCTCACTTTGACACTTTCGTTTGCCAGCGACCTCTTCTGATTTATCACCCTTGAATTTTTCTTGATAGCTACTTAAAAAAAAGAGTAAGTGAAGTGGTAACTGTAGTGAATTGTAGACGGCGTTGCTGCACGAGTGTACATTGTTGTGACAAGTATAAATAATTTTGTTTCTAGCCGTTCAGAAAAGTATCTCTGCTCACTTCCCGACATGCACTTACAATAAATTGTTGTCTCTTCGAATATATTAGAACATATGTTTTCCAATACAGATGTGTAGACAATTTATATTGATTAGTAAGAATACGTAAGATAATCAACAGATTTCCGCGGATGTTGTGGCGAATACTAAGCTTTTATATGAACGAAAAACTTCACTTCTTTTCTGTACGAGACATTCAATGCCTCCTGCTGAACAGCGTACGTCACACTAAGCGCCCACGTCTTAGATGAAATCTTAAAAGCAAAAACTGAGAAATGTGCAAAACTAGGACGCTTTTTTAGAAAAGTTCATCCTCTCAGAGCACATCCTTCATTTCGGAAAAACGTAATTTCTACAGAACGATAAGCGCATTATTAAAAAAAACATTTCACGCCAGACTTAGGTTTTGCAAACGCCATTCGCTGTCAGTTTTACGAGATTATTGGACTTTTCGTATTAACCTTCAGTGTTGACGCGTTGCCAATAATATGCGACTGTGATGTGCAATCAACAGGTCCTGACCGTTGACTTAACGTGGAGGATTTGCTCTGAACATGAAGGAATGCTATGATTAATGAGGTCATGGTGTCACTGTTCACGAAGAGTTATTGCCTTGTCGGCATATTATGCAATCACCATGCATTTGGGAATAATACAGAAGAGTTGACACACGGAAATAGAAGGTCGCAAAAAAGTTTTACCTAGTGTGTAAATATGTTTCTGAATAATAGAAGTGTCATAAGAAGTATAAAGTTACTGAAAATATTATTTGAATTCTTTGTAGTTGTATGCAACTGGTAAGCCCACGTATTCGAATGCTAAATCCAAAATTACAGAAGTGCTATATTTATTTTTTGGAAAGAAAGGAAACAAACTTTTATATGAATGTACTAATCATAATATATATTCTCTTACCATCCATCAGAATTATTAACTAATGACAATAGGACAAATCTGCAATTGAAAACAGCTTTTAACGTTACGGCCTATACCAAGCGATAGTCAAGTTAACGAAGCTCCGAATTTTCAACACCAGATGTAAAACAATAAAAAATTACTAAATATTCCGCTATTAACTATATAAAAGGTGATTGTAGACGTAAATTAAAGAAAATAAAGCCGGGGGCGAAGCAGGTATACACTGACCCACTCACAAACTCTCACAAAGAATCCTCTAGGAACTCGGAACAATTCTCTGCAAGAAAAAAGTCTTGAAGTTGTCACCAAATATAAACTCAGAATTCTCTATTTGGAAAGATACCAAATTGAAGAGGCCGATGCAATTCATTCTCTGTTCAATCAAAAATCCCACCAGTTCCTGGGCTAAAAGCGATGCCAAGAAAAATATACGCTTTGCCTCTCATTCCTCTGTCTTCCAACCATTTCTAAGATACCTTTCTCCAAGAGAAGAGGAATGTATATACACTTTCTTAGATATTATCACTGCATCTATCTTCGCAGATTAGAAATGTACGTACTCGGGAATTTGAAGTAGTAATCAAGACTTTACCATTAACAAACCTCCAGAATATGGTGCGATTTCTACGCAATTAACCAAGGAAAATGATCGTTCTTATTACTTACATCTTTCAGGTTATCATGAGAAAGGATTTCTTCTTACAATGCAAAACAGCCCAGATAATAGTCTAACCCAAACCTACGAATGCCTGAATTTGGGTCATACAAACCTCAGGGCTCAGAGTTAATGACTAAAAGTCCGTATCACCTTCTATCGAAACCAGACTTTAACCATCTGAACTGAAAGTAAAATACAGAAATAAAAATATTACTGAGTCGTAAGTAAATAAACCGAGAATGTATTGTATTAAGGTAAGTGAAGTAAATATGGCCAGTGCAAGTAATGTGCCTAAGTAGCGGCTATTTTGTTAGCTAAAAATGTTAAAATAGATAGTAGCATGCTGACTGGAAGAGCGTAGGAAGTGCGTTAGCCCCCTACCAGGCTTGGTGATTCACGCATTCGCAATCTGGAGCCTCTATTGTCAAAAACGTGAGGGCGCTCTGAACCTCTTTCCTGGTAAATTTATCATTAGGGACACTTAAAGAAGAATTTAGTATTTTAATAATATACATCAACGTTTAGCGCATTTAATGAGCAATCTAATCAAATTAACTCCATTAAATTTATTCAGTATTTTACCACCGTGTGAGAGATTTTATAACATTTTGTTTTTGATGCCAATATGACCGAGAGTGATGGGCATATTATCAGCACTTACAAGTATATTAACTTCATTCCCCAGCAATAAACTCTCGCGCTATTGTTTTAAAAAAGATTTATTTTCAACTCGTAGATCAGATGACGTTCGAAACAATCCATGAAACTTCCCGACAAAGTAATGAAGAGGATCAGTTGGCAAAAAGAATAAAAATAATCCTGACAAGAAGAAACTCGTTTCCAGGAAGAAAATATGTAAACCCTGAAGGAAACAAAACCTGCAGAGTAAAATGGGGAAAGCTGGTATTGTCATGTCAGCTGTGTGAAAGCAATTCAGGACATGCGTCGATGCAGTATATGTGTGGGAAATAGGTTCATGAAGAGTAGGACTAACTATTAAAGACAAAGAGACTTTCATTTGTCCTCAATGTCAAACTGATTAGACTATTTTTTTCATTTTTGTAAGTTTTCAAGGAATTACTGGTGTTTTCAATTTTGTGTAATAATATCTCATTGTTTAAAATACTGAATTTTTGACAAGTAACCCAGAAATCCTCACGTTACTGAAATCATGTCAGGCCGTATTTTTGTAAAATTTCACTGTAAGAGGGTAATTCATATTATATGTTAGTATAGCTAGCTTTTGTTCCATGGTCATGAACTCAGTTAATCTAGCAATGGTCATAATATCTGCGTGTGGGCATATTACTTTCACAACACAAGATTTTTGTAAAGCAGCAATATTCCTGAATCACTTCTTTTGTGATAAAACTTTTTCAACGAGAAGCAAAATTTCATCACGATGCTGCTAATTTGGTCAAATGTCGAAATATATACACAGGAAAATTTGAGGCTATTAACGTGGCCAAATTACATTCACATACCTTACATTATAATAATCATTTTTTTATTTCGCTTAGGAAATAAATGGTACCAAAAATATAATATATCTTCAGATTGATATTATTGTTGTCGTACCTATTCTAAGGATTATACCTCTAAACATTTGAATACGTAAGTGTATTTGATCTATCACAATGAAATATGGATCGTTCTATGGCCACATAGCGGTACTCATTTCTATGTACATATCAATCTTGTTTTTCATTAATTTTAAGAAATACCTACCATTATCAGCACCATCATTAACACAGCTACACGTTGATTTAAAGACTTGTGTCTGGTAACGGCGTCTCATTCTGCCCTTTGTATGGCATTAGCCCAACACTTCTTAATTCCGAATCCACCCGGGCCCCTGGTGATATCGCTCACTCATCATACTTTTGTTAAGTAATGTTCTACCCTTTTCCGAACACGCAACATTTTTGCAATTATTCCCTCTTCAACCATTACTCAGATGTCACGCAAAAAGAAATTTCCCTATTCCTTCCGTCAGGAATAATTTCGATTTCTCGTACAGGTCGTAAAATTTTGCATTGAATCAAACCTTCCATTAGCATTTTTCTTACATCGATACAGGTATTTTATGTAGTCTGTTTTGCTGAAACAATTTTACCCTCATCTCCTCCGCTTGTAAGTATGTCCGTCACGGCCTCACCCTTCCAAATCATCTCAACAAACCACTATCGCATTCAAAGGCCGCGGAAACCTTCGAGCACGACTCCGCATTGTGTGCCGACCGTCTTGGTCGTAAATAAGGCAAGAATCAAGCGCCGTCTGGAATTATTCATCCGCGTGTTACACTTCCAAGACCGGTCGCGTCGTGCCGGAGCGTTCGATCCACGTGACGGCTGGCGACCGGTGGTGGCGCAGCTGGCGCCCTCTGGCCAACAACTGCCGAGCACCCGGCGCCAGCCCGAAGGCGGCCGATTACCCGGAGGAGCAGGAAGCCGGGACAAGAGTGGCTTCGGGGCGTATTAAAAGAGGCGGGGCATTTAAAACGGGTGGTGCTACAAGATGCGTTCTAGCTATATTTAAAACGGTTGCATAATATTATAATTAGAGTTCGAGAAAAAGATGTGGTATGAAACGGCAGAATGTGTAGTTAGAGATATAATGAAAATTAAAGGAATATGTTACAAACATATACAATTATCAATTTATTATATATCAATTAACAAATATTACATTTAAATTATCTGGGATGTGATATAAGTTACGACCGGAGCCAAGATATAAAAAAATAAATTGCAAAAGTTCCAATATATGGGTCATCCTAACAAACGAACCACGGACTATCTATCCATGCTTAGTAGTTCCCGATGCATTCTTGTTTGTAATATGGTTGAAACAACGTTGTTTTAAAGGGGAATCCGGGATGAGCCGCTATATCAGTATAGCTCTGAAGAAGGCCACAGCAAGATGGCCGAAACGTCAGTACAATTGATCGAGACGCGGCTCATCTCGGTTAGCCAAGAATGCATTGACTCCCGCCGCGGAAGCCTACGAACCCAAGTATTTCCCAAACTAACCTCTCCTTTTACTTACACACACACACACACACACTTAAATGCACAGCATTACCTTTGATGTTGGCAGAGCAGTCAGGAACTAAGAGATTGTTACTACTAGGGTGGTGCCCCACCGGGGGAGATATCTAGAGGAGGAAGTGCCCTGCTAGTCGGCGTGTAGGTCGATGCCAGATCTCACCATTCAGCCGGGGAGAAACATCACCACCGCCAGGCATAAAAACATTCACTACACTAACAGGACAAACGACCATAGCAATTCACCGGCCGAGACACATCAATCAATTAATCAGTGAAGAAGCCAAAGACTCAGATCTTTAGAAGCGCGAGTATGCAGCGAGTGCCAGATATCTCTCCTACTCTTCGCCAGACATTCACTGTCCTTTCCACTGCCTTCAAAGGAATAGAACGTCAGATACGTCAGATAAGTTGATCAGGCAGACATCACGATGTTCACGGCAGAAAGAAAAATTGTTAGCACATTCAATTACTGATGGTAAATTACTGTTGTTATTTGCTTATAGTGTATTGTGCTTCTCTGGTGTTTAAATTATTGTGTATTTATGTAAAGTGCTACTGTAAACCGAACGAACGTTCCTTAAATAACTTCACTTTTTTCGCCTACTTCTTCTTCGTCCTTTTCTTTGCATCTTTTCTCTTCCCTCTCCCTCACAAATTTTATCATTTTTACTTTTTGACCCCTTCCCCTGTACGTCTTTATTTTCTGTTTCACGAAACTTCCCTTTCACTACTATGTACAACTTACTCAGCACTATTAATGTTCGGCCTTAAATCGCCATCCTGATTGCGGTTTTTATGGGTTTACTCAATCGCTTAAGGCGTATGCCGGGATGGTCCCTTGATTTGTTCTCCCAGACGTAAATGTACAGCTTGTCCTCCCCTCTTAAAATGTTACTACTCTAAATGTATGTAAATTCAGTGGTTAGGCGGAAGAGCGGGCCCTATGGCCTTAGCCTCGCCATTAATAAAGGCCTTATTATTATTATTATTATTATTATTATACAAAACCTAAATATGTTAAGAATACTGTAACATGCTTTGTCACGGTTTGAACGAGACACAAAAAAGGAAACACTATTACACGATAAATATAAAATGTTAAAGATAACTTCGATAAAATGATGTTTTATCTTAATAGAGTCACATAGCACAAAACCTACCTCATAAACTGTCTCGTGTGCGTTTCCGCCATGTTTGTTACTATCGTCCGTATCTAAAGTGTCAAGGTTTGAAGCGCACCCGCGAAACGTGACAGGACAGATCGATGTTCTAAGAGCTATCTTCATGCTGTCATCGGGGTTTACTCGACTTCAGTAGATGGCAAGAGATCTGTGGGCCACGTTGTTTGAACAATGCTTTAGCCTGCTGAGTTACCAGCAAGACTGCGAGCGGGAGTAAGAAAAAGAAGAGACCGACAGACAGAAATAAGAAATACAGTCTGACAGTCAGACATAAAATCAGACTGGCAGTCAGACAATCAGACTGGCAATCTGGCAGTCACACAGACTGGCAGTCAGACAAACTGACAGTCAGTCACTCTGACAGTAAACAAGTCATCAAGCAAGGGTCAGATTGTCAGGCAGTCAGACAAATTGATTTTCAGACATACTGTCAGCAACACATTGGGACATATGAGATGCCACAAGTTATGGAAGAGCTGGCATTGGCACAGGTGATAGTAGGTGGAGTTGGAGGGGACGGTAATTGAGGAGGCAGAGATGGGAATAGGTGGCTTTGTGGAAAATAGAAACGAATTGCTGAAAGGGCCAATGCACACTGGCCTGGTGGTGTTAGGAATATTGTTGAAATTACAGGTTTGTATGGAGTTAGGAGCTAGCGATTGTGTTTAGTTCTAGTTTGGAGCATGCGGTGGAGTTGGTGGCAGATGCAGGGATGCTGATGAAGGTGAGGAGGGTTTTGTTCTGGAAGTAGAGTTAGACGTACTGATGTAGGAAGAGATGAAGTTGCGGTGGAGATAAATGTAAAGGCTGGAATTTAAAGCTGAAGGTGTACGTGCAATAGAGTAGGAGCTGGAAGTGCGGTGAATGTGTGGTGAATATGAATGGAGGGAGATATTGAGCTGGAGGTGAAAATGCGTTAGAGTAGAAAGTAGAGATGGTGATGGACGTGTCAGTGAAGATAACGCTCGAGGCGGGAGTGGAATTGGAGATAGGGAAGGGGTGGAGCTGAAATGTGTTGAAGTTACAGCTGGATGTTGGAGAGTGGTGTATATATATATATATATATATAATTAGATAGATAGATAGATAGATAGATATAGGGGTTGAGATGGTGATGTGAAGGACATAAAACTGGATGTTGAAGGAGGTTAAGGTGGAGGTGGAGGTGGCGGTGGAATGAAGTTGGAAAAGGGAGAAGGAGTACAGGTGGAGGTAAAATTATCGGTGAAACTTGAAGTATGAAGGAGTTAGAGCTGGGAGTGGGATCTGGGAGTGGAATGGAGCTGGAGGTGCCGTAGAGCTATACGTGTAGGACTCGTAGAGCTGTTGAAGAGAGTATAGAGGCGGAAGAAGTCGTAAATAAGCAGATGAAGGTACACTTTGTGGTCAAAAGTATCCGGACAAGTCCAAAATGGTGTTATGGTGTGGTCGTGTTTTTCATGGAGGGGGCTTGCACCCCTTGATGTTTTCTGTGGCACTATCGCGGCACAGGCCTACGTTGATATTTTAAACACCTTGCTTCCTACTGTTGAAGAGTAATTTGGGAATGGTGATTGCATCTTTTAACACGATCGAACATCTGTTCATACTACACGGCCTGTGGCGGAGTAGTTACACGCCAAAACATCCCTGTAATGGACTGGCCTGCGCAGAGTCTTGACTTGATTCCCATCGAACACCTTTGGGATGTTTTGGAACTCCGACTTCCTGCAAGACCTCACATCCATACCTCTCCTCAGAGCTGCTGCACTCCGTGAAGAATGTACTGAAATTTTCCAAGAAACCTTCCAGCACCTGATTGAAAGTACGCATGTGAGAATGGAAGCTGTATCATGGCCAAGGGTGAGCCAACATCCCATTGAATTCCAGCATTACCGATGGAGGGACTGGGAAGTCATTTCAAGCCACGTGCTAGGATAACTATGATCACATAGTGTAGATGCGATAAAGTTAGAGCTGGAGGTAGGAGCTGGGAATTTGGTAGAGGTGAAGCGGTAGATGTGGTAGAGACTTATGTGGAGGTATGGAGGAGCTGGCGGTGGGAGAGGAGGTGGAGGTAAAGATACGGATGGAGGTCAAGATGTGATACAATTAGATCTGGAGGTGAGAATGTGGGCGCAAGTAGAAGTGGAGTCAAGCTGTAAAGTTGAAGGTCGAAGAGAATTGTAGACGTGGATTGCAAGGTGGGATTAGGTTGGGGATTGAAGAAAAGGTAGATATGGAGATGCCATGAAGTTGAAGCTGGAGGTAGGAGTGGAATTGAAGGTAGAGAGATAGGGATGAAGTTGAAGGTGTGATGGAGTTAGAGCTAAAGTTGGGAGTGTGTTGCAGGGGGAGTGTAGACGGGGATCGAGATGGGGAAGTTGGAGGTGGAAAAGGAAGTAGACGTAGAGTTGAAATTCCAGGTGGGCTGAAATTTGAGATTGAAGAAAATGTGGGCTTAGGCCATCATGGGCATAAAGAAACAAAGATGCCATGGAGTTGAAGCTGGAGGTGGGATTGCAATTGAAGGTAGAGAGCTACGATAAAGCTGGAGGTGTGATGGAGTTAGAGCTAGAATTGGGCGCGGGTGCAGGTGGAAGTGCAGTCGTGGTTCAAGATGGGGTGAAGTTGGAGAAGACAGAGGTGGTAGATGTGGAGGTGAAACTGAAGCTGCGATGGACTTAGAGCTAGAGTTGGACGTGGAATGCAGGGGGAAGTGGAGTTGGGGATCAAGGGGAAGTTGACAGTGGAAGAGACGGTAGAGGGAGTTCGGTCTGGATGAACTGAAGTTGGAGGCGGAAGAGGAGGTAGCTACGGTATGGAGTTCGGTCTGGAGGTGGGCGCAGGATGCAGGGGGAAGTGGAGACGGGGACCGAGATGGACTGAAGTTGGATATGGAAGAGGAGGTAGCTACAGTATGGAGTTTGGTCTGGAGGTGGGCGCGGGGTGCAGGGGAAGGTGGCGACGGAGACCGAGATGGACTGAAGTTGGAGGCGGAAGAGGCGGTAGCTACGCAGTTGTGGGGCGTGTGGGCGCAGGTGGAGGAGGGGCGGCGCGTGCTGGCGGCGCGTGCTCGGGGGCGCCTGGTGCGATCGCGCGCGCACACGTGCACCCACCTGCGCCGGGAGCCGCCTGCGCGCGTCTAATGAGAGCGCGGCGGCGCTCAGGGGTGCCACGGACCCGACCGCGCCCGCACCTCATCACCCACTGTACACGGCGGGGCCCTAAAGACAGGGACGGATTCACCTATAAGCAAAGTAAGTTGTTCAGGGGATCAATCCTCGGGGGCCTCGCGCCCTACAAGAAAGATTGGTTGAGTGATTGATTGATGATTCCAGGCGCGTGAACGCGTTGAAGTCATTAGTCCCGAGAGTATAGTTCGTGATTTTTTTCTCGGGAGGTGGCGGTGTTCCCACTCTCTGGATGGTGAGACCCGGCGCTGATCTAGGGTTTCTCCCACCAGGTATCTCCCACTATCGGAGCACTGTGGGACAGGCTCTGAGCTCCCGACTGGTCTCCCGTCATGTGTGGAAGTATAGTGCACGTAAGTTTGTGTGTGTGCAAGGAAGGAGTAGATAGGATAAGGAAGAGGAAGGAAAGATCGCGCTCGGACCGTATTAGGATACTCCTCCAACATTTGCTGGGTATTGATTGAAAAAAAAAACACGGAAAACTACTGATCAGAGTAGCCGGCTGCTAGAATTCTCCCCTAGACAGTGACAGAACTTGACTCAGCAAGTGTCGAAAATCCTGCAACCGTTGTGACACGAACCTAGAATCTCCCTGTCATTTGCTGCACCGAGCCCCCGGAAGAAAGAAATAGGAAGTCAGTTGCTTTAACTCTGGGGGAAAATTTCACCGCAAATACTCCCGTCAACAAAATGCTATCACTATCTCAAGAGACAAAAAAAAAACATCACTCATCTAAGGAGAGTAGATATTTAATATGAAAGAATTAAGTAGTAGAATTACAATCGTCATCTGGTCGTGTGTTCGAATCAAAGTCAATTTTATATTCATCATAAAAGTATGCATTTAAACCTGCAACTCCGTAGGCGCGGAGGGGGTAGCTGACGGAAGCCCATTCGAACCGTTAGCGAGAACCTTAAGGCGACTCCTCACAATCGACATACGGCAAATAGCGAGCAAATTCCCGCGGAATTCCGAATAATGATGATGAGTCACATGTTATTTATCAAACGCCAAACATTTCGTTCTTGCCTTTAAGATGGCTCCACGTATTAGTGGCTTCATTCATTCACCGAGTAGCGAACTCCTGTTCGCCTAATAATATGCAAATGAAGTGCTAGGCACATGTTCGCTACCTTTGATGTGGCCCAAAGATGGACACACAGTGGAAAGAGCGAGAACCTTCTATTCGCAAATAGCAAGCAACTCATCTACACTATTTAGGACTCGTTGATTCAGGAGTCGCTCGCTACTCACCGAAATCCGAATGTATGGATCCACGTTTTTATAGCATGACTATCATTAGGGAACATGGCGAGTTATATTTTCGTAGCTGAATATCTTAACAGTTTCATGCAAGCAATGCGATCATCTATCTTGCAGTTTGCTTCTCTATCACCGGATTATTCTGTGACTCTTTCATTACGTTTCCAATGTATAAATTGACCAAAATCCAATGCAGAGCACGTTTCTGGTTCAAACAACTTTGTCGTAAAGGGAAATGTTTAAGGAGAAGGTGTAATAAATAGGAAGAAATCCAGTGTCCGTCTACTGTGATCGTTAGATTTTGTTATATCTGTGATCAATACCAGGCGAATGCCGGAGTTGTTCCATGACGAACGGTCCACATACTTCTGTCTTGCTCTCCTCTTACGCACACACACACGCACTTACATGCACAGAACTACCACCAAACTCTGGAGCTTGGATTGATTGTTAGTGATTCATGGCACGCTAACTAAAAGGATCATTAGTCCCGTAATAGTAGTGTATGTTTTGCTCCGGAAGTGGCGGCGGCCTTCCCCGCAGAGTAGTGAAATCCGGCGCCGACCTGCCGTCGGTTAGCTGGGTTTCCCTAACCAGGTATCTCCCACCAGCGTGGCACTGCCCCAGGCGGAAAAAGCTCTAAGCTCGGGAGTTTGGAGATTGGGGGAACACCCGAAGATAGAAAACGCCACAAGCCACATGTGGGTCGGTGCCGTATCTCACGTTCCTGCGGTTGAGGGAAACTGTCCCCTCCAGAGCAATAACATGCACTTCATTTTTTATTTACTTACTACTAATTTAACGTTAAAAATTAGTTAAAATTAAAAACTGTATATGACGTACAAGAGAGATAAGTGTATTCTGGCATGCTTTTTTTGTTCTGCGATCCCTACCCTACTATTATTTTTTTTCGAATTTATTACAACTTAAGAATCTCTTTTCGCTTCCTAGCGTTCACATGCTACGATCTTGCCAGTGCCTTGCCATTCTTGCAGGTTTTGTCCGTCCATCGCTTTAGTCACTGAATCTTTCCAGTCTGTTCTCCCTGTACTTCTTGTTCTTTCAGCAGGGATTCATTCGATACTTTTTGTGACCACCTTTTCTCATCCATTTGACGCATGTGCCCATACCATCGTAGGCATTTTGTGTCTGCAGTGTCTCAATTGTGGTCCCTATGTTTAGTATTGCTAACATATCTTCATTCCTTATTATTTTATTCCTTTCCTAATCATCCCTAATTCAATTACACACTGAATTATGAATACAGATCGAAATTAGTGATTTTGGCAAGAATTAATAAGAAAATATCCCATGTAATAAACAACCATTTGCAAAGGCAAATCAGCAAACTTTCGGCTATTATCCCTCAAGGTGCGTCCTTCGTGAAGCAATCGACTTACTGTCCCAAGAACATGGAAAAGGATTGTTTGAATAACAATATTCGCCAATGAGTTTTAGAGAATGTGCATAAAGAGTGAAGCTGTAGATGTGTCCAGAATGAAAACAAGGGTATATCTCAGTATTCACTCAAAGATCAAGGAAACTGGAAGAAAACAAATGGGGGTCATTGACACAGATCTGAACAACAATACTTGTACAGGACTCATGACCATAGTACCAGGTGAAATGGCTCAGTACCTCAACTGATGCCATTGCAGTACCTCTGTTGCGCGCGATCGTTCGTTGTTCTCTATTCTATCCTCACCCCTTACTTTTACTCACACTTTTATTCACTACACTACCACACATGTCGGAAACGTAGAGCTTGTCCCATATAGGGGATTGTCCCGATGGGGGTGATACCTGGATGTGGAATTCCCCCTCAAGCCGACCAGGCAACCCGATCTCAGCATCCAGCGGAGGAAATCCTGCCTTCCCAGCGATAAAACTTGCACTACTTTTACGGGATCACTGACTATAGCAGTTGATGTTATCTATCTATTTAGCGGTTTTTTACAGCCTTGGCCGTTTTCAGCATCCCAATTTCCATGCATCTTTATCCCATATATCGTTTTCCTCCATTTCTCTGTTTTCCATGGGTTCAGTTATTGCCATGTTCCATGTTCTTCTCAGTCTTCCCCTGTATTTTCTTCAATTTGGTATCCACTCCCAATCTTTTTGAGGAAGTCTATCCGATTTCAACCTTCTCATATGTCCATACCATTTTCGTTGTTTCATTTCGATCGTCTTATTCAGGGTTGTTTTTCACTTTTATTTTATTTCTTATTTCATCATTTCTCATTTTATCTAACAGAGAAAGTTGACAACATCTTCGCCAGAACACCGTTTCTGTCGATTGAAGTTTGTCTTTCAAATTTTTCGTTAGTGTCCAGACTTCTGCCCCATAGAGTGTGGTACTCTCTATGAAGGAGCTATATATGCGTTGACGCTCCCAGAGAGAAAAAAACGAGTACTCGCTGGCTGAACTTCTCACCCCTGGGCGCCCCACAGGTGCGCCCTTTGGCGGCACCTCGTGTGTCGTCTTATGGGCCCTGCGCACGCATCTACGTAATGAATGCACTCGGGGCACTTGTGTCTGTCACAGCGCCTCGTCGCGCATCTGTCGTGCGCCATGTCTATACAATCGTTGATCCCATTTTAATGAACATTTCCTCCTTTATTAACGAACGGAATATATTTGGTGGGCGTAACAAAGCAAAATAACGTCCTGACCAAAAATGGACGTCAACAAATTAATTAACCGTTATTGACTTTCATTTTCGTCAATATTAAAGATGCGATGTAGCAGATTTTTAATTTTCACACTGTAAGAGAATGAATTGAAAATAAATTTCAAATATAAATATGAAGGGTAGAAGAAGCCTGAGCTGAGTTATCAGCTATTTAAAATCCCATAATTCTCAAAGAAGATAGAGTTTAATGAAATAAATAATATCCACATATGATTAAATTAATATGATATTATAATTTTGTCACAACACTTTTTAACAAAAAAAAGCGTATATTGAGGCCTCAAAATTTCTGAGAAAGTATTCAATACATTTCGAAATTCTAAAATTTGTTATTGATGTAAATACGCTAGACATGTAGCCAGAAAACATCATATAGAGGAACAACCAATGAATTGTTTTTTTCACTTGGTCATTTATTTTTATGTTGAAAGCAAATTTGTATAAAAAGGGTGTTTTTTCACATTAAATTTCAATTCACGTTCTTTTATTATATTAAATATAGTTATTTTCTTTGATATTTCCTCTCTTCGCCGATACCTGCTCTTTGAAGATGCAGAATCATATATAATAAATAAGCGTTGTTACTTGTTATGTGTCGAAATATCGATGACGTCTTGAGTTATTAATAAAAGTAACAGAAACGACACCCCTGATATCATTTCCACATAATCATAGTTTCTTGAATCATTCACATTTCATTAATCCATAACTATAAGTAGAAATTTGTGTTGAAATGTAATGTCTTCGCATTTTCTATTTACTGTTCATCCAAAAAAGATTGTCCTTATAGTCTTGATTCACAAATATTAGGGTTTAATTTTCTTATTTTGTCATGCTTCAATTCTCCGATATAATGGCAATGTTCGATTTCGTATTATTCTTTTATCAGTAATATTTTCTTGTCGATCGTCATGGTTTTTATTGCTGTCCTAAAAAATGCTACTTCTTTATCGTCTTTTATGAATTTTCGTTTTTTGACATTGTGCGTTTTTCTCTTTCTCTCGGACTTTCAAACGTAAAAAGTTTCATTTTTTTATTTATCATGCACGTGAAAGGATGCTTTTATCCATTTTCTATTAATTTATTTGACAGCATTATAGAAAATTCGCCAATAATAAATCGGCATCATATTAGTATATCGTAATTCTATACATCCTCTTATGAACGATAAAATATATCAATCATATATTTAAGTAAATGAAAGTGAAAGTAACTTTGTTTGATGGCCATGAATCCATCCTAGATGGTCCAAGGGACTTTAATGATTTTCGTATCAAGGAATGATTACCGTTCATCTTAGGATCTTATCACATCAAGATCATAGTAGGCTATACATGTGCGATGATACTCAATAGAGCACAGCAGACATATAGACTCAATACTGCAGACATATTTATTCGTATTTCGTTCTGTATCTCACAAACAAGATATCAGAATTTAAAAATAAATATAATAAAAAAATAATATATCCATAAAAGCCCTAATTTGGATGCTCCTGAATTATTGCTGCAAAGAAAGAAATAATTTTGAAATTTTTTTCAGTTTGTAGAATATAATTCCAACACCAATCACTTTTAAAAGGTTAATTAAAATTGTGCTGCATTCGCTTATTTAATGCGAAGCAAAGCGAGCGGAAAGTTTAAAATGTAATCAAGATCAACATGAAACAGTTTGAAAACATTTTTACAAAAACGTGAATCACACACGATGAAAACATCCATCACAATAATATTGCCCTTTTTAGTACTTCCGACATGAGACGTGGGCTCTTTCAACTCGCATAATGCCGGTCTTCCTGCGCGGGGTTTGGGAGGTAATTCCCAGACACGCGCATCCTCAAGCCGACAACTGGCATCATTTGACGAAATTCATCTCCATTCTTGGTTGGAAGTTAAGTCGGGACAGCTGGGAACCAGTTCCCTGCAATGTGTTTCCTGTGCAGAGGCTCTGTCATTTTGACGCCTCATCCAGAAAGAGCCACTGGTCCCCCTTAAGACATCGCTCACCTTGCGCTCCGCTAATACCAACTCCATACTCCTGTCCTCTCTCCCTCCCTCCTCCTCCTCCCTCACTCCCATCCTGTTCCTCCCCTTTCCTCTCCTCCCTCTCCTCCTACCCCTCCTCTCGCCCCTCCTCCTCCCCCTCCCCTCCTCCCCTCCTCCCCCTCCTCCTCCTCTCCACTCCTCACTTGCCCTCCTCCCTCCTCCTCCTTCCCTTCCTCCTCCTCCTCCTCCCTCCTCCCTCCTCCCTCTAACCCTCCTCGCTCTCCCTCCTCCCCCTCTCCTCCCTCCTCCCTCCCTCCTCCCCTCCTCCTCCTTCCTCCCCTTCCCTCCCCCTCTCCCTCCTCCTCCCTCCTCCTCCTCCCCTCCTCCCTCCTCCCTCCTCCCTCCTCTCCTCCCTCCCTCCTCCCTCCTCCCTCCTCCCTCCTTCCCTCCCTCCCTCCTCCCTTCCTCCCTCCCTCCTTTCCTCCCTCCTCCTCCCTCCCTGCCTCCTTCCTCCCTCCTCCCTCTTCCCTCCTCCCTCCTCGCTCGATCGTATCTGTTTACATTTGGTAGAGGTGAGTCAAAAGGAAATGAGGCAGCAGCTACTGAAAATCGTTGGCGATAATTTCCGATGATTAAAAGCTGTATTCTAGGAAGTCGGAAGGCGATTTCTTGCTGCTAGCCTACTATACGAGTTCTGACGGTGTGGAGGAAAAAAATTGCCGCTGTCCGGACCGACTTAGGCGACTCAGGGCATGAATTGATGTCACTACAGTGCCTAAGACCCGGTCCTAACTTCGAGTCATTGTGGGTTGCCCGGATTTGAGGCACTAGGTAGACAGCTATGTCGAATTCAGCAGCTGTCAGAGGGAGAATTCTAGCGGCTGGCTGCTCTGATTGGTAGTTTTCTGTGTTTTCTCAGATCAATACCAGGCGATTGCAGGATCAGTACCCAAACAGCTGGGTCACGGAGTACGCGAGGTCTTTCCTTTTTGTCCCTTTACTTACACATACTTATATTTGCTTGCAAAATACTGTCACACATGTTGGGAGAGCAGTGAACTTAGAGCTCGTCCCAGCTGAGGTGGAGCCCCACTGATGGGCGATAACTAGTTAAAGAAAACCCACAACCCTCGCCCCCTCCTCTCTTAAGAACATGCACTACAACTTAGGGAGCGATATACCATCGCAGTTGACTCGCCCAGAATCACCAAATAATCTAGAAATAAATCAAACAGCATCGCAATGGGAGATATTTTGTAACTACTGATTACATAAGAGATGTATTTTCGGAAGTCGACAGGCGATTTCTTGCGGCACCCTACCGTACAGACGATGTGGTGTAAAAACTTCACTGCTGTCCAGTCTGGAACCTTGAACTTGCCGATCTACGAAACTTTACTTCCGGACTCGCCAGGTCAAGACCTTAACTAGTTGGAGGAAACGCCGCAAAATGACTCGTAGGTAGCGCTGGAGTGCAACATTGACGATTATCGCCACCTCCCGTAAGAATGTGCACTACACTCACGAGACGAAATACCGTAGTAGTTAACTCGCCCGGAAACACAAAATTCTCTATCAATTAATCAATCATAATCACGATGGGAGACATGATTACTTAAGAGCTGTATTTTCGAAAGTCGACGAGCGATCTCTTACGGCACCCTACCGTACAGACGATGTGGTGCCAAAATGTCACCATTGTCCAGTCTGAAACCTTGAACTTGCCGATCTACGAAACTTTACTTGCGGACGCGCCACGTCAAGACCTTAACGCACCTGCGGTCGGCGTTCACCTGCAGTCACTAACACAAGCGCCTCCAGTGGGAATGCGCACCTTTCATTACGCAACAGGTGCACCCGCGCGCGCGCACGTGACGTGTTGCGTGTTTTTGTCGCATGCCGCTGTCGCATGAACGAAATGAATTCCGGATGGCGTCGTATGCCTGTATGTTAGACGAAAAGAACCGCCTCGAGGCTTGAATTTGTGGCGATGAAATGGTAAAGGCAAGATCTTAGAGATGTGCAATGAGTTATAAAATATGTTTTTTTTACTAATACGATATTAGATTCCTCAAACCTTCTGATACATATCGCAATTATATTCGAAAATGAAAAAGTCGAACAAAAAAATACTGTAGTCTTGTGTCTATTAAGAAAAAGAGACCAGAAGTCCGATATATCATTTCTTTTTCTTCTTCCGGGTGATTTTTCCAGCTTTAGGAGATGCCTATTTTCGTTTATTCACGCCTGGTAACCACTATGTCCCTCATGGGGCCACATATTATCCTTTGCACTTGACACTGACACCCTTGTGGGCTGCTCGGTCTGTGGTCAGCAGACTCACAAGTCCTTCTGCGTCAACACACATACATGAAAGCTAAGGGACAAACAACCATGCCGACGGCGGGACTCGATTCCGCGACCCTTCCAACCGAGGCGCTGAGTGGGCACACTCTCTAGCCGGCCATCCAGGTTGCCAAATCTCTTATCTCATGAATCCTATAAAAGGTAACAGAGAGATGACATGAGTTTTTAAGGACAATTCTATAACTATTGACATGAAGAAAAATAAAATAATTATTGGAAAACGAGACTATCTTGGGAAACCTTTGTACAGTCTTTAACGATTATGTATAGTCAGAACGACAATGTCGAAGAAAATAGAAATGAATAGAACATGCAATAAAAATAAACGTTTATAGCATTCACAACCAACTCCTATAATAGACAACCAGAGAGAAAAGAAGAATCACTCACAAATGTACAACGAATCGCAAGAGAATAACCACATGCCTGACGACCATGAAAACGCCAATTTTTCGTTATCCAAATTCTTTGAAACTCACATATTTAATATCTCATTTTTCACTACGATATATTTTAAATGTTATTTATTTGAATTTCTTTTTTAAAATAATTCAAAATTGTGGATGATATATTGTTTAAGAGTACTGCAACATTTCCTGGAATGAGCGACTTCGTGGTAATTTTTCAACTTTGATAGTTTCCATTTTATTCAGTACTGTTTAACTTTATTTTAATGAATCGTAGCTGAACCCTTGCGATTACTTCGTATAATATGCAGGTATGTGGAAAAGGTACTACAGAAATAACCACATATTCACTGCATGGAAAATCGAAAACCTCAAAAAGGTTGTTTCATGTCGTTCAGTTCTTATTCTCAAAAACTAATGAAATAAGAGAGTGTTACGAATTCTGGAACAATACATTCGTTGTGAACCTGTAGTTAAACTGATTTCTTAAAATGTAATTGGAATGTGTATTTACCAATATCTGTACATGTGTGGTGTTGTCGACTATTGCAGGATATCCTGCTGTGCACCTTGATAGCTGTTCAGTGCAATTACATACACTCACTAAAATTTGCCTTTAAAAACACTCAATCTTCGAACTTAAAAAATTGTTGTCTTCGCTTTGCCTATTATAACCACACTAAGACAATTTACGATCATGTTGATAAAAAAACGAAAACTGCTTTTCATCAATTGATTGCGAGGTTTAAAACAAAACGACCTAGATCAACCACAATAGTCTTGAAAACGACGGAATGAAATGGCGGCAAAGGATTTATTTAAATACTATTATTAAAATTTCATAATACATAAACTAGCGTATGCAACTCGTTTATAATGCTACTTAATTGCATTCCTACAAATTTGAAAACTCGCTTCTAACGTCGCTCGTTTTCAAAAAATGTGCTCATGTGTGATGGGTTATCACAAGAGTAATTAGAAGTAATAAATTTACATAATTATAAATATGGATGACTGTGACAATGGGAGATATGGAAAAGAAACCGAAGTGAACTTTATTTCGGGAACAATACAAAGAGAGAACAACAGAATGATGGTGGGAAAATACATAATGTGTTAACAAATATTGCAGAGAAAGGACACGTGAGCAAATTCCGGGAGGCAGAAAATAAATGAAGAAGTTATTACGAGCAGGAAACTACATATAAACACATATGTTAAAAAGTGTGTGACCAATCAGAAGTTAGATCGTGTGAGAAGAATCGAAGGATCGGCGCGCGAGAAACGAAGAAGATTCGTGTTCGAGTATAATTTCGCGCAGATGAGAGACAGAAGAAGGGCGCGCGAGATGAAAAAACGGGGTAGACGGTGTTCGGACACGGTGTGATTCAGGTATAGGAGGGAAAGCTATTTGGTTGCGAGAAGAATTAGACTGCATTGTTAGTTCGTAAAGGCGATATTTTAAGGTAGTAAAGGCACAATTAGAGAGGAAATATAATTACGTGTGTGAAGGACGCGGACACCATCGGAGTGAACCGAATTCATTTGGAAATGGAGGCTGAATGAAACCTGGTCGACGTTGAAGATTTCGGTCGATCTGCGCAAGGAAAGTAGCAAAACAGAGAACATTAATTATTATTTGTATTTGCCATTGTAGGAAGATCAAGTGATGTATTAAAGTAATATTTCTAAATTAATAATTAAGAGGGGATTTGGCCATGCATGCAAAGAGGGCGGGAATTGTAACGAGTATTAGATGATGAGAATAGGAGAATATATGAGAAGATATGTGTTTATGAAAATTGTTATTGTTGTTGTTTCCAACAGAATATTTGAATGAATATATGCGCTTACAGATTAACACAGATAGAAATGTTTAATACAGAAGTAATTATTGTTATTTCTGTATAACAACAAGAGTGTTCCCAATTCTACGTAAAAAGGAAATAAAATAACTACCTAACGTAAATATTTCGCTACCGAGTATCTGTATAGACGGCGTATCAAGTCCATAATACTATATATATATATATATTATATAATATATATATATATATATATAATTTTATCATGACGGGGCGATCTTGGGAATGACCTTCGGGTAACAGTCGGTGAAATTTGAATTTTGAAAAATAGTGAATTCAAGAGATAATAAACAAATATATACGAGAAACGGTCCTCCGACAGATAAATCTTAACTTTAATAACTAATTGGCATAAACTACTATAAATCGTAAAACGAGAAAACTGACGGAAAGTCGCGTCGCTTCGGAAATAGTTTAAGACATCGGATCAATAGTGGCACCCGAATGGCGCTGTTATAGAAATCATGCAGAATAAAATTGTTTAAAATAGTTTTAAGTTGTAGTTGATTGTAGTTATAATAATTTCGATATCAACGGTCCTAACCCCCAAAAAATTAACAATAAAAGGTTACCTACGTTTGCAAATTGGTCACATTATAATAATTCCACATTGCAGGTGTTGCGACCAAATTGAAAGAATATACCAATTATATTTCTTGCTGTGCACCTGCATGCAAGTTATATCGCACACAACTGTTACAGAAACTCACCTGTTGCAATTATCTGAATGATACATATATAATATGTTATGAGTTGTGTATGCGATTTTGTTGAGTCTTTTTATATTCTGGGACGTTTGTTTCAGCCTGTATAAAATGTAACACAGAGGAACACACACTATTAAATGAAACGTGGACATTCAAATTGACGTAAACATCGTACATATCTGTTGTACATTGAGTCGAATTAGAGGAGAGAAGAATTATACGACTTGTATTTTTACATGACTGCCTAAAATAAATATGACGAATTAATTCAAGAGACTTTTTGGAAATAACAAAATGAAGTATTATTATGTTTTCATCGTGTAAAGGGTGAAACAGTTTTGTAAAATGTTTTCTTTATTTGTGTGGTAATTAAAGGCAAAATATAACAATCTAGACCACAATTAATCATTTCGTGCTTTCGAAATAGTAGTTATATTCGCAGAGAACACTGTAATCTAGTATTGAGGAGTATTGTAAGACGCAATGTTCCTGGAAGTTAGACAGAAATATTCCCTTAGGACCTTAATCTTTAAACCTGTATATAATTTTCAGGAATGTTGAATCACTTCATGAATTTTCAGGAATGTCGCACCACACTCCAAAGGAGTATGCTCACTATGTAACCCCCCGTTTTTGTATTCCAGACTCACAAATTTTCAAAAACATTACTATCATAGAAATATAAACGTGGAGGGATTCGACCTGAAATACTCTTTCCTTAAATTACTCCCTGGGTACGCCTCTGCTGTGAAAAGGGTACCACCGGGAGAGGTGGCTCAGGGCATCCAGAGATGTCATTGGTGTGCCTCTAACTGGGAGGTCCTGGGGTTCAAGTCCCGACGGTGGCAAGCTTTCGGCACTAGCCAGATAGGTGGGTCGCGTTCCGTCGCTGTCCGGAGGAGAATCCTAGCGGCCGGCTGCTCTGATCGGTGGTTTTACGTGGTTTCTCCGATCAACACGAGGCGAATGCCGGAGCAGTACCCTAACAAACGGGTCACGGACCTTGCGCGATCTTTCCTTTCCGAACCTTGTTCTATCCTCGCCTCTTACACACATTTGCACTTGCATGCACTACACTATTCCTCATGTCGGTCGGGAGCTTAGAGTTTGTCCTGCCTGGGGGGGGGTGCCTCGATGATGGGAGATACCTGGTTGGGGAAAAATGCCGCTAACCGACTGTATGTCGGCGCCGGATCTCGCCATCCTCCGCCACCTCCCGAGTAAAACATGCACTATACTGAGGGGACTATTTTTGGGTTAAATAATGTTCTATTACATCCGATTAGCGCTTTACAAGGGAGTTTTAATATTTTAATAATTAGCTAACTTCGTATTAGCGTTAATATGCAGCTCCCTCTGGTGTCCGCTATTTCAATTTATGTAATATATGTTTAGGGTGATTTGGAGGAATGGTAGAGGAGTAGCAATGATAAGACTAATGACTACGACAATAGTAGTTGACGCGCCCAGAATTATTAGTTATCAATCAATCAATCAACCCGAAGGTAACTCAAAACTACGATGAGCTGGAGACACCGTGCTTGGCTTCAGACCTGATTCTTTTTTTACTGTGCCAAAAAAATTATCTTGTAAGACTGGTTTCTTGAATTATAAATAAATAATAGATAAATGATAATAAATTATGAAAAATGAAATCTCTTATTTCCAACAATTAGAACTGTTACAGACGTTTAGTAGAGTTAGACAACGCTGTAAATATCATGTAGATTGAGATGTACACTAGGTCTGAAGGGGTTCCAGATCTTTCAGCCCTCCAGGCCTCCACGGGCGCAGCAGACATTGGAATAAGAGTGGGAGTGCGGCAGTTGGGCGGAAGACGAGGTCGCGAGGGGTCGCAGGCAACACCTGCGTCGCAGTGGGCTACTTTGAAATCTTCAATAGAAACCTCTTTTTACTTTTTCACCTACTTCGTAAGAAGAGAAAGTATTGTAACTCTGCGCCGGAAATCAGCGGTTTTTCTGTAGACAAACTCTTATTGCCTGGCGCTGGTATCGTAAAAGTTGGTAAATAGAGTTCCTATATATAATAAATTGTGCAGTCAAACACGTTGGGAAGACGGAATCCATGTTTTTTGAGTCCTTGGTACCAAAAATTGAATGACGGCAAAACGTCTGTCCTTCAGACCTTCCGTCCATCTGTGTAGAACGGAAGCGGCTAAATTGCTCAGCCGATATTCTCCAAAATCGACATTCTCGGATCGATCTGAACACTGTGGCGCATTCAAGGTCCTAGTTTCTGGGGGGGGTTACATCGTGCTATAATACTTTTAAAAAAATTCTAGAAAATTGCTAAAACATAATCAGGACTTCCGGCGACATGTTAAGTTCTTGCTACAATGAGTTGCCGCACTACGCTGGGCTCCGACACGATATTAAGAGGTATTCCATGACTTTTGTATAAGCTCAGTATATATAAGAGGGAGGGATACAAAAGTGATGCAGTGTCCCGTTCAAGTACTCTGGGACTCCTCCCCTGCCGCCCAAAAGGAACCCAAAACTGCGATGACGTCATTGTTCCATCACAGAGCTTGGGTAATCCACACATCCCCGAGCACCCACAAGCCCGATGAAAAGTCTCTTAATTCGTTGAAGATGGCGCTCAATTTTGTGATTACAATAACTCATGCACCAGTGTGGCAGGCAGCACAAGATTAGACACGTTAAAGAATGGCAGTGCAAAGATTGTAAATTCAGATCATCATGCAGTGAATACTGGGTTTGGAAACGTAATTACTTTTTATTATGTAATATGTAACACTGATGTAAACATCAAATTGTATTGTTATGTAGTGATTTCAATCTATTGTATTCTTTTATTTTTATCATGTTTAACTGTATTGTCTATGCTATCGTCAACTGGTTTTTTTCATTATCTGTATTGCTCTTGGAAAGGAAAATGCTAAATATGCGAAACGTTGAGCCAAAAATTAATGTATAAACTTGAAGAGTCGTAATTTCTGATATCCACCTACGATTGATCCTATATGGTCCGAACCTATCAAAACTTACCATCTATCTACATTATCATAATTACTATTGTTATTATTATTATTATTATTATTATTATTATTATTATTATTATTATTATTATTATTACTATAAGGGCAAAATTGAAGCAATAGCTTTCTAATACAAATCGCCTCAGTTTCTATAGCTGTGGGAGGAAAACTTCAGGTAGACCAAGTAAGCTTAGTATGGAGATAAGTTATACGTATGCGCGCCACATGTCTACCTTACCCCCAGGTGGATAATAAAATAAAAACATTGCCTAGGCTTGGGAACACAGCAAGCTGACAAAAGTCTGATTAATCCACTAACCCTAAAATGCCACAAACAAAATTATTAAACATCTCCAATGCTCTGAGGACACCGTGGTTGCTTAATCCGTGTCTTTGAGCCCTGCAGGCCCCGCGGGCCTACCAGTCGCCGGGCTAAAAGCGGCAGTTGCGGGACAGACGTGTGGTCGCAAGGTGCCGCCGCCACCGCCACCGCCGCCGCTGCCGCCGCCGCC
>BOPP01000234.1:1475689-1487179 GCA_017312745.1 Gryllus bimaculatus | reverse complement strand
GGCGCCGCGCCGCCGCCGCCCCGCCGCTGCGCCGCCGCCGCGCCTCCGCCCGCCGCCTCCGCCTCCGCTCCGCCTCCCGCCGCCGCCGCCGCCGCATCGCTGTTTTCCGGAAACAGCCGGCCGCGCTCGGCCGTCTGCGGCGCGGGTGCGGGCGGCGGCGTGGGGTGGCGGCGGCGGCGGCGGTGGCGAGGGGCACAGGCGGTGCGATTATCGCGTCCCGCGCGGCGCGCTGTTTCCGCCCCGCCGCCAGGTGCCGCCCCCGCGACGCCCGTGTGCGGGACATCTGCGGCTGCCGGTCGGGCGGGGGCGGGGGCGGGGGGCGGCGGGGCGGCGCGTGGCGGGCGGGTGCGGCGCGGAGCACTGTGCCCTCAGCTGTGCTGCCCCGCCCCACCTCGCCACGCAGTTGAAGCTCCGTGCGCTGCGCGAACAGTGGTCCGGAAGGGCGGCAAAATGAACTTTACCGGTGTAATCTTGATGGCAGCTCTCAGCACAAATGTTGAGTAGAACTCCGGTAATCCGAACTATTGAGTGTGGGTATGTTCGGATTAAGTCGAAAATATGTACGAAAATATACAAATATTTTGAGTGTTTACCAGACACAAATCGTATGCGATTGCATCAACACATCGCCTCACAAGCAGGTTCACTTTTCCTTACCTTACAAAGAGATTATCGATTTTGAGGAAGTTCTCTAAGTGAAAATTACTGCTACACTAAACATGTGATTATAAATCCTACGTTACATTCCATAAACGTTTCATTTCGCTTAAGACTTTTTACCAATACTATTTTAAATTCTTCAATAATATAAAATCAAATTTCTTACACTACAAATAAGCTTTATTTAATTTGTTTATTTTCCACCATCACCGAATTTCGATCGGATATACGAAATTGTTCGGATTTACGGGCGTTCGGATAGGCGCGGTTTTACGGTAATTTACATTACACGACTAAGAACAGTGACTTTCCATGACTAATACGGCGAAGTTCCCGACAAGGCGCGTCTAGGCATCCCGTCCGTGTCATGGAGAGCCACTTTTGCTTGTGAAGAGCAATAAAGCTTATCTCGAGATCTAAATGTTTTGACAATTTCCTCGGTGATTTTCAATGGAATTGAGGCGAGAATTGGAGTGGGTTCGGATTTTTTGTGTTCCTATTGTTGTACTACTCGTAAGGAAAGTACTTCGAACGTTTGAAGGCTGGTATTGAATAAACTTTCACATCCGAATCTGTGAAGCATGCGTCCCACTTTCTTGGAAAGTATCTGAATTAATTTATTTCTTTTGTAACGTTTCTACGGATAGGCTAAGAGTTCTAGATAATCGAGGCCATTATTCTGGTTAAAATGTTAGAAAACTGTACAAACATACTACTTGTGTAAACGATTATTATTACTGCTGTCATATATCGTGATGCTGTGAAATAATGGAACGCATATTCGAAAACATTCACAGTATAGCTTCTACATACTAGAATAGACAAGACACAATAGCTCGTTACATTGATTAATTAATTTCTGATTCCGGGCCGCGTCAACTTGCGATGGTCATAACCCTTGCATGTTTTAACACCGGAAGGGAGGGGTTTTTCCACTAGTGTGTAGATCTCCGCCGCCTACACGTCGGTTTGCGTTGGTTTTCCACATCCAGGTATCGCACATCATTGGGAACCGTCGAAGCCGAAACTGAACATGTGCGGTAGTCCAGGATATGCAAGTGTGAGTGGCAAATGAGGATAGACAAGGAGAAGGAAGGAAATTTCACGCGTGACGTGGCCTCATTTGTTTAGGTACTACTCCGGCATTCGCTGGAGTTGATCGACCCCGGAAAAGATCGATCAGAATATCCGGCAGCTGAGATTCTCCTCTGAAGATACAGATAAGTGAAATGAAGTAAATGCAGTGCAGTGTGGTCTTAATGAATAAACAATTCAGTGTTGGGGTTAGATTATAGAAGTTTTTTTCGTTAAGATAATTTTATCATTTAGACTGTTTTTAATATCATTATGATTTTTATTATTAATGTTATTATTTATTATTATTATTATTAATCATTATTATTATTATTTGTTATCTGTTGTTGTTATCGTGGATTTTATCAGCGTTTATTGATCTATGATTCTTATTGTAACCGTTTATTATATTATAATTATTATTATTTTATTATTAATTATATAATATGCATGTTTAGCTATATTACCTTATTTATGTAATTAGCTGCAACCGGGTTATGCCATTTGCCAGTTGAAATAAATGTATCTTTGTGAACTCGGCCTAGGCTACAACTAGTGTTGACAATCCTGCCACCGTCTGGGGCCTCGAACCTACACTTCCGGTCTGAAGCATGTCACTAACATATCTGACCCAGACCGAGTCTCAAGGTTTTGCCCAGTTTGTGGGTCAGTGAATATCAGTTTTTTGGCGTGTAAGTCATTCGTGACCTCTTGTAATTTCATTGATAATAATTGTGTAATTTTCATGTTGGTAAGTCTTGTTCCTTAATGTTCTATGCGTGATAAAGATAATTGTTTACATCATTTATTTTGAGAGTAATTTTTTGAAATAGATTTTACCAAAACAATAATGGAATTTTATAATTCCATTATTCATTCAGTAGAATAAATCAAGCATGTTTTTTCTTGTTTTTTTTATTAATTTTTTCATTTCGTTTTATTCTTCGTTGTTCTGACATGCAAAGAATGGCGAAATTTCTAATAGTTTTACAAAAGAGTTACATGTCCGATAAAGTCATTCTTAATTACATAATTCCTCACAAATGTAATTTCATGCTTATAATTACATAACAATGGCATTGATGGCTCTTAAAAGACATCTCTGTGAAATTCCCTGTAACCCAAAATTGAGTAATTATCGTACACTGCATATTTTTTTTCTGTTAGCGAAATTGGACCAGTGGTGTCCTTCAGACCCGTTCCCGCGTCTCGCGGCACGGGGTGATCGGGCGCCACCTGCCTACGCTGCCGCCCGGCCGCGCCCCGGCACCACCTGTGAGTGCGGAGGCGGCGGGGCGGCCTGCCCGCTGCCGTTCAGGGCTTCCTAGCAGCTGGCGGCGGCGGCGGCTGGAAGGATGGGGGTGAGGCGAAGCAACGAGTCAGAGCGGCAGGGAGGAGGAGGCGGGTGGAGGATGGATTGATTGAATTGATTGGATTTGTTAATTGAATGTTTTTCAGGTACGTAGACTGCTATGGTCAGTTCCGTTAATATACCTATTGTTGTATGCCGGGAGATGATGGCGATTCCTTACCCGCTGGGTGTAGATCGGGCGCCCGACGCTAACACCTCCGTCTGCAGGGTTCCCTTTCTAGGTATGCTCCTTTAGTGGTGCACCGGTCCCAGCTAGAACACATGCTCTATGCATTCCGACGTGGTCTCTCGAAAATGTCAGTGTAGTGCAAGTGAGTGAGTGTTTGTGTATGTGTAAGGAAGAGACGATAGAAAAAGAAGGAACAAAGGAATGATATACGCGGTTCTCTGACTCGTTGTTATTAGTGTATACTACTCATTTTGCCTGTTATTGAACGAAGAAAACAGCGGATAAAGACAGCCGACAGCTAGAATTCTCCTCAGACGGAGATTTTTGTAATCCACATGCGGAATACGGCGGTGAAAGAAGATTGGAGGTAAGGTGGCGGGTCTGGACGTTTCTGATGGAGTAGGTGGCGAGGACGTATGGTGGTGACGGAGCAGTCGTCAACGAGGGGAGTCAGAAGCAGTGATGGCAGTAGAATTGGCGGGGAGTGGCGAAAGATCTGTAGCATTACACAAGGTGGCCGAAATGGCGTTGAAAGTGGCGGAGAATTGGGGTGGCGCTAAACTGGCGACGAAGGAAGCACAGGCAGAGATGGCAGTGGAGTAGTGGTAGTAGAAGGCGGTGAGATGGCTAAAAAGGAGGCAAACGAAGTCGTAGACGACGGCGGTGATGGCAAACAGATGGCGGTGGAAAGGTGCCAAAAAGGAGCGGCAAGAGATGATGGTTTTGAAGTGTGATGAGGTGGGCTGGAGGTTAAGAGAGGAGACAGGTAGGAGTTTAGTTGACTGAGGAAGAAATGGCAGTAGAACAGTGGAGCATCCGGCGGCAGATGAATAGGAGCGAAGGGGAGATGAGGTGAAAGAAGCGGAGATAGGGCTGGCGGACTGGCCGGTGACGAAGGGAGCAGTGGTAGAGATGGCAGTGGAAGTGCAAGAAGGAGCGTCGAGATGGTGAAAAACGTGGCAAACGGAATGTAGAAGATGGCGGGTGGCAGCCGAGATGAACTGGAAAGTTAGCGGAGGAGATGGCACAAACGTGGCAACTGCTTTGTAGAAACGTGCGGTGGGGCGGAGATGGCGAGTAGGTGGTGGAAGTAGAGGATGAGGCAGCAGATGGAAGGGACGGAAAAAGACTGGGATCGGCATGGCAAGTGACTGCAGAGATGCGATGTGTGAGGGGCAGAGATTGGATGGCGGGCTGGAGTCGGAGATGGGGTGGAAGAGCTGGCTGAGACAATGCCGGTTAGAGGCGCAGAGGGTGGATGATGAGGGGGGAGGGGGAGGAGATGGAACATGAAGTACTGGAGAAGATGGGAAGATGGCAACAAAGCTGCAACTGGTAGAACTGTAGAAGACGGTGTTGGGCGAGAATGGCTGTTGGCAAGGTAGGCAGAGAGGCGGCAGATGGATGGGGCGGGGCTGGAGTGGAGATCGCGAGGAAGTGCGTGGCTGAGACAATGCACGTTTTAGAGGCCAGGGGTGGTAATGAGGAGGGAGAGGAGGAGATGGAACAGGAAGTAGCGGGAGAAAGATGGGGAAGATGGCAACAAGCTGGCAACGTGGTAGAGATTGTGAGAAGACGGTGGTTGGGCGGAGATGCTGTGCAGTAGCGATGAGGGCAAGATGGATGGGGCGGGCGGGTCGAGATGGCGGTGGAAGTTGTGGCTGACCAATGCGTTAGAAGTGGCAGAGGGTGTAATGGAGGGAGGGAGAATGGAATCAGGAATCTATCGGAGAGATGGAAGATGGCAACAAAGGTGGCAATTGTATGATACTGTAAAAGGGTGTTGGGCGGAGATGGCTGTTGGAGTCAGCAGACTAAGCGCAGATGGATGGGGTGGAGATGGTCGCATCGCAGTGACTGCAGAGATGGATGGTCGCAGCGGTTGAGGCGCAGATGGATGGGCGGGCTGAGTCGAGATGGCGGTGGAAGGCAGGATGGGCGCAGCTTGTTTGGTATGAGGAATGGGAGGGGAGGCGATATCGTGAATGCAGGCGCATGTGGAGGGTGCGAGAGGTCTGGATGCGGGTGAATGAGGATGAGACGGAAAGAGGATGGCAGTGCTACGGTGACCAACTGGAAAGAAGCGGTTGACGCAAGGTGTTAGTGAGGGCGATGCTCAAAGGTTGGTGGCTTCGTGGAGGTAACAAGCGATTGGTGAACGTTTGCTATGTGTTGCATCGAGACCATGTATTCATCCACATACTCGTGGGTTGGAGACTCCACCAGAACAGGAAGAACACAAGGTTTTTGTAAATTGATATTTATTTTCCTTTTCGAATACGAGATATAGAGCCTTGTGTCGTCGAATCTTGACAGAACAGGATGGTCGGGAAAATGATTGCAGCTCAAAACAAGATGATCCGACAAGGGTCGGCAACGAAGTTGTTTATGAACTGACACATTTATCAACATTGGAGCGGCCGTGGCTTTTTGTATACTTCCAGTGCTTACCAGACGATTGTCTAGAAAGGTGCATTAATCGGATTTGGGCCACGAACGGAATGACATTAACGATGACGGCGCATATGAATGCCAATGGTGGCTTTGTATAAATAATATAATATATTAAAAGTGATTATGTTTTAGTAAAAGGAGTGTGTACAACTTGGGACACCCATGGTATTAAGATATTTTTCAAATTTACCAATGATAATGAAATTATTATAGGATTGGAAAGTCCTTTCGAGTGTTGAAAGAGGAAGTGGCGGTAATACAAGTAACTATTAGAAAGGTGATGGCGATGAAAAAAGACTTGTTAACGGCGAAGGAAGGGGGTAGTTTGTCCTACTGGAATCTTGAATGGCCTCACTACGGCCCTGGCACTCAAAATTTTAGGGCACATTTTAGTGAAGTTTTTTTTAAACCTGGTTCAGTTGGAACGAAGAAATGGTATTGCGGCAGTCTTGGGTCTTGACTGCCCAATTGACTTTCTTTGATGGCCAACGACTTCGACATCTTGATGTCAAACCGATTATTCACATGCGATTGTTAAGTAGTGTAGCAGAAGTGACGTTATATATACACGTGCTATATAGCAATTAAATTCGAATGGCGTTCGGGTGTTTGGTAAAACAAAAATTCCTTGAATGGAAGTTAAGGCTATCAGATGCACAAGACTTGCCATTAATATTAGAATTTATAGATCAAATATACATGGCAATGCTATGGAAAAACAATTCATATTTGTAATATCCATGGCACAACAATATTAATGTATATTTATGCTTCTTGCATTTAGGGTCGGATTAATTCGACTTATCCCAGCTGGCGGTGTTCCCAAGCTAGACGCCTGCCTTTACTTCCACGCCTGGGGCTAAGGAAGACATGAGTATTAATCATTACCTTATTGGCGTATTGGACTGTCCTGAGCTTTCTTTCGTTACAGGCATAGAAACCAGACGATTGTACTGAACATCGATTATGCTTCACTCTATAATGTGCAACGATCGACATGCCTTTCAATGTCTATAGCATTCGGACCAGGTTCGACGAAGCCTAGGGCCATGGGGGGCATTGGTGAGAGAGCCGGGCGGCTGGGGCACCCAACGCTGCTCACCTAAGCACTTCCGATGTGACGAAGAAATCTGATCACTTCGGGCGGGAAAATATTGTAGTTCCCCTGTTCAGGACTTTAATATGTGGAAGCCTGGACGTCATAGGCTGTGCCACCATACGCCCGTGGGGTAACGACTACAGGTGGATGACTGATACAGTTGGATACAAGTATCAGTGTGGAATATGAGTGGATGAGATACTGTGTGATGAACGACTACAGTGTGGACGACGGAGAACAGTGTGGAAACGAGTACAGTGTGGATGACAAAAACAGTGTGGAATACGAGTAAATGGCGAGTATAGTTGGATATGAGTGATGGCGAGTAATAGTGTGGATGAACGAGTGGATGACAAAGTAGCAGGGTGGAATACGAGTGGATGGCGAGATAGTGGATGATGGATGGATGGCGAGTAATAGTGGATGACGAGTGGATGACAAGTACAGGGTGGAATACGAGTGGATGACGAGTAACGTGTGGATGAACGAGGAATAGCGATGCCGAGAACAGTGTGGTGACGAGAACTATTGGCAGATGAGAGGAACAGCAGCAGATGGAGTCATGGCAGATGTGTAGTACGAATGGATGAGTGAAAGCGGGTGAGGAGAACAGAGCGGATGACGAAAACACAGGGATGAGAGTACAGAGCAATTGTGAGTGTGAGATGACGAGTTCAGAGCGGATTGCAGAGCGTTAACGAAGAACAAACGATCCAATCCCGTCTCCGCTCCCCCTGGGGTCGCCCGAGTGCGAAAGCACAATCGCCGCTCATCGGCGGGGCGGCTGAGGGCGGGGGAGGGGCGGCGCGTGCGGCACGTGTCTTCCGCTGTAAGGGGGCGGCCCCTCGTCCCCCCTCCTCGCCCGCCCCCTACTCGCCCGCCGCACAGCTGTTTCGTCTGCCCGAGCGCCGCCTGCAGGGGCGGAGGGCGCGCCGCCGCGTGTGCGATGTGCGTGTGTGCGGCGGAGGGCCTGCACGCGTGCCTCTGACACGCACAGCGCGCGCTTTCCGAGGCTCCCGTTTCCCTGAGCGATGCTATCGCGCGTTTCCGCGCGGGAACACGCCGCATCAACTTTGTCCGCTTAAGGCGACAACAGGCGGAAACTGCAGGTCGCCCGGAGATGATTGCAGGTGGCGGCCTCTCGGCAATAAAGGCTTTATTTAGGAAACTGGGCGTCCCAAGCTTTTGTGTTGTCCTATTTCCTGCGTGACGTTTTTACGTAAACCGGTGAGGATTAAAGACGTTATATAACTCACACCCAAAAAATCACCCGGAATTGTCCAATGCAATACACATTTTTCCAAACTGAATGCTATGTTAGTGTGTGAATGTATGAAGTCCGTAAAAACTGTAAATGAAAGGAATGAAAGGAAAACAAACATTTTATTGGCACAACTGGCAAAATCTTCTGTGGCACGAAAAAAAGGACAACTCCGCGAGAAGAAGAATGCAATGCGCAAACGCATAACAAGCGGTGCAGCAAGGACAGAAAAAATTCTATTTAAGCAAATGAGATATATTTTATCTTTCTTGTATAACATTTTTCCGCCGATCCTAGGCAACAAAGAAATTTATCAAAAAAAACATATCGAATTTAATAAACTTTAAGATCAGTTAAGGGAATGGACACATTCCTCAATTATAAAGTTATGTCAGTCCTCACTTCCCATATATGTACGTGAGTCGTCGACTATAATAAATAAAAGTTGGAGTCCAAGTTCAGGCTTGAAATGCAGTTTCTAGATGAAGTGGAAAGTTTAGGGCAGACATATCAACTAAAGCACACAGACATCAGAATGAATAAAATATAATTTAAAATATATAGAACGCCTGGCAACAGTAGCTTATGTTGATTAGGATGGAGATACATATCCGTTATCTAAAAGCTATTTTTTCTTAGGACGAGAGGAAAAAAGTTGTGAGAAGATTTGGAAGCTTTACGGAAAGATAGTCACTCGAAAGGCCGGAACAGGCAAGTGCCTAGATCTATGAAGTGATGAAACGGCTAAAGAATGGCGATTCAATACTCATTAAGCAACTTTAAGATATGAATGACGATTGATGGGTAGTGTTTAACTACGTAATAAACTTCATTGTTAGAAACTATTCGTAATAACGTATAAGACCAATACACACACCGCGGCATTCGGCAAATCCCGAACCAACACTCGTCGAACCCCACCTCGCCCCCGCAGTTGAGCTCGTGCGCTGCGCGACACAGTGGTCAGGAAAGGGCGCAAACTGGAACTTTACCGGTGTATCTGGCTGGCAGCTCCTCAGCACAAAATAGTAGAGTAGAACCCCGGTAATCCGAACTAATTGGGAGTGTGGTATGTTCGGATTATCCGAAAATATGTACCGAAAATATACAAATATATTTGTGTGTTTACCAGACACAATCGTAGCGATTGCATCATCACATCGCCTCATCAAGCAGGTTCACTTCCTTACCTTAAAAGAAGATTATCGATTTTGAGGAAGTTCTTCTAAGTGAAAATTACTGCTACATAAACATGTGATATACATCCTAGTTACCATTCCAATAAACGTTTCATTTCGATTAACTTTTCTACCAATACTAAGTTGTTAAATTCTTCAATAATTATAAAATCATTTCCTTACACTACAAATAAGCTTTTTATTTATTTTGTTTATATTTCCACCATCCCGAATTTCGATCGGATTATCCGAAATTTCGGATTTACGGCGTTCGGATAGGCGCGGTTCTACTGTAATTTACATTACAAGACAAGAAAGTGGACTTTCCATGACTAAACGGCGAAGTTCCCAGACAAGGCCGCGTCTAGGCATCCCGTCGTGTCATGGAGAGCCACTTTTGCCTTGTGAAGAGCAAAAGCTTATTCGAGATCTAAATGTTTATGACAATTTCCTCGTGTGATATACAATGGAATTGAGGCGAGGAATGGAGTGGGTTCGTATTTTGTGTTCTATTGTTGTACTACTAGTAAGGAAAGTACTTTCGTACGTTTGAAGGCTGGTATTGAATAAACTTTCACATCCGAATACTGTGAAAGCATTCGTCACTCTCTTAAAAGTATCGAATTAATTTAATTTCTTTTGTAACGTTAGGATAGGCTAGAGTTCTAGATAATCCGAGGCCATTATTTGGTTAAAATTTAGAAAACTGTACAAACATACTACTTGTGTAAACGATTATTATTAATGCTGTGCATATATCGTGATGCTGTTGAAATAATGGAAGCATTACTTCGAAAACATTCAAAGTAAAGCTTCTACATACTAGAATAGACAAACACAATAGCCGTTAATTGATTAATTAATTTCTGATTCCGGGCGCGTCAACTGCGATGGTCATTAACCTTGCATGTTTTAACACCGGAAGGAGGGGTTTCTTCCCCCACTAGAGGTGGAGATCCTCCGCCGCCTACACGTCGGTTTGCGTTGGTTTTCCACATCCAGGTATCGCACATCATTGGGGAACCGTCGCAGCCGAAACTGACATGTGCGGTAGTCCAGTGAATGCAAGTGTGAGTGCAAATGAGGATAGGACAAGGAGAAGGAAGGAAATTTCACGCGTGATGCGTGGCCCATTTGTTAGGGTACTACTCCGGCATTCGCCTGGAGTTGATCGACCCCGGAAAAGTATCGATCAGAATATCCGGCAGCTAGAATTCTCCTTCTGACAACAGATAAGTGATATGAAGTAAAGTGCAGTGCAGTGTGGTCTTAATTGAATAAACATTCAGTGTGGGGTTAGATTATAGAAGTTTCTTTTTCTTAAGATAATTTACATGATTTAGACATATCATTATGATTTTTATTATTAATGTTATTATTATTATTATTATTATTATTATTATTATTATTGTTATTGTTATTGTTGTTGTTATCGTGGATTTATCAGCGGTTTTATTGATTCTATGATTCTTATTGTACCGTTATTATTATTACTATTATTATTATTATTATATAATATGCATGTTAGCTATATTACCTTATTTATGTAATTAGCTGCAACCGGGTTATGCCCATTTGCAGTTGAAATAAATGTATCTTTTGTGAACTCGGCCTAGCGCTACAACTAGTGTTGACAATCCTGCCACCCTCGGGGCTCGAACCCTACACTTCCGGTCTGAAGCATTTCACTAACATCATTCTGACCAGACCTGAGCTCTCACAGGTTTTGCAGTTGTGGGGTCAGTGAATACAGTTTTTGGCGTGTTAAAGTCAATTCGTACCTCTTGTAATTTCATTGATAATTTAATGTGTGTAATTTTCATGTTGGTAAGTCTTGTTCCTTAATGTTCTAATCGTGATAAAGATAATTGTTTGTACATCATTTATTTTTGAGAAGTAATTTTTTGAAATAGATTTTTACCAAAAAAATAATCGATTTTATAATTCATTATTCATTCAAGAATAAATCAACATGTATTTTTCTTTGTTTTTTTTTATTTAATTTTTTTAGTTTCGTTTTAATTCTTCGTTGTTTGAATGCAAAGAATGCGAAATTTCTAATAGTTTTACAAAAGAGTTACTGTCGATAAAGTCATTACCTTAATTACATATTCCTCACAAATGTATTTCATGCTTATAATTAACATAACAATGCATTGATGGCTCCTAAAACATCTCTGTGAAATTCTGTATCCCCAAAATGTGAGTAATTTCGTAACACGC
>BOPP01000234.1:1453574-1464739 GCA_017312745.1 Gryllus bimaculatus | reverse complement strand
TCCCACCCCCACAGCCCCCTCCACTCCGCTCCGCCCTCGTCGGCAGCACAACAGCTGTTGCTCGCAGCCCCACAGGCCCCCGACGGCGCCTGGGGATAATTCCTCTCGCGAGCCGGGGCCTAATGCAAGAGCAGCTTATTGCGGCGACTGTTGCGTCCGATTGAGATATTAGTGGACAGATACACATATTATTGGCGGCGTATTGTATTTCTGACTTTGTTTTCGTAGATGACATTTTTGTTTGCTTAATTTATCATCCATTGAACCCATCTGTAATAGTTATTATAGAAATTAGACAGACATAAAGCAAATAACGGAAGCAGTTAAAAGTATTAATCGAGGCAATAGTCGAGTTTTAATACCGACTAAAACGGTCATTTGTGATATCAGTTGTTCGTAATACCATATTTTTATAAGAAAAAATTATGTAAAGAAGCAATTACTTTTTTAAGAACAAAAGCACTCGAACACATCTGTACGAGCAAATCATTTCTTTCGATTGCTCTTAATGAACGCCGTTTGTCAAAATCCGTAACGGCCGCTTGCATTTGGGAGTGGCCTTTCATTTCATTGTTTGGTTGCGTTATGTCGTAGTATGAGTACAGTAGTGCGAGTACAGTAATATAAAATAAAACATTACAAGGTTTTCTTAAGAATAATGATTTCTACATTTGATGCTAGTTTCATTGATTCAAAACATTATGTTGACGTTTTTGAGTTTTGAGATCAAATTGTAGAAAAGAAAAAGTGATTCAGTGTTAGAGGGAAGTAAATTAGTCCTAATAAATAATGTTACGCATTACGACGTAAATAATGTTACGTTTTACGACTTGAAATAAATGGATGTAGATTAATCGATGTTAGTGTGTGAAAATAATTCGGTTGTTGCACTGTAAACACGTAAAAATAGTGTCATTTTCCTCTTATTACCGCGTTTGATTAAATTGTTGTCAACGGTGTTAGTATTCTCGTTGAATTGATGTCAATATAATATTAATATTATAACTTATTAATGTCTTATGAGTCTCACCCTCCTTACATTTGTTTCTTTTACGGTAACTCGAAATGAAGAGACTGTAAACTGACATTCCTGTGGAGTCCTCACAACCATTTTGAAAAAAAAATTCAATATTTTTCAACCATTTCTCCCCACTCTTTACATCAAAGATAAATAACTACTTGACATTCAATCCGTAACAATCCACGACAAACTACGTTACATTCAATCCGTAACATGGAGTCAACAAACAAATCTATAAAGATCATTGAGTATTGTATATTCAAGCAAAACCAGGGTGAAAAAAGGGGTGTCATTTTTAAAATCTCTTAGGCTTCTTACAATAGAATATCCACCATTTACGCCTTTCAAATTCTTCTGATTTGACAGTGAGCCATACAGAAGAACGTTTGGAAGTAATATACTCGAATTAAGATCTATGTACATTGTTCACATGAACAAGCAGTTTGGACGTGCTGATTTTTGATATCACAATTTCAGAATTACGAAGCCACAAAATATTTGTTTTAGTCAACATCAACAACATCAGTTCTATTTTCCACTTCATTAGAATGCTATGATGATATTAGATGATTAGTGGTCTGAAGAAAAAATGTTGAAAATCTATAGAACAGAATCACTCAAAACAGTTTTCCAAAAGTCGCCATGTACGCTGATCATGAACAACAAATAAAATGTTTTAAAAAGGATTCAACCAAGAGTAAGAGATCGTCACTGGTAATTCTGCTGCGTAATACGTAGTCCAAAGTCACTTCTGTCGAATACGTGCAAAGTGTTTTTAGCACTGCAAACTGGTTTCTTTTTTCGTGTTATACGTCCACAATTCTTTGAATCTTTTTACTCGGTAGGCTTCGGTAGGCAAGATTTGCTTCATCCAATTGTCTATTTTACTGTTTATTGTTTGCGGCATGCTTATCTACTGTCAGGTTCTTTTCAGCACTTCTACATTAAATATCCTTCCCTTCCACTGGATTATTTTTTCTTGATTTCGAATGACGACCAACCTTCATTCTTTTTTTTCTTAGTTACCACCCATTACTCTTCCATTGAGAATCACAACTTCCTCCATGGTTTCTGTCCCATTTAGAACCGTACTTAACGTGTGTCAATATCTTCCTGAGAAATTTCTTTCCGAAGTTACAAAATATTTTTGTTTTCTTAAACATTTTAGTAAATGATATGATCCTACCAAATCAAAAATCGAAGAAATTCTCAAGAAGTAGACGAGATCACGGAAAACCTTGGAGTTTACTTTACAAATATGGAAAATGTAACAATAGGAATAAGATGTTTCTAGACTGCTTCTATGCTGCCTCGGCTAGAACTTCTAAACAAGAAATGCAACACTTCCATCCGTATTTAGTACACAACGTTTATTTCACACGATAGATCTCATTTTCTTCTTTTTAATTTAAAATTACATTCTGCCTTCACGGTTCAAAACTGTCCACAAATAATTACGTGCGTCACCAGGGCTCAATAGAATCCTGATTTTGGGAAACAGTTACTTTGCATTTGAGATTTTAAAATGGAAAGGAAACAAAGCATGGAGCTCCTAAAGGCGATAATAGAAAAAAAAGTTTAAAGAAAAATTAGTACAATTGAAGATATTGAGACAGTAACAAAAAACCCTAACTTCACTCAAAATGTTTATATTAATATATAGGAACAGCAGGATGTATGCTCACTGACGTGTCACCGCTGCAAGCCCTTCAATTATTAACTCAAAAATATAAAAAAGCATGTAAGAAAGGCTTTTTTTTATTATTTTTCGTGGTAAAATATAAATAATGTTAACGTAGGTTGGCTAATCTGATCGATTGGGTTTCCTTGTTTTCTCCTAGCAATTGTAGACGAACAATAGAGCAATATTCTAATAAACGGGTTAAGGACCGCGCGCGATCTTTCCTTCCTCATCCCTGTTCCGTGCTCTATCCTAACATACATACATATTTATACTTATAATACATGCACCATATTACATTTGGGAAACCAGGTCGGGAGTTTAGATCTCGTCCCTCCTGTTACGATTGTGGAAGAACCTGAAGGGAACTTGTGAGTACACGTTGCGTGGATCCTAGATGTCGTATTCTAGCGAGAAAGGAACACCGCCACATCCCGAGTTGTAAAGTGTACTGTAAATACCTGTCTAAAGGTCGTCGCAGTTGATGCACTCGGAAACACGAAATCATTCAACTGGGTCTCATTGCCAAAGTCGAGTTTGGTATTCGGATCCCCAAGTTACCGAGATACTATGTTTCTTAGCCTTGCGTTTTGCTCGCCATCTTATAGTAATACTCATCATCTAATAGTTATACTCATAATCTACTCCTTTAATAAATCTAATACGTACACTGTCATCTAATATTTAGCAATACAATCCTAATAATTAGGGGATAAGTAATATCTGGTGATTATTTATATTAACATTATCTTAGAAAGCGAAAGGATGTAGGTATTGGAATGGCTTAAAGGCCTTCGGCCTAGCCACATAGGATCAAGTAATCTAATTCGTTTGTAATAATTACCTATTAAATAAAATAAATAAACATTATCTATAAAATAATCATATCTATATTAATTATTTCCAACGCGCATTGAAATTGCAAGAAATCTATTCAGCTTCCAACCATGTGAGAGGTGTCTATTGTTATATTTAATGCAACTATTTGATTGCGTTATTCCACCTATTCTTCACCGCACGACCGACTGAATTATCATCCTCATTGCGCTATTACGTGCGAATACGTAAAGCTAACGTCATACGACAGCAAGACCCCAAGGCAGAGGCCGCCTGTATTTAAATATTTGCTATTCGCGTGTTACGTTATGGAACAGCAACTTTTTTATACTATTGGTACAGAAAGAACTGTTTTAAAACTATGTTATTGCAGTATTCGTAAAAACTGTTTTTGTTAAAATATTTAGTTTCTAGTAGTTTTATACAAAAGAGCGTTTTATTTGATGTTCCTGAACAGTTGTCCTACGTTTTCAAACACCTTCTACAGTAGTTTCGTTCGCAGATTTCGGTGCTTTAGGTCACTAATTGTTATTATTATTATTATTATTATTATTATTATTATTATTATTGTTATTATTATTGTTATTATTATTATTATTAATGTTATTATTGTTATTATTATTATTGTTATTATTATTATTACTATTACTATTATTATTATTATTACTATTATTATTATTGTTATTATTATTTATGTTTCGCGAATTGGCCATAATGGGACCACACGATATGTGCGTCCCACCGGGGTTCAGTCTCCAAAATCGGGATAGGTGCACGTTACTTTCTTTTGGGGGAATCAGCATTTTAAAGCTGATTCCATTTTTACACCCCTATGATTATCCTGAGAGGTGGGGTGAAATTGTGATGATGATAATGATGATGATGATGATGATGATGATGAATGATGAAATAGACGAACGAAGACATACAGAGACACACACAACACAACTCCTCTACTGCCTTAGCGTACTCAGCTATCGGATCGGATATTATTATTATTATTATTATTATTATTATTATTATTGTTATTATTGTTATTATTACTATTATTATCATTATTATAATTGAACCATAAGAATACGCTCGACTGGTCACGACAGTAGCTTAGTGGTCAGGATAATTCCTGATCGGTGCTATGAATGCTTTGAACTACATGAATTATTAAAATACATTGTTACATATTAAAAACGTTACATTGTGGAGAACATTCACTATGTTCAATGTCACATGCAATAACCTATACAACACGATGACACAATGGTGACAATTGAGTATACTGAATATAGTTTTTTGCTCTTAAGTGAACAGCCTGTTACTGATAAATTTATCTCAGGGACGAACAAACTATTCGAACTACGATTAGAACGAACGAACAGACAAGTATGAATATGTATCCAGATACTGGCATGGTCGGACCAAGCTCTGCTGCGGTCGAAAATACGCCTCCTTCGAGAATCGAAGCTAGGATCCGCGATCTACAATTCATTTAAGAACTCAAAAATTATCGCAGCTATTGCCCCAGGTTTGTTTATCAACAGGTTCCAAGCTATTATATGCCAATACGGCCGGCCCTCGCGATCACCAACTGCTGCACATATGCCGTGTAATGCCCCTACGAAGCCGCTTCCCGCCTTACGCCACGTCTAAACTTCCGCACGTTAATGGGGTGACAGCCCACTTCCTCTCACGATATGCATCAGCGAGAGTACGATACAATCAGCCCTTGTGGCAGTCATTGGGTGCCTTTCCCCACTCAAGCGGTCTCAAATATTAAAACAGCCATCTTTAACACGCCGTCGACTCGAGCACGCGTGCACAGGAGGCCAGCAGGTGCACAGGGTTGTAGGTCGCAATGGGGATCCGTGACATAAATTAAAAAGCTTCATTATTAAAACATTAGTTCAACGACCGCTTATCTCCTATCGTGTATGTGCGAGTACTCAGGCATTATTAAGTAATGAGAATTGGTAATATCCGTTAGATGATTATCACAAACTATATGTGAGAAAGTAATTGCTCACGCCGTTCTTCTCACATTTAAAAATCATTTTTGACAGTATGGAAGGAATAACACAAAATCTTTTTTCTAAATCTATCAAAAATATAATAGTAATGGTAGTTTTACGTACATACAATATTACACATTATTCGCACACAAAAACGTTTGGAAAGACGCCACGTTTAATGACTGTGTTAAATTAATTCGTATTACTATTTATTTCCCCGGAATAATACCTAGAACATGTCGTAATTTCTGATAAAAATTTATTGCCACACATTTCCATCTAGTACAAACTATTAGTAATCAATTTGAAAATTGTTATCTTTGGTACGCGTGTTTTTCTTGAAGATAGCGAGTTCAAAATAAGTAGATGCACCTCGTATTTCATCCTCGTTTACGACGCAGCCACTCTAGAAAAAATGGTGACAATTCTAAGACTTCCATAAGTAAAGTGAGTGATGTCATCATGAGGCTGGTAAGTGTACAAACGTGTACAGTCACTCCATAAACAATTAGAACGAACGTGCAGATACTTATTGACTTACCCTCGTATTGGTTAAAAAGGATTACATTCGCAAAATTTGGACAAGTGTTGGGAAATTTGTTATTATTATTATTAAAGTATCTCTTTAAATTTAAAACATAAATAATAAATAATGTTTATATTATTTTTCTTTAGGAAATTTGTGTTTGTCACTAGAACGAAATGGCATTGGAACATTTTGCGTTCAGAAATGTTCAAAAACTATTTTGCTATTAACTATACATATTTAAGAATGAATTATAATCAGTTTAGAACTAATAGATGATCCAATTTCAGAAACTAAAAAGAAATAAATTAAAATTTAATTATCCGTGACTTAAATAACTCGTTTCTTTTGGTAAACGAATAGCACCTGCATCAATTGATGACACTGCAGTGAACCTGATCGGGAGGATCGGTACCATGCAAGGTCCCTAGCAAGGAAACTCATCATCCAGCGCTGAAAGATACCGCGATAAAAACATGCACTACACATACGGAACTAATGACCTCGGCAGTTGATGCGCCCGGAAACACTAAGCAATCAATAAGCTTAATATGTGAGAAAGTGAAGATACAGTAGACTCGATTGTCATTGTGCTTGGGTTCATAATCACACGCAGTATTGTTGATCTCACCAATAGTGACATCGTAGACTATCCAAAGTTAGAGAAGTCAGTGTCAAGTAGGCTATAAAAATTATCAGCAGCCTGAGAAACTCTCGCGTGGAGAGGGGGACAGATTCCCAATCTTACTTTTCTACATGACGTTTATTAGATGAATTGAATACGGGGGATTATCTCGATGCAAAGAAACTACACAGAAGAGCCAAAAAACTGGTACAGCCATGCGTATTGAAATCAAGAGATCTGGAAACAACTAGAATACAGCGCTCCGGTCGGCAGCGACTGTATAAGACAACCAGAGTCTGGCACTGTTGTTAGACCGGTTACAGTTGCTACAATGGTAGGATATCACGATATGAAGGAGTTTGAACGTGGAGTTATAGACTGCGCAAGAGAGATGGGGTACCTCCGAGATCACGAATGAACTTTGGTTTTCCAGTACGGTCATTTCACGAGTGTACCGTGAATAGCGGGAATATCCGGTAAAACATCAAACCTCCGGCATCGCTGCGGCCGCAAAAAGATCGTGCAAGAATGGGACCGACGACGACCGAGGAGAATCATTACACGTAACAGAAGTGGGACCGTTCCGCAAATTGCGGCAGTTTTTCAATGTTGGGCCATCAACAAGTGTTACCGCGCGCACCATTCAACGATACATTATCGTTATGGGATTGCGGAGACGAAGGCTCAGTCGTGTACCCTTGATGACTGCACGACACAACTGCCTCGCATGGGCCCGTCAACAACAACATTGCACTGTTGATGACTGGAAACACGTTGCCTGCTCTTAAGAGTCTCGTTTCATATTGTTTCGAGCGGGTAGACGTGTACGAGTATTGTGGCGATACGATGCGAGTATACGAATCCATGGACCCTGCATGTCAACAGGGGACTGTTCGAGCTAGTGCAGGCTCTGTGATGAGGCGAGTGCAGTTGGAGTGAAATGGGACCCTTGACACGCCTAGAAACGTCTTTTGCAGATAACACATTCGTAAGCATTCTGTCTTATTAGCTGCACCCATTCATGTGCATCCCGACGAACTTGGGCAATTCCAGTAGGTCAATGCGACAGTCCACACGTCCAGAATACCTTCAGAGTAACTCAAAGAACACTCTTCTGAATTTAAACACTTCCATTGACCACCAAAATTCTCATGAACATTGAGTGTATCTGGGATGCCTTGCAACGTGCTGTTCAGAAGAGATCTCCACCCACTCGTACTCTTACGATTTATGGACAGCCCTGCAGAATTCATTGTTCATGGTGTCAATTACCTCCAAGACTACTTCAGACATTAGTCGAGTCCATGCCACGTGGTATGGCGGCACTTATGCACGCTCGCCGGGGCCCTATATGATATTAGGCAGGTGTACAATTTTTTCTTTCTTTTTTTGGCTCTTCAGTGCATTTTAGAACGATTACAATAAGTTAAACATGAAGCTCTGAAAACTATCATGAAATATGGATATAGGTATTTTTAAGATATACTTCCAGAAGGCATGTTGAATGTAAAAAAATACTAGAATTTGTCTTTTAAAATATTATGCTTTAAATACTTAAAATGTTTATCTCTTCAAAACTGTCTAATTGTATACTTTCTTTAAAAAAAGTGTGGTACAAAACTTAAACTTTCATGAGAATCAAAAAAACTTTAAGGATCAAGAGACTCCATTCCTGAAAGTATAGAATTGATCCTGCCATTTCTTTTGGTGTTATGGAAACTGAAGAGTGCTGAATAAGTTGAACCATAACTTAATTCGTCCATAGACATGCATTCTTATAAAAGTAGGTAGGTGCGATAAATGTATGCTTTACGAAAAAATGATCTGTTCAGATAGCACCTACACACTGATTTGGACTAAATTACTCACAATTAGATTACATAAAAATGCATTCCATTGTGCCATGATATATTCACTTTCGCATTTGTACTTGCCTCTGACTTTATCGCCCTTACTTCGTAGGGAGATAAATTATTGTAAGCGTGCGCCACAAACGGCGAATTTTTCACGTTCTGAATACAACTCATCCAATAGAACACTTTTGGTAAGATAAATGTTTCTCGTGTGTTAATATAAACACTGAGAGATTTCTTGAGAGGAGATAATTTCTTTTGAAGAAATCTCTAGCTTCAGTATGTATGGAAGGTATCAAAAAAGTTTTTAAAAAAATTGTTTTCTTTTTTTTTGATTTTCAAAGGTTTTAATAAAATCACTTGTATGCCTTTGTACGATGCGAATTTTGCTCTATGCGAGAAAAAAGTATTAAAGCAAACATTTAGACTTCTTTGAAGAAAAAGTTATTATGTTTTTGTCGCAATTTTATTGAAAGTTACGAAAAAATATTTTTTAAATAAAAATATATCTTCAATATTGCAGTTGTAGAAAAAGATACCAAATGCTGAAACTATTCATTTATTGAAAATTTAACCTGTGTAATTTTTATAAGCGTTCTTTCGTTTATTAAAGAAAAAAATTAAAGAAACACTTTGAAGCCATTTTGAGACAATTTTGGAAATTATCTAGTAGCTTCTTTTGAATCTCTAAAATCTAAAAAGTCCGTTTCAAAGTCGCAGGATTTTGAGTTTAGCTTTATAATACAGAGAATATTGTGGTACCAAAGGGACCCAAAATATTTATTTCCGCAAAATCTGGATCAATTCTAAGTATGAACAAAATATTTCGTAAGTGCTCTGAATAGGAACCCGTAATAAGGGCGGATGTTCATGAATATACGTGTTTGTCATAGTTACCTTTGAGACAACAAAAACTCAAAGAATACGGTAGTATTAAAAAATGCAATTTTTAGGGCAAATCCTGGCGTTGTTTATTGGAGAAAGAAAGAAAGAAAGAAAGAAAGAGAGAGAAAAAGAGTAGAGCGACAAGAGGAAGACTTACTTGAAATGTTATAATCAATGCAATTCATAAAATATCGGAAACAATTTAACGTTTTCAGAGATGTATCATGGACCGATTTCAGCACTCTGATGATTTTGCGTCACTAGTTTTGAAAGTACGTGTCAAGCCGTTGTGTTTGTGTGGCAGAGTTACGGAGGCAATGAAAGAATTCGCGTGCGGATAATAGCGGTTTTTACGAAAATTGCGGCGACATTCGCATGAAAGAGCCGCAAAAAGCACGAAACTGTCGACAGAAATAGCAGATCTCAACTTGTCCCTCCTAAAATCGCAGGTCAGTTCACACAACGGGCCCGTAAGCATTCTCTAAGGAAAGGAAAAATTGGGAGCAGTGGAGAGATGCCTGTGGGGAAATAAATGTAAAGGTCGCTCTAGCAGAAGGCGGAATTTTATGATTTGAAATACTGGCTGAGGTGGTTCATTTCATCAACTGATGTCACTGCAGAGCCTCTGTATCAGGAGGTTCTAGGGTTCCAGTCCCGACAGTGACATGGTTTTGGACACATTGAGCCACCATCTAACGGAGAATTCTAGCGGTCGGCTGCTCTGATCGGTAGTTTTGTATGTTTCTTCGATAACTACCAGGCGAATATCGGAACAGTACCTTACCAAACGGGACACATGCTTTCCTTCCTCGTCTTCGTCCTATCCTTCCCCCTCATACTCAAACGTACCTGCACCCCAATATCACACCTGTCGGAACATCATGCGAGAGTTTAGAGCGTGTTCCGTCTGTGACGGTGGGAGATATTAGGATTGGAAACTTCAACAAGACGACGTATAGGTCGGCGCCGAATCTCGCCATCCAGCAGAGTAAGAACATCTCCAACTTACATGTCAAAAATACATGTACCACACGGGGCTAATTACCCTAGCAGTTGACACGTCCCGAAACACGAAATAAACAATCAAAGAAAAAAGCCAAGAAAAATAATAATATTATTGAAATTCTTATATAATAATAGTTATCTATCAGTCGAGCCATCACTTATGGTTTGACCCTTTCCAGTCCACCAATCAAGACAAATGAGGTCTCATTCAACGCGTCTCGGACACCTGGTAAGGACCTAGTAATTGTTTGCGGAGCCATCTAGAAAATTCTAAGAAATTATACAAGAAAACATGTTTTCGTATTTTTAAACAATTCAAATGTTTGAAATCAAATGAAATGCCGTGGTTTTAATGATGAAACAAAATGAAAAATGTACAGTAATATCGATTTAAATAAACAAATTTCTTTGAATTAATAAAATGTCAGTTATACCGTTCTGATTTTCACCCATTCATATGTAACTCCTTATATCAGATTTCCAGTACATGCCCATTGGCCAAACGCGATCATCTTCGACGTCCCAAAAAGCCATAGAAGTTTGTAACATTTATTCCGAGCCGTCGTGTATTGATAGGCTGTAATGCATTGTCTCCATTTCAATTCGTGGAATCCCTTGGCATCTGCTCGTCCCGGCGCCTCCCTCTGAGTGCCAGCGTCTGTCTCCGCCAGGGGGCGCGGGAGTGGCACTTCCTGCACCGGGTGGTCGCTGGCGGGCGCGCGGCCC
>BOPP01000234.1:1382760-1400240 GCA_017312745.1 Gryllus bimaculatus | reverse complement strand
AAATTTAACACCGTAAGAATTCAATCAATAATTATTACAATTATGCTGCACTCCCCTCTAAACAGAATGAGAGAGAATTTTAATTTTGCACGAATTGTTACGCATCAAATTCATACGTTTTCCAACTGGAGAAATGTCTGATTATACAATATCCTTAATTAAGAAAAATATTTATACGTGATACCAAATATGGAAGTATCTTTTCTCTCCAGGTAGATTTGTTTTATTTATTAATTAATGTTGGCAGCAACAAACTGTTATACACATATCATACATAAGAAAGTGTTAATTATACACAGATAAAAGACACAATTTGACAAAAGGACAGACAAGAGAAAGATTGTTTTATTAACTCTCTCGTTTTTGTGAGTTCGTCAATCATCTTACAACAGACGGGTTTCGCATAAATGTTTCAGTAAATTTACAATCCTATATGTTCAACATAGACAGCATTATCCAATTTAGAATTAAAATCGTGGCGATCATATGAAGGCCTTAATTACAGTCTCCGTTCTGCAGTTAATTCAGTTCTACGACATCTCCTGCTTACTATCAGTGACGTGGGTGAAGCTCGAAAGAATGCCGTCACTGGGTCAGTCATCGAACCGTTCCTATTATCGAGATATTGCATACTTTAAAATATTACGCAAGCAAATGAAAAACAAACAATATGTAATGGAGAAGAAATAACATAGTAGGAGAGGAGAAGCGAAATCTTTTTGAGCATGCGATCAATGTTTATATATCTCGGATTCGTCTACTTCAGTGTTTATTCGCCGGTTTCAAAAGTTGAATTCCGTTACTGAAATAGTCCAAAAGATATTACGTTATTCTTTAACATTATATTTAAAAAATGTGTAGTTATTCTTGTTCTTGTTCCAAGATAGCTTTAAATTATTATCTTAATTCATTATTATACCTGAAATTTTATTTTCTTCAAACTTTTATATGGTTTGTGACTTGACATCGCTCCTGAGCAATTATGAATGAATAATTATGGGCACTATTTAGGAAACGAGATCATTTTTCATAGTCCTTCGGGCCCAGACACATGAAAATATCTAGTTGAATTACGAGGTATTTGGACCTACAATCTTCCATTCTTTTCGTGCCAACCCTCCGTTTCGAGATATCAACCTCTGTACATCCACGCGTCGACTGACAAATTGTATTATATTTTTGTCAAGAATGACGTGGCTCAATCTTATTATAGAAACAAAGAGAAATGGTTCCAAACCAGATAGGGACAGCAACAGTTTTCATTGACTAAAACATTCACCAACGTTTATGAATTGAGGCGTGGAAAATCCTGCACTCTCAAAAAACTATCCTTTTAGATGATGACCCCAGAATAATTAGCCCTTTCTAGGATAAGATAAAATGAACCCACGTTAGTGACGTGGCAAAACAAATAACCCCCAAGAAGAAATACTCAAGTTTAGCGTGCACGTTCGAAAAACTCTAGAACGAAACAAAAGAGACTCAAACAATTAAATAACCTAGAATGTCAAATAGTCCGTTTAATTTCACGTAGTTTTCGAGATCCTGTGTCACCCGCATTACTAACAGAACATACCCAGAAGAAGTGAATCCTGAGAAATGTATTTGAACATCGTAAAATATATCATTTTTTTAGATTACGGCACACATATCAAAACTCGATGTTTTCAGCCTTTAAAAAAGCTTTAAACTTTATTTCTTCTGAATATAAATATATAGAATATAAAATATATTCATTTCATATAGAATTAGAGATTCCACATCTCCTAGCAAATTGAAAATCCTCACAATTGGACGTCCAGAATGCAGATTTGTGACGATGGTGTGTTGTAAATCTTAGAAAAGTGCAATATTTTTCTAGCGTTTTTGGGGTTTTAGCCCCAGGCGTAAGAAGACATTCTTAAACTCAAATTGATCACGTGACTACATTATACGGTCGTAAGGAGCAACGTTCAGATGAGCTTCAGCAATGTTACGTGATATGCATTTTAACAAGAGAAGGATTTCAAGCTTTAAACAAGGAAGTGACGTAAAATAGCAAAGAATGTAGGCAAGTAATGAAACATTTGAACCACGGTTCGAGTCAAGAAAAGTCAAACAAATGTCCGTTATGCAAGGAGTTTAGAATTATTAGCTCTGAACGATGACTATGCTGATTTTGAATCGTTGTTGTTTTTTCTTTCTTGTTTCTTTTTTTCCTTCTTCCATGAAAGTAAAATTTCATTACAGCATTCGTTATGAGCATAGAACATAACCTAAAAGAAGATTGATTTCTACTTCTTTTCTGCGAATTTCTTAACTGCCACCTTTCCAACATTTACCGTTAATTCTTGCCAGAGTTGGGGAGTTGAAAAATATTAATTGTAACTGACTCAGTTTAAGACTTCGGAAAAATCAACTTTTACTGTTTTTGGGCGGCCCTTTTGCCATTTGAAACGTGATCGTCGATACTTCTAACCGCAAGCTCTGTACCAGAAATCAGTTATGAAGACCGTGACTTCAAGGTCCATCACGTAGTTGTTGTCGCTATCATAGGCAGGGTGATATAACTCCCTATTTTAGATTTCTGATTGATTGATTGGTAGTGGTGCTATGCGTTTGCTAGGGAACTATCGATGAGAGAAGCCGTTAGAATTCTTCAGATGACTGAATTCGCCCTAGCCATGTAACTGGTGTCAAAAATCCACCCAGGGTGAAGTCTCAAACCGTGGGACCTTTGTATCAGATGCACTGCAGCCGCCCTGAGTCATCTAAGCCGCTGTATTTATAGAAGAATAATGGGACGGTTGTGGAGTCGGAGAGCGGAACTCGACTCTTCGCGAGAAGAGGTTATGGGCCCAGCGATTCGCGAGTTTCGCCCAGCGTGTCGGGACTCGCGCGCCGACAGAGACGGACGCAACAGAGGAGCGGCGACGGCGGCGGCGGAGGCTGCGCCATCCGTCCCGCGCCCCGCGCTGGCGCCGCGAGCGCGCGCAGCGCGCGCGCCGGCGCCGCCGCCGCCGCGCCGCCACCGTCACCGTCCCAAACCCCGGCCCCGGGCCAGGCCGCTCCACCGCCGCCGCGCCTCCTCCGCCAGGCACCGCGCTCCCAGCCATCCTCCGCCGCCACTACGCGCCCCGCCGCTTCTGTCGTCCGCCTCCTCCTCCGTCACCGCATCCGCGCCGCCGCCGCAGTGCCGCGCCTCGCCGCCGCGCAGCGCCAGCTGGCGCGGAGCAGCCCGCTAAGTAACGCTCCTGCTCCCGCTCGCGCGGCGCGCGCTTGTGGAAGGGGGCAGAGGGGCGGAGCGGGGAAGAATGCGGGACCAGATGTCCCCGGCGCGCCGCGGGTTCCGGCCCCGCTGCGCCGCCTCCGCCGCCTAGTGAGTCACCCCTCCCCCCACCCCTTCGCTCTCCCTCCGCTGCCGCCGGCGTTCGGCCGCTGTGGTGGGTGCCCCCGGCACCTGCGCCCACGCACCTGTTTGTGCCTCGTGGGACGACGGGGATCCTCCGGCGATGACCTGCTTCTCACTTTCGCGTCTACCTACTGCTGGGGCGGGGCTGCCTCCGGATTCCGGTAGTAGTTGGGACAACACGGAGTTTTTCTGGTAAAAAAGGGAATCTTGCAGTGAACGTTGATTAAATTCATTTTAACATCATTGATGACCTTTATTATAACTAGGGAGTAGATTTTTATGCCCCAAAAAATGATTTTTAAACTATGCATTTATGACTTAAAAATTCTGAAATGTGCACTTTAATATACAATTAAAATTAATAACATTTGACTTCCTTTATAAACGTTTCTTAATAAATATCAGGATGGGCGTGCTTGCTATGAAAATATATATTTTTGTGCAAAAATAATATAACGTAGACTACTTATCGGGAGAATTAGTTAAATTAGTTATGCATCTTGAAGTGTGAAGTATATAGTACGTCTTCTTTCATTTTTATGTCTAGCTAAAAATCAAGAAATATCCTACATTTCTGCAAATATTTTTTCATGTATAGAAAAGAAGTAAGAAACGCAAATTGTAATAATCTTTTTCTAATCAACGAACGCTCACAAATATATAAGATTCTATGAAAATATTACATGTTTTAGAGATAAGTCTCTGTTTTAACGAAATATGCAAAATATGCTCCTATAATTACACGAACATTCGCCAACAGGACAAATCGTTCAAATATGTACTATTAATCTACGTAGCAAATATACATTCAATTCTAACCTAAAGTCAATAAATTTCACTTAGCTATGCCACGAAGCAGCGGACAAAAGTATGCAAAATCATAGAAATTCGCTTCCTAATTATAACTAAACCTGCTACTGACTTTTGTGTTTACGTAACTACTGCTGGTAGGACCATATCGGGATTCTGATATGAAGGTGATTGGATTTAGATGGTTTTTTTTTGTGGTGAAACGCAAATCTTAGAATATAAGATGATTATATTCATTTTAATTATTGGTTAGCTTTGTTATGACTGAACCGCGTGGAAAAGGCATACTTATCATTTTCGACTTTGATCTGTCTCTGTACTACATCGAAATTCTCAAAAGACAGTAGCTAGGAATAATAGATAAAAAGTGAATGTTGTGTTATAAATTGATTAAATTCATTGTAACCTTATCTATTATCCTTATTGTAGCTGATCCACGTGACTCGAAAATCTACAATACGCACAGTGGATGTAGCGGAGTGGGGGCCCACACCGGGCGGAACGGGCGGCACTGCCCACACCGGGCGGCACGTTTAGAGGGCGGCAAAATTTCACAATAAATAATAATAATATTATTTTGTGAAAATTTGAAGCATTTCATATTTTTTGTCGCGCCTACGATTCGGACCGTTTGAAATGAGCACGGAAGCTTCTGTGACGACTTCTTTAAATAAATGTATAATAATAACATCTTACTCATTGTAGCAACTGATAGCATCGTCTGAAGTGGCTTGTAGGAATTACGCATATTTTATTTTGTGCTTAGATTGTTTATGACTAATATTAAGAGAGAATGACTTCTTTCATGTAGAGAATAGTGTTCAATGTTGTGTAATAACACCTGCAAATGAAATTACAGTACGGATAAGCCTCTTCAGTGAAGTCTGAGAGCAACAATTTGACAATTCAAAGAAAGTTTCATTGGTGGATCGTCAGTGGTCCACTTCAAATTAACTTTATCGTATACTTTCTTTGCGGTTTCCAACCTGTGGTTCTAATGCTCATAAGTACATGTAGTTATTGTAAAATTAGTAGTCGTATTCAGTTTGCTGTAGCAGCATGGGCGTGTATTACATTTCTGCATATTCGAAGCAATTTATCAGGCATCAATTCAATCTAGTATTTAAAGTTTTTCATATAAGACATTCATTCTCACTATGCTAACGTTGATGTTTTTTTAAAAATTTTTTCTTGATTCCGCATCACCTCTAGAGGACAGAGTTTGCGTGGTATGAAATTGAGCGGTGCATAGCTTTAGTCGCTCTGGAACCCAGCCATCAAATCGCCGGCGCGTTGACGGGCAGTCGATCGGAGAGGAGACGACCGCCCCTGCGACCCGACCAAGTGCAAGCTCGACCCAGTTTATATTCTATGCTGTACATACTATACACTGCCGTACTAATCCTATATTGCGACATTTCCAACACTGCCCCCTGGTAGGTATCAGCTGTTGACGGTTTCATTAAATAGGGAGCTTGAACGTCAACATAACATGTTGACGTTCAAGCTCCCGATTGGATGAAACCGACAACTGCTGCCAGGGGCAGAGTTGAAAACATGTCGTATAAAAAACTATCTACAACTGAGCTCAAAATTAAAAATCGAAATTTATATTTCAGCAACTTTGCTTAGTAGATTGCTACGACTTGAAGTATTAAATTCATTGCTATTGTTCGGTACATACGGGAAAATATGTGTAGTTGATATCACATTAAATGCTTACTATTTGTCACTTAAAATAACAGGCACAACCTCACTCAAAAATCTTTTTTTAATACTCCCCGCCCGTAAAGACACTATTAAACCGTAGCATTTGGCAGAACAAATTACAGATCATCATAAAATAAAAATAACTCAATTTGGCCAATAATATGTAGATGCGAACTTTGTGCCTAGTACTACAGTGTACTTCGTATTTTAAAGTAAGTCCGCTTAGTATATTCACTTCATTTAATTAATTCGATTAACTTTCGCGGTTACTTACCGTTTATATTTACGAGTCCGCATCTAAAGCTGCGTAACCCGGGTGAACTTGTTTCGAGTTCATATGGGCGAGGATTTTCGACACCAGTTATGAAGAGTTTTCGGCTGTTTGCACTGGTCGTTTTCAGGGACTTCGGCACTCGAAACAAGCAGCCATTAACCGACAGAGCCGGGATGGGCCGAGGCCAGTTCAATATACTGTCTAGATTGTTATAAAAAATAACTTATGGCGTACAATGAACACCTTCATTTTAACATTGTTGAATACTATTACCACTTATTCGTATTTCAAAATATATTTATTTTATTTACTAAGTGATATTATTTTGGCCTTCAATCTTTTGGTTGGAGAACTTTATTTACGTTCAATCTTTCAATTTTGGAGAGTGTTTTTCTTATTTTAATAACATTAAGAACTTTGGAAAAAGATGTTGATCTTTATACATATTATTTGGGTTTAAAAAAAACCCTTAGGTAACGTACGGGAGTTTTGCTGATTTTTCTGTCTCAACCTTTTTCTATTTGGCTTGCGTAAAAATTAATAAAACAATTTATTAAAAATTATTTTTACGAATTGTCTAAGTACTCAGATATTTAAAAGAATACAGGTTGTGCAAAATTTTAATTACTTATATGTTACTGATTTTATTTATTTATTTAGCCGTACAGAAGCCGTAAAGAACAGTAAAAACTGCATATGACGTATGGCGGCCAAGTATCATTTGTAAAAATCTGTAGAAATTAAAGTGAATTCAACTACATGTAATCGACATCAATACTGCAGAAAGTAGTGTAGGAATTGATACGAACTTTTCACAGGCTGTTCTTCAGGATTGTAGCAGTTTCCTTGCAAAGTTTGGTAAAAATTAACACAACACAAATGCGAAAATAATCTTTTAAATATGTTGGTAAATGCACCACGATCGCTAAGTGCAGATTGGTTCCTAATACATTTCGCCAGATGCTAGTAGCGGTGAGGCAGAACTGGTAGCTAAAAGATTCGCGAGAAGCCAGTAGCAATGCGTAGTATAAACATGTTTCATCTAATAACAATGAACTGTAAAATAAAATGAAAGAAAATTATTTCATTAAAATTTGAATCAATTGCATTAAAAGTAATAATCTTTAATACGGTGGTTTAAACGAAATCTATCTTTTCTCACTTTCACAGGGATTGGATATGAAAAAAACACTGAAATTTTGCTAGTATGATATAATCATTTTATTTTTTCGAATATGTATTCCTTACTTATATATGAGATAGACATTTACATAAACCTTTTTTTTCGCCGTGTAATACACAAGGGGGATATCAAAGAGTGCGTTGAGCAGGACATGAGATCAGAAAATATTCAGGTGGTTCCATGTGCTAATAGGCACTTGTGGAAAAGAGTTATTGATTTTTTGACAAAGTGATGATAATCAAATCACAGTTGCAATGCAACTATTGCTTGTGTGCTGATTTGCACCAAGGGCGTAATATTTTGGGATTGAAATTTGTTTATGAGTGCAAATAGTTCTCATTCATCCTATAAATAGTCAGCTTCCGCTCTATGGTGGAAAGTAAATTTATACATAGAACTCTACTTACATTTTTGCTCTATTTTTTAAATTCTTTCCAACAACACAATAAACTCTTATTGATGCAATCGGAGCATATTTCAAATTATCTTAATCACACGCTACATCAAAAGCATATTTCTCTGAAATAGCTTTTATTTCAAAACAAAAATAACTTATTTATTTATAAAGAGTTATACCAGAGTTCTCATAATATTTTTAACATTGCAATGAGAATTAAATATTTCTCTTAAAATTACAATTTAATGCTGTGCATATATGTAATTTAACTTCTAGTGCTTCCCTGTGGAAGAGAAAGTGAAACAGGTAGGGGTAAAGGCACTGAATGATAAAGATTCAAGGAAAGGCAAGGAGCGAACAAGATTGAGCAGGAAGAGTTATTACTAATTCATTAATTACGAATATTTAAGGCACTGAAATCTATTATTCCTTCCCACCACTACACAACGGAAGCTTTAGATGCGAAAGGGTGGGAGCCCACATGTGTTTATCTGGCTTCGTGAGCGACTGAGTGAGTGCGCATATGTGTGGGTGATCATATGCGTCCCGTGGTGCAATGGACTGGAGCGAAACCAGCATCGCTTCCGCCACTTGCATCACCCCCACCCCCTCCCCGCTCTCCAAAGAGGATTGCCTGCCAAAGTACTTGGCTGCCTCACGCGCGTTGAGAACCAACATCACATAATCACCAGCAACGTCATGTGGAAAGCTTCCTAACGTATGCAAGAGCTAACAGCAAGCTATACGAGGCTAAAGTGGGGAATAATGTATTCAAGAGATTTGATATTTATCAGAGTTTCTGAGAAATATTGTCAAAATGCGATTATTTTTAGAAAAAATAGAAAAGATACATATATTAAATATCTGCAATTTTAAATCCAATCATTCAGGGATCAAAGTGTGATTTCTATCCGCGAATTAAAAGAGTATTCTTAAATTACCTTCTATAAATTCGTGTATTGCAATAGCAAATTATTAATTAACTTTCTTCTTTCTAATATCTCAATATGTTTGCAACAAAAGAAATTTTATGTAGTAATACACTCATACTTCCACAATGCATATTAGAAAGAGATATTGTTATTTTTTCCGAAATATGTTATTTTCAATAATGATACCAAAGAAGTATTAAATATTTTGGAAAACTTTCAAAATGTATTTTCTAACATTACCGTTTATAAACTTTCTCCAGCCAGATTCAGTATCCATTACATAATTTTTACACTGACTATGACTATTTTTCTTTTGCTTAGTAATGTTCATTAATGCTGTTTTGTTTAAAATCTAAATCAATGACCGCGAGCCGTCCGTTTAACAACTTCTCCGACAATTTAATTTTGCAAAATACATTGGTTTAACATAGAAAACGATATTTCAAAAATCAGGCAACCTTAAGCAGCAGAATATCAATTTAAACTCTCAAATTGTAAGTCCGATTTTTGTCTTCAATTATGAAAGAGAAATACACAAAAATATGTGCTTTTCAAGATGAATTAATTTTAAATTATATGGGCAATGAATAATGAAAATGAAAGATATTTGCTAAGAAATTGCCCAGTAAAAAAAAATACTCCATATTTTCCTATAGTTTCTGAAAGAAATAAAAAAATCTTTATTATTATTTGTGCTTACACTCTGAAATATTTATTCACATAATTCGACCTCATGAAAAGTAAACATTTGCAATTTCAGAGATTTCACTTTGACTTTTTTGTAATTTGTGTTTAATAATTTTCTTTTGATTGTCAAGAAAATAAAAAAAATTAAGGCAGTACTGCCGTAGCGAACTCGGACCAAAGAGTCGCGGGTTCGAGTCTCGCCTCGGGCATGGTTATATTTGTGTTCATTCTTTCACCCACTATCAATACCATATCATGTCATCCCCACAGTTACGATAACGTTGAATGCAATAGTGATCGCTAATGACCTAGATGTTGAAGCAACTCTTAAAAAACAACAACAACAAAAAAGACGCTGGTCTCTATGTATTGTATATCGTAAAGATATTGAATATATGTACAGATTCATATGGAAATAAAATATATTTGTTCGCTATTAGTGGAAAGTCTATCAGTCAATATATCTAACATTACCGACGTGTAGGTCGACGCTGGGTCTCATGTTCTAATAGAGAAGTAACACCCTATCTGCAACTATATATCATGCACTATATTTGCGGGAATAAGTGACGCACCTGGAATATATGCTCACTCCAATAAGAATTCGTAAATAACCTAAACTAAAAGTTCAAAGAAGAAGGGGCCAAAACATGACTGCGCTATCATTCATTTATTTCTATCGTTTTGAATCACTCGTATAAGAGTATTCCTCGCATAGTAATTGAAAAGGTTATTTTTAAAGCCCCGTAAGCTAGGAATTGTAAAGTTTTGGGAAAACGAGAAAAACTGAATAATTAAGTACATAAAGAACTTTTCACTGTATGTTTTTTTAAATTTCTGGTGCATAAATCTTCATTGAGAATGCAATGGAGACATGAAATTTACTTGTATCAATAGTAGAATAATCGCTGGACTTATTTAAAAGTTTATGACCTACGGGATTTTGAAAACTAATCAAGATTTTTTTAACCTAAACATGTAAATAAACACAAATTGCAGGTTCAGTTAGTAATTTGATATATTCATTACAATATTATGTAAAATGACAATGTGCATCTACATCAAACATGATTCATATAACAATACAGTTCCTTGAAACGTGCTTCTATGATAGTACACAGGTATATTTTCGTATTTAACAATTCGTTTCGTATTTAACAATCTCTCTGTCAGTGATATCCCTGACATACAATCTGTATACATACAAGCATACATAGCCATGCATACCCCACAAGTTAATGACTTACAGTTCTAAAATAATACCAACACTTTGCTGTACCCTCACGGCCATTCCATTCATCTGATATACGGGATTTACACATGGAACGATGCTTCTATCCTGTAGCATCTATTTTCTCGCTAAAATCAAAATCAAAAATGCAATATCGAGTGACTTCCGGGGTTTTAAAAATATCCTATTCAATTGTGTAATCTGCGTGTCGTCAGATGCGGGTGTGTCGGTTACGCGTGATGTGATGTCCCTCCACCATTCGGGCAAGCGAATGTCATTTGCCACACCTCGATCTACTGGTAAAACTCATTTCTTCTGCTTCTTCCAAAACACTAAAAATTGAAAAAAATATTTTTGGGGTAGGATAAGGTACCCCAAACTAAGTGAGATTTTTTGGGGAGAGTTAAGGCATCTATAGAGACAATCAATCGAGTCTCAATCAATTCGATTCGATTCCTCTGGACGAACCAACAAATCCATGCAAAAATACACTACCACACATGTCGGGGACCAGTATCCCGAATGCATCTACCCCTCCAGAATGTGACCTAAAGAAAACAAGAGAAACCGCGAATGTTCAGAAATTACAGTTTTTAATGTGCTCTCTTTGAAAGGGAACAACTGATAGTGAATCTTTTGACCGGGAGCGACGTTTAATAGCCCGTTCCGAAACAGACTTCCGGTGCAACGGCACCTGCGGCATCACAGCTCAATGGCTTCCGGTTTGGCAGTCGCGGCAGACGGCACGGAAGGCAGATGCGCCAGAAGGCAGACGAGTGGGCGGCGTCCTAGAAATAGGACACTGGGAAACGACGTTCTCCTTACGTCAGGAGGGATCCACTCGTACGGAATTCGGGGAGTCGCAAGCAACGTCTTGCCCGATCCCTAGTGGATGAAGTGCTCGGCGAATGTTCGCTTTTTCTAGGCGGCTCCTCACATTCGGCATTCGGCGAATAGCCACCGATCGCTCGTTCAATCCCGAGTAGCCGAGGTACTCGGCAAATGTTCGCTTTCTTACGGGTGCTCCTCACATTCGGCATTCGGCGAGTAGCCAGCGGTCACTTGTCCAATCCCGTGTAGCCGAGATGCATGGCGGAATATTCGCTTTCTTTAGGCGGCTCCTCACATTCGGCATTCGGCGAATAGAGAGCGACCGCTCATCTCACTCCCGAGTAGCCGAAATGCTCGGCGAATGTTCACTTCCTTCAATGTGCCCGAAGCCCAACCTATCACACGAAGAAGTCTTCACACACTCGATTTTCGGCGAATAGCGAGCGACCGCTCGCTGTATCCCGAAAAGAGTGAATGGGCGGCATGCTGTTTGCCAAGAGACGAACATTCGGTGCTAGCCCAACACACAGCGTGACGAGTTTTTGAGGTACATCAAAGGAAACGAACATTCGCCTCCCACATAAGTTGCTCGGAATCGTGCGAGTACTAACTCGCTACTCAGAGTATTCCAAATGAATACTCTGCCTTCACACTGCACAGGTGTGCCACTACGAAAAGTATTGCATATTGTACCAGGGGGAGTCAACCTGTAAATGTATTAGTGCTTGTCAACTAGTAAAATTATGTAGTGCATGTTATATTCCGGGAGGTCGGTTATTCCTTCCCCGCTGCATGTGGAGATTCTGCGCCGATCTACACGTGGCTGTACTCGGTATAAATTTAACCAAACCACATTTCGAAAGAAATATGTCAGTCTTTAGTCTGAAAAATTGAGAAGGAAGCTGTGTTTTAAAAATAATGGCTATAACAATGTTGTTTGAAAGTAAAGTGTCACCTTCCACTTTTACCTCGAAGAGGATGAGGTAGTTGGTCCCCTACGTACGTATGAACTTCCCTGTGTCCCTTGGTCCCCAATTTACATATGGGCTTACATATGTACTTATTATCCTTCTGGTCCCCAATTAACATGAGCCGCTCCCGACAGGTCACTCAAGCTTTTCAAGCAGGTCACTTTTCAGTGGGGGAGGACTATTGATGTAGTATTCAGCGAACTTGTTTTCTTACAAAAATATTAAAGTTGTGCTGAATTTAGAGTTCATTTTTACTTGTTGAATTACAGTTACATTTCCGTTTTTAATATTGATCGAATTCCGTAATTATACAAACATTCTAAAAAACTATATTTGTGAGTCCGAGTCAACGACTTCCGGATGTGAAGTGGGCGGGGGGGGGAGCTGGACGAAGCTCCATGAACCCTCCCTCCTCTTGAGTGTACTCTTATACCATTGATAATTCATGTCTCTTTCAGCTTTCGTGGTATTTCAATAAGATTAGTAAGCGCCTTCAGAGTCCGATTTCTTTCTACAAAAGCAAATGTCGTCTGTGTTCAATATTGTCCATACCGATGCGGAGTATGGATGATTTGAGCTTCTCACAAAGCTAGAACATTCTCGTAAATTCAATATACAAGTTCAATGTTGCAAAACATGTTGCTCTGCTCGGCATATGCGGTTGAATTTGGACGAGATAACTCCGTACATATGCAAGTAGAAAATGATCGTACCGGTCGTAACTTTTTAAGAAGATTGTTGAGTGAAGTTAATTAGTTGATCACAATACAATAACGCCTAAGTCTCTTCTCTGCCTCTGACTCATCATTGGTATTGCTGCTCTCACTTTCTCCCTCCTTTCACTCCGCACTTTCTCTCATTCTCTATAAGAATTAATATACATTCGCTAGTTCATGCACGGGACCAATTCCAGTCCCCCCTAACGAATCACGAGACAAATTCGTTTTTTCGATTTCAATTCGAAAATTGTCATAAACTCGTGAAATGATAAAAATTAATTATTCACAATACGAAGCATCTAAAAGAAAATGACCTTTGGCATTCTTTGACCTTTGGATACTGGCATATAAAAAAAAGAAAAAAAGGGATCAACAAATTCGTTGATGCTAGTCCACTGACAATTACAAATGTGAAAAGTAATTCAGAGAAAAGAGGCATACTCTAAATCGATGTTTACAAAGACGGCGTTATAAAAAAATAAAGAGAATCTCAATTCACGTGTTGTATGATTACCACAATCAGTAAACGAAATTTAATAATAAAACCCATTTATTAGTAACTCCATGGTAAACCATGAAAACCATTGAAGTTTTCAACACATTTGGTTTCTCAGTTGCAATTATGTAGCTTGCGCACATGAATCTAAAAACCTAGTTAACATAGGTAACAGTTAACATAGGTAACAGTTAACATAGGTAACAGTTAACATAGGTAACACATCACACATACGTCTTACGTAACTTGACTTATTCTTCTAATAAATTGTAATGGATGCACGGTTGATAAAGAGATTTCAAATAATGTAGGAAATGTAGAGAAGAAAATACAACTTATCATATTTCTGTAGAGACAGCTGTATCACTGACACTAGTCTAGGCTTCATAAGCTTCTTTTTGGGAGATTTAATCATGACCGTGAGGAATGAGAAATAAGAGTCTAGCAAGAATATTTCATTAAGACATCTGAGTCTCCTAGAAACCTGGAATTATTGACAGTGTTCACATTGGTCTATAAAGATCATTGAACACGAATTTCAATATTGGACATTTCATACGCCTAGTTTAGTATTGCCAATGATTTCCTGGCAGATGTTTGATTTTTGCCGAGTAGTCCATACTGAGAAATAATTTTATACGATGAAAATAATTTCCGCTGTTTAATTTGAGTCGGCAATGATAATTCAAATTCGGAAAGAGCAGCTATCGCAGTCACACGCTAATTCGAAAATTAACATCTGGTTGACGGACAGGATGCGCTGCCGCTACTTTCTGGCCAGCACGCGTAATTAAGCCGCGCGCTCTGCCTGCGTCTCGATATAACGAGCGGACGCGTGCCTACTCAGGGCGCCCAGCTGCCGGCCGCGGCGCGTGGCCGGGAGGGGTCAGGGGCGGGGTGGTGAAGAGGGGCCGGGGGGCGGGGGCTCCCGTCGGTTTCTGCGACGCCTCAGGTGCTCGAAGGAGCAGGTGGGTGGCACAGGCGGACGAAAAGAAGGGCCGCCTGGTGCCGATATCCGCCCAGCGGGTGGACCCTGAGGAACACCGCAAGATAAGCATTTTTTATTTTTTTATTTTTTATATGTACAACCATCTGCACTGGGGAGGTATTTTACGAGACCACATGTAGTGTGATGTTACGAGCCACATTGTGCATTGCGCATTATAGGTCACATTTTCTGTTCGCGAATTATATTTTGGGAAATAACGTCTGAGGGAATTGCGTTGGGGCCAGCTGCTGTCATCGGTTTTTTTTCTGCGGTTTTCTCCAATTTCAAGTCGAAGATACGGACTACAGGTTGGATGGTCAAACACCTTCACGTGGAACTGCTGCAGAAGACCTGAGCCGAGTCCTGTATGACCGATCTTATGACCATCTTAGTCCAGATCACGCCCAGCGATTTTCATCTTTTTTTACACCTCTCGAAATTCCTGACGTGTCAGCACTTCGTGTATCGTACACTGGTATGAATGTACAATGTCGTACACTGGTATGAATACACTGGTTCCCATCCCGGGAATGCAAATGTTGATCCCACGATACGATAAACGTCTCAAATAAGGTGGTGATTATAAAAAAAAATAGTGGAGTGTCTTATGACGGTATTTGCTGAAATAAAGTTTTCCCATGAAAGTGTGTTACCTTTTTTTATGTTCTAGAAAAACTGACTCTCTGAATACGCCTCGTACTTTAATTGTCGCACACCAAAGCCATTTCGGAACCCGGAGAACATGAATGAGAGAGGGTCAAGGTCAACGATGGAGCTCAAAACAAATTAATTAATATATTTGAAGGAAAATAATATACATTTAAGAACTAATGTATTTATCCAACACTTACAATGATTTAATACAACATCCCTTAAACATATTCTCAGATCTTGACGTATAGCAGATGCACACATATACTTCATTTTCTGCGCTTGCTGTAGGAGAGGTGACTCAGAGAGTCAACTGATGTCACTGCACTGCCTCTGACCGGGAGATCCTAGGTTAGCAGATCCTAGGAGTCCCCACGGTGGCAGATTTTCGATACTAACTAGGTAGATAGGTCGAATTGAGGCGATGTTCGGAGAAGAATTCTAACGGCCGGCTGCTCTGATCAGTAGTTTTCAGTGGTATCTCCGATCAACACCAGGTGAATGCCGGAGCTGAACCCTAAGGAACAGGCCATAGACCGCACGCGATCTTTCCTTCCTGTTCCTTGTCCTATCCACACCCCTTACACACACACTTACACTAACATGTACTACACAACCTCACATGCCGGGAGACCGGTCGGGAGCATAGAATTTGTCCCGGCTGGGGCGTCCCCCGCTGGTGGGACGTACTTGGACACAGTAAGTCGGCACCGGATCTCGTCATACAGTGGGGCAAGACCACCGCCACCTCAGACTTGCTCTACTATTTGGTGACGCAACCCCAATTATTACTCGCGCAACTTTTCTTGAACGATGACCTTGATCCCCCTCCCTTGTGCAATAAACAGTTGAAGGCAAAAGCTCGCAGCGGGCACTGATGACAACCTTCCAAGCATTAAAACTTCGTTGGCGCGAAACAGAAGCTAGTCAAAGCCAGTTGCTTTCATAGTGCAAGACCCCTATTCAGATTTATTGTCAATATCGAAAGAAATGGCTGAGTCAGGTCCAGGTTCTTCAAGGGAGTCACCTAAAACTTCCGAAAAAGTTAAGCACAAGATGCAGTTTTGACTTTCATTTCACAGACGTTGGCATTACTTAAAATACTATAGTGGCCGACTTTGTAACTAATACCCCCACTCCAACCGAAATCGTTAATCCATCGTTCAAGAAAAGTTGCCCGAGTAATACTAACAATCAATCACTCAATCAAATTAATCATTTTTCTGAACTTGGTGTCCTTTCCTCAGGGGGACAGAAGGTACCGTCCTTTTCTGAGAACTAGTTCAACATTCACTATTGAGATGGTTTTTATTTTTCCATTAGAATTTTACTTAATTGGGAAAAATAACAATATCTATTTAATTATTTATTTAGGGCCGATAATTCTACGGCACACACCATATATTATAATAAGTTAATTTACTGAAATATTAAATCAAAACCGTTTTAATTTCAAAATAAATGAGAATATTTATTCGTAATAATAACAAAAATCGTTGTGTTCAATATAAATAGAAGAATACAACCTATAATCAATTCAAAAATTTCAAGAACACTACCTACCTCTGCTTCACTTTTCAAATAATTGAACGTTATTTCTTTATGTCCAGTTCTTTTTTATATGTAAACTTCATTATCAACTCTCCCAAATATTCTAGTCCATTTACTTTTCAATTATGTCGTCCTCAATGAAATATACCGCCAATATCACAATGCATTTCTTACTATAAAATTCTCCACTGAGTTACGTCACTTCGTCTGGAATGGTTTACCATTTACGTCCTCATTGCAGAACGTCTATTTTTTATCTGGTTCTTGACTCCGTTCATTTTCTTAAGCCGACCGTCATCACGTCATTGCGAACCTGACAAAAATATTGCCAACCTGTTTTTTTATCGCAGTAGGCTGTGCATGCACAGATCATCTTAATGCCAAACTTGGAGGAAATATCATTTCTAATGCGAGTGTTTTAAATTTTTTGATTCGATAAGCAAAACTAACACTAAAAGTTTAGCAATAAAAGTTCTAAACGATAAATCACTAACTCTCTTCCTAAACAAAGAGAGAGGGGGGAAAGGACGCTGGAGTCTATGTTGACCCCATTTCCCCCACAGGTATACCATTGATATTGCACATAATCAATAGTTTACTGTCGAAACGTAAAATGAGGTAACATAATTCTCAACACTAGCATTAAAACATTACACTT
>BOPP01000234.1:1364559-1382735 GCA_017312745.1 Gryllus bimaculatus | reverse complement strand
GTTTACTTTCTGAATTCTTCAATTCACGTGTTGTATGATTACCACAATCAGTAAACGAAAATTTAATAATAAAACCCATTTATTAGTTAACTCCAATGGTAAACCATGAAAAAACCATTGAAGTTTTTCAACAACATTTGGTTCGTCAGAGTTGCAATTATTAGCTTGCGGCAACATGGAATCTAAAAACCTAGTTAACATAGGAACTTTAACATAGGTAACAGTTAACATAGGTAACAGTTAACAATAGGTAACAGTTAACATAAGGTAAAACATCACACATACGTCATTACGTAACCTTGGACTTATTCTTCTAATAAATTGTAATGGATGCCACGGTTGATAAAGAGATTTCAAATTTAATGTAGGAAAATGTTAGACAAAGAAAATACAACTTATCATATTTCTGTAGAGGGACAGCTGTAATCACTGGACACTAGTCTAGGCTTCATAAGGCTTCTTTTTTTGGTTGAGATTTTAATCATGGACCGTGAGGAATGAGAAATAAGACGTCTAGCAAGAATATTTTCATTAGACAATCATGAGTCTCCTAGAAACCTGGATATTATGACAGTGTTCCACATTGTCTATAAATCAATTGAACACGGGATTCAATATTGGACATTTCCATACGCCTAGTTAGTATTGCCAAATTGATTTCCGGCAGGGATATTGATTTTTTGCCGAGTAGTCCATACTGAGAAATAATTTATACGTGGAAAATAATTTCCGCTGTTTAATTTAGAGTCGGCAATGATAATTCAAATTCGGAAAGAGCAGCTATCGCAGTCACACGCTTAATTCGAAAAATTAACATCTGCGTTGACGGACAGATGCGCTGCCGACTACTTTCTGGCCAGCACGCGTTAATTAAGCCGCGGCGCTCTGCCTGCGTCTCGATATAACGAGCGGACGCGTGCCTACTCAGCGGCCCAGCTGCCGGCCGCGGCCGCGTCCGACGCGGGTCAGGGGCGGGGTGGGTGAAGAGGGGCCGGGGGGCGGTCGCTCCGTTCGGTCTGCGACGCCTCTAAGCGCTGCTCGAAGGAGCAGGTGGTGCACAGGCGGACGAAAAGAAGGGCCGCCTGGTGCGATATCGCCCAGCGTGGACCCTGAGAACACCGCAAGATAAGCATGTTATTTTTTTATTTTTTATATGGACAACCATCTGCACTGGGGCGAGGTATTTTACGAAACCACATGTAGTGTATGTTTACGAGCCACATATGTGCATTGCGCATTATAGATCACATTTTCTTTCGCGAATTATATTTGGAAATAACGTCTGAGGGAATGGGTGCGTTTGCGCCAGCAGCTGTCATCCCCGTTTTTTTTTCCTGCGGTCTTTCTCCAATTTCAAGTCGAATATTACGGACTACAGTTGGATGGTCAAACACCTTCACGTGAACTGCCTTGCAGAAGACCGCAGCCGAGTCCTGTAGAACCGATCTTTTATGACCATCTTAAGTCCAGATCACGCCAGCGCATTCATCTTTTCTTACACTCTCGAAAATTCCTGGACGTCGTCGCACTTCCGTGTATCACAATGACCAACTCTCAGTATGAAATTACCAGTGGTACTTATCTCAGGCGGCAAACTTTTACGTCCCGGAATGCAAATGTTGATCCCACGAACGATAACGTCTCAATTTTAGGTGGTGATTATAAAAAAAAATAGTGGAGTTCTGTTATGACGGTATTTGCTGAAATAAAGTTTTCCCATGAAAGTGTGTACTTTTTTTATGTTCTAGAAAAACTGACCTCTGAATACGCCTCTACTTAATTGCGCCACACAAAGCCATTTCGAACCCGGAGAACATTGAATTAGAGAGGTCCAAGTCAACGATGGAGCTCAAAACAAATTTAATTAATATATTTGAAGGAAAATTAATATACATTTAAGAACTAATGTATTTATCCAACAGCATTACAATGATTTAATACAAACATCCCTTAAACATATTCTCAGATTCTTGACGTATAGCAGAGCACACATCATACTTCAGTTTTCTGCACTTGCTGTGGAGAGGTGACCAGAGAATCAACTGATTTGTCACTGCAATGCCTCTGACCGGACGTCCTAGTTTGCAGATCCTAGGATCCGCCACCGGTTAGCAGATTTCCGATTATCCAACTATGGTAGGTCGAACTGAGACGATGTTCAAAGGAGAATTCTAGCGGACCGGCTCTCTGATGATAATTTTCCGTGGTGATCTCAAATACCAGGTGAATGCGGAGCTGAAACCCTAAGAACGGGCCACGACCGCACGCGACCATGCCACTACACAACCTCCACATGCGGGAGACCGTCGGGAAGCTTAGATTTCGTTCCGGCTGGGCCGCGTGCCCGCCGGTGAGCGACATATCAGGAGACGATAAGTTCGGCACCGGTATTCTCGCCATACAGCGGGACAAGACCACGCTACCTCCAAAACATGCACTACCATTGCCGTGACGCACTCCCCAATTACCTCCAAAATCACTCAATCAAATTAATTCATTTTCTGCCTCTTGTGTCCTTTTCCACGGAGGCGCTTACTTTTCTAAGACTAGTTCAACATTCACTATTGAGATGCTTTTTAGATTAGAAATTTTACTTAATGGGGAAAAAAATAACAATATCCATTTAATTACTTATTTAGGGGCCGATGATGTATGGCATACACGATAATTATAATGAATTAACTTACTGAAATATTAATCAAATCCATTTTTAATTTTTAAAAAATGGAGAACATTTATTCGTAATAAGTAACCCAAAAATCGTTGTGTTCAAACTGAAAAAGAACAATACAACTTTTAATCAAATTCAAAAAATTTCAAGAAACACTACCTACCCGTACTTCACTTTTTCAAATATTAAAAGTTATTTCTTTATGTCCAGTTTCTTTTTTATATGTAAACTTCATTATCAAACCCTCCCAATTATTTCCAGTCCATTTTCTTCCATTATGTTGTGTCGTAATCAAATTATACGCCAATATCACAATGCATTTCTTTACTTTAAAATTCTCCACTGAGTAAGTATGTCCCCTTCGTCGGAATGCTGTTATCAATCATTAACGGTTCATTCCAGAACGTCCATTTTCTATTGTCTTGACTCCGTCCATCATCTTAAGCCGACCGTCTTCACGTCATTGCCAACCTGACGAAAATATGCCAACGTGTTTTTAATCGCAGTAGGGCTGTGCATGCACGATCATCTCGATTCCAAACTGGAGGAAATAAATCAACTTCTAATTTCAACTGATTACACTATGTACCTTCGATAACACATGCTATCTACATTCTACATCAGACTATAAAAATATATTTTATACAAAATTTCAACATGTTTATTGGCATGTATTAAGATGAAGCTGGTGTTTCAAGGAAAGAGGGGAATTACAAATGTCGAGTGTTATTAAATGTTTCATTCGATAAGCGATGATGTCGAAACTAACACTAAACGTTTAGCAAAAAAGTGCTAAACGATTAATCACTTTACCTCTACCTAAAGAGAGAGGGGGGAATGGACGCTGGAGTCTATTGTGGCTCGTTAACACAAAGGCCAGAACGTTAGGTCGGTGAAAGTTACGCGCGGGAGGAAGGAGTTGAGCCTGAACACTCCGGAGTTTGCGCTCGGGCCGTTGACTCAGTAGTGCGCAGAGCAAAAATACGGAGCTGTAAACTCCGGGATGCTTGGCCGGCGAGCCTCGTTTACGGAACAGGCAGCCAACCTGAGAACCCTGTGTGTGGGCCAGTTAACCAAACCTGCGCAGTCCGCCCGCCAGCCGGCGACCTACGTATGCAAACAGTGGTGGGGTTGTCAGCCTCAATATTTACGCCGCCATCTGCGCCCGCATTCCATCAGTTTGCATCGGCGGAAGCTTGTACGTGTGTACAAGGGGATTTAGAGTGTGGGCGAGATGTCCGGAGATAAGGCCAGACACATCTCGCGTGCTGTAGGCCACACTGCGTCGCCACGACCGGGTTAAATTTTGGCGTTCAGAGCCATGGGACGTAATTGTTCACGGACGGCCGGGTCCGACACGCGCATCAACGCGTGCTTGTGTTTTCTTCGGTAAAGCGTGTTCTGAAAGAAAAGGTTGCCCGGAGTGTTTTAATATTAAGCAATTCATTGTAACTTGTACATAATCTTTGAATATATATTTTTCTTTTGTTATTGAAATTTATTTCTTATTTCACTACGTCACACTATGTTGACCCCATTTCCTCACAGGTATACCATTGTTAAAGCATGTAATCAATAGTTTACTGACGAAACATAAAGTAAGGAAACAGAATTCCTAACACAAGCATTGAAACATTACACTTAACAATCAATTATATGGTTCATTTCATTTTTATTTGAATAACAAAGTCCATAGATCAGTAGGCCTACTACAGTATTTTTTTACATACATAATTTTTTGTGACTTACATTAAACTTAAATTAAATGAATTAAATTAATCTTAAAATGTTTAAACGTTTTACCCGTGAATCTGTGATTCGAGCAAGGTTAAAATGGGATAGATGGTCACTTTGTTGATGCATGAGTGGAATTTGCTGAAGGTCTTTGATTGATAAGTGATTTCGAACATGTCAACTGGAAAATACATTAGTCCCGTAAGTGCAGTGCATGTGTTTTACTAAAGAGGGGCGCCCACTCACCGGAGTCCTGACGGGACAAGCTCTGAGTTGCCGACCGGTCTCCCGGCATGTGTGGTAGTGTAGTGTATTTTATTGTAAATGTATGTAAGAGATAACGATAGGAAAAAGAAGAGGAAGGAAATATCGCGCGAGGTCTGTGGCTCATTTGTTAGGGCACTGCCCTAACATTCGCCTGGTGTTGATTGAAAAAACCACAGAAACCTACCGATCAGAGCAGCCGACTGCAGCAGTACTCTCTACACTTAACATTTACATGCACTCCAATACCGCACATATCGGGAGACTAGCAGATTGCATAGAGTTTCTCCCGATTGTGACAATGTTACACCTGAGGGTCCGGCTGCGATTGGTTCGGGCAACTATTATTGCTTAAGCATGACCTCGAATATGGAGGTCCTTGAGATCGAGTTCTGAATGGGGCGGATTTTCGAATGAAACATATAGCTAAGTCGAATTCAGCCGCTGTCTGGAGGAGAATTTAGCCAGCTGATTTGACAGATAGTTTTTCATCATTTCTTCGATCATCACCAGGTGAAATGCTCGAGCAGTTCCGCAAAAAACGGGTCACAAACCGCGCGCGATCATTCCTTCATTTTACTTGTCTTATCCCTACTCCTTACTTACACACTCTTACTCTTACATTCACTACACTACCACATCTCCGGACTCCAGGCTGGAGCTTGGACCTTCTTACGCCTGGGCGGTGATCGACTTGTGAGAGATACCTGGTTGAAGAAAACCTCGCAAGATGACGCGTGAACGTGAACGTGAAGGTGAAGGTGGGTGACGGATCTCACCATGTAGATAATTGCCACCTCCCGCGAGAAAAAAAATGCTATATACTAACAGTACTAATTGCTAATTAGATCGCTGGTGAGGTAGATAACATCTTTATTTATCATAATAATAGAAGGTGTCTGGTATCAATAATTTTTTTATTAAGCTTATGATCGTTTCGATCGCATATCGGTCATCAGAGCTTGCAGCTTCCGGGCCGAAAACAAAGTTCTGCCTAACTTTGTTTTCTTCCCGGAAGCTGCAAGCTCTGAGGATGATCACTATGCGATCGAAACGATCATAAGCTTAATAAAAAAGTTATTGATACCAGACAACATCTTTATTTATCATAGTACTAATTGCCTTAGCAGTAGACGCGTCTGGAAACACTAACCAATTAATTAATCAATGTTTCCTCTTGATCACTTGAACGCAAGTTTTTCCATTGTCTTTGTCACCCACTCCACGCACTCATATTCGCTAATTCTTATCGATATCTATTGGTCATTTTAAAATTACACTTAAAAATGTTCTAACCGTAACTAAAAGTAGTCCACGGGTCTGCAAACTGCATTTCGCGAAACCTTGGGGTTCCCTGAAACATTGTCAGGGGTTTCGCAAGTGACCACTCTGTCCAAACACGCAAATAAATGAAAACCTATATACAAGGAATTTTTCATGTAAGAACAGGTAGTGGACTGTTAAAATTTTACATTTACTAAAATACTATATTCATATAATATTTAAGTAAAAATATTAATATAAATTGGATATAATAAGGCAGTTGATTATAAAAACAAATGTAAATAAATATAATGGACAAGATGAAATCTTAAAATTCGATAAAACTCACGTGTTTCAAATAACGATCAATACACACGACTTCACAAAATAGTTCCGTAAAGTTCATCCTGTCTGTTAAATACAATCATGTCCAAGTATACAACTAAGTATTTACTTAATTTTTTATTAAAATATACTTATTTACTCGTATTTAAAATTCATATTTTCACTTCTTATTAATTATATATTTGTTGTTTATTTGAATTAGACTATCAGAGCTATAACGGATATGTGGTTGAAAACCGGTAAGCTTCATTCCAGGGATGCGACAACCAGTTCCGCTAATGCTGTTGAAAATGAACCAGATGTTACCCAAACGTCGTCTGGTGATTCTGATTTACCCATTCGTAAAAAGCGCAAGTATGTGTAATGCAGAATATATAAAATTTAATTTTCAATGAATTGGTGATGGAAAGAAACCCAAAGGATCTCGCGTTGAAGGTGAATGATACGCAACAGCAGTTTATATCTCCCAAAATTGATAAGATATTTGGAAACAAATCAAATTTTACAAAATAAAAAGGTGACTCAGGGCATCAACTGATGTCATTTTAGTCCCTCTGATCAGGATCTGTCCTAGGTTCGAATCCCGACGGTGGCAAGATTTTCGACACAAGTTAGGTCGAATTAATTCGTTGTATGGAGGAAAATTCTAGCGGCCGGCTGCTCTGATCGATAGGTTTCCGTGGTTTCTCCGATCACCACCAGGCTAATATCGGTGCAGTACCATGCCAGGAGACCGGTCGGGAGCTTAGAGCTTGTCCCGGCTGCGGTGGTGTCCCGCTGGTGGGAGATACATAGTTGTAGAAAGTCCCGCTAGTTGGCGTTACGTCACCACCGGATCTCGTCATCTAGCGGGGAAAGACCTCCGCAACCTCGCAAGGAAAAAAGCATGCACTATACTTACGGGACTAGCGATCTTAGCCGTTGACACGCGCAACTCACTAACAATCATTAAAATAATATATAATGAGTTGAATAGTCCAAAAAAGACCTGTAAAGACCCAGTTAAAAATGGTAATGATAATGCTTTGGAAATATCATATTGTGTCAGTTATCGTATTGCTTAACAGGGTTAAGCTTATACGATCTTATACAAATTAATTAAGCCATGTATAAAATATATTGTTGCTAACATGACAGGAAAAGAACGTGCTAAATTAGTTGGTAGTTGGATACTACGATCCTTTGGACACTACGACTTCCCCTTTGGAAATAATTTTTTTGTGAAAATTAGCTTACATGACTTTTGCAAGCTGCTGAACATGGATTTACTATTAACTTGATGAAACTACAGATATTGCTGGAGTAGATATCATGCTCGTTATTGTGAGATTGTATCAATGAAACAGCTGCTCAAGATGGTATGCTAATTTGCACAAGTCTGCCAACCAGAAAAACTGCGGAAGAAATTTTTAGTTTGATAGATTCATATTTAAAAACGCAATATTTATAGCTTTTGTTTGTACCATAAAGCATGTACCGATGGTACCATGGCAATGATAGGTAATTTAAACGGTGTAGTTGCACGCATGAAACCAAAAAAACCTCCCTTGATCCTCAATGTTGTCTTCATCGACACGCTCTTCCAGCGAAGAAAATGCCAGAAGAGCTAAAATGCATACTGAATGATTGTGTTACAATTATAAATCTTATCAAATCAAGAACATTAAATCCAAGACTTTGCAATTTATTGCGTGAAAGTATGGGATCGGCTCGCGTGAAATTTCTCCAACTAGGCATCTCCCACTACCGGGGCACGGTCCCAGCCAGGACAAGCTCTAAACTTCCTACTGATCTCCTGACGTGTGGTAGTGTTGTGCATACGAGTATGTTGTAAAAAAGGGGGTGAGAAAAGGACAAGGAAGAGGAAGGAAAGATCGCTCGTGGTCCGAGACCCGTTTGTTCAGGTACTACACCGGCATTCCCCTGGAGTTGAGTGGAGAAACCACGAAAAACAGCGGCTGGATTCGACCTAGCTGACACGATAGTGTTGACAATCCTGCCACGCACCGTCGGGACTCGAACCCAGAACCTGCCGGTCAGAGGAACTGCAATGACATCAGTTAATGCCCTGAGCCACCTTTGCCGGTAAACACTGCAGCGGTTTCGGTTTTTGTCACAGATCCATCTCAGCTTGTTTATCTGTTTGTTGCCCTCCCTCAAAAGAGTACTCGCACTCGAGCAAGAATGACAAAGAAGTGTACAAAGTTTAATTCCGAAGATGTTTTCAACGCTTCCGGCCGGTCAGCTACCTACATTCCAAACCGGAAGCGCGTCTCCCGCCCCCACCTGCCGCCTTCCCGGCGGGCGTTCACCGGGGAAAGGGGGCGGGGAGGCGCCGGCGAAAAGGGGGTCCTCCGGCAACGCCTCTCCAATTGGGGGGCCAGCTGGCCACGGCGCGGGGCAGGTGGCGACGCGAAAGAGCTCTCCGAGCGGCCTTATCGCCACAGCGATAAGCCAGGCCTGGCATTCCTCCTGAGCGAGCTCCAGATGGGACTTAATTTACGGGTTCGGCGACCTCGCGATATGCAAAATTCATTTTGCCTGGACGATCGATGTTTTTATCAGCTTTATGCGCAATGGAGGGGGGGGGGAGTGTTTCTCGAGGAAAGATCAGGTGAGATTAGCTCAGAACCACCGTTGTCGCTGCAGCGACTATAACTCGGAGGTTCTAGGATTCGAGTCCGAATTTTCGGGACCAGCTAGGTCGAATTCATACGGTTTCTGGAGGGGAATTCTAGCGGTCGGCTGCTCAGGTCGGTTGTTGTCCGTGGTTTCTCCGATCAACATCAGGCGAAAGCTGGAGCAGTACCCTAACAAACGGGCCACGAACCGCGAACCGCGTAAGATCTTTCCTTACTCTCACTTGTTCTATCCTTACCGTATTTACGCACACACTTCAGTAAACGACATTACCACGTGCGGTGGGAGACCAGTCGGCTGCTGAGAAGTTTTCCCGCTGGGGGGTGATACCTGGAGGTGAGAAATCACCCGCAAGCCGATGTGTAGATCTTGCCACCCAGCGGACGAGGTACAACCGCCATGTTCCGGCATAAAAACATTTTCTGTACTTTCAGGACTGTGTTCGGGAATGTCCATAACTGTTGTCGTGCTCAAAAATATCAGATTATGAATCATTCTTGAGGGAAAAGAACATTTGTGTCGTCTCAACAATTTAAACAACACGCGTTAGTGCAAACGGATTGATTTTTTCTCTGGTTCAGTAGCACATCTTTCCATGTTATGTCTCCGATACCATTCTTTTCTGCATCTATCGGTGAACGCTCGAACTAAAGAATGGGGAGAGGGAATGTGGTAAGGAAGGAAGGATCATACGGCTGTATTCTAGGAGACTGCTAAACATTCACCTGGAAAAAGTTAGCGAAACTATGGACAGCACTTATCACAAATGCGATCGGATGACTAAATTAGTTTGTTAAAAATTTATCTTAAATATCTTAACATAAATACTTAACATAATTTATCTTAACATAAATACTTCAAACTATACAAATAACTATTTTTCCTGGCCGAGAATCAATGTCGCTTCTTCTGACTGACATCAAGTAAACAGTTAGTGGACTGAAGACCCAGGTTTGCATGATGAGAGAGTTACCTAATGCTTTGAACAATAATGAATATGTGAGTGACATTTTATCTGACATACTTCCCTATTTAACCTGTAAATAGCGAGAAAACGTTTACCAAATTCTGCCATACAACCTTGGAGACCTTGCATAGATACTTTGCATTCTTGATCAATAATGATGAATGATACGTAAGTGACTATATTAATTACAATGTTTTTTTTACTTTCCCTATCACGCAGAAATCCAATATGCAAATACCCATCTCCTTGAGAAATCGAATCCCTAACCTTTACTCCGGGTGACTGAGTTACTTAGATCGATTAGATACTATTTAAACATAATACTTTAGTACGCTATTCAATTTTGATTGTGTAGGGTCTGCACAACAAATTCTATTTGTACACGTCTCTAAATAGTAGCTCTTTATCAAGACTCCCATAATATCTCTGACTGTATCGCATTTCATTTAGGCAGTCGGGGCGGGCAATTTCGTTCCGACCGTAATCTTGACCTTCTGAAGGCCGAGTGGTTGGGCAGGCATAATACATCATACGTTCCGCCACGATGAACTCAATCCATTACTCTCCACCCACAAGGAAATGACGCAACACTTTTGCCTGGAGAACATACGACGTTGCTAAGCTTATCTTTATACTCTGCTGACACTCTCAGCCCATCGGGATTGAAAGCTTTGGTTTATGCCCTGTACATGGTAAAGGGTTACGAAACCTGCCATCACAATAACTCCGATATGGTGCCTCAATCTAAATATGGTACCGAGCTTCCTGTGGAAGTGTTTCCTAAAATGCATGAAGTAAGTGGTAAAAGTGACATTTTCTTTTACGAGTAGAAAAGTTTCCGATATGTTCATACACCAAGTGGCGCAATCCTACGAATATAATAAAATTACTTTTACCACGTGTGTCGTGCACTACTTTTAGACACCCTTTTTGACTTTCATTTCATTTTAATTCAAGTATACAAATTTCTTTATTAGGTTCCCTGATGCATTTAATCAGTTGCAACTGATCAGACAACAGTATTTTGTTTCTTTTATCTGAACGTTTAGCCATCGTCTTACTTAGCACTGGTGTAAAAAAATGAATTTTTAGCATTCTCTGCATTCTCTAAAAAAAGTACTTAATTGTGGCTGCCTTGAAAAGGTATTAATATACACTACATATGTGAATATTTAATTTCATGTTATTAAAATCTTATTTATTTTTATAATGAGTAAATATTTTCAGATTATGATTTAATGTAATAAGGCGGAGATACATTGGGATACCACTGATTTGATATCCTATATGGTAGTGCACTATTGGAATAATTTTGTACAATACGTTTTTAAAGAAAATGTCTTGACTTTCAGATTAACAGAACAATGATAATTTGGTTACAAATTCTTTATTTAAACAAAATTTAAGAAATGCATCCACTAGAGAGAATGATTAAAATAATTCTTTTAAAAAAATTGAACACACATTACCTACCCAAGACATGACCAAAAAGCGCAGAATTTGTGACCAAAGATGATTCAAAGATAGGTTTAAAACATTTAAAAGGAATAAATCACTTGAGAAAGGATAAATTCCTTTCTAAAGAGATACATTTAAATGCATTGCTAAACAAAAACTAATTACCAGTTAAATTGCATAACTTTCAAAAAATCAAAATACTAAATTTAAAAAATTCGATATAACATTGCAAAGACACGTAGAGTGGTTACCTGCTGCCGTATATCGAATAGTTCAAATTATATGCCGGCTGAGTTTATTTCAGAGCAAGCTTTGAGCAGACTCTACAGTGCCTCTGATTGGGAGATCCTAGGTTCGAATACCGACGATGCATTTTCGACACCAACTAGAGAACTAGGCCGAATTTAGTCGCCGTATGGAGCAGAAGTCTATCACCCAGTATCTGATCAGTAGTTTTCTTAAAGTTTCTCCCACCAATACGAGACGAATGCTGGAGCTGAGTAGCGTGGGTGTCAGCAGCCTAGGGTGGAGGAAAATATCGCATCCTCCTTATTGAGGTATTTCAGTTTAAAAAACTAAAATATATTATCCTGAACAACATAGGAGGTAGTCAAACACAATTACATAAATCATAAAAGTAAATAAAATATTTAATACATAGCCAATGTAAACGTACATGAAATATAAAATTTTACATCAAAGTTCACTAATTTAACAATCACTAAACGTACTTACGAGCAGTAAAATCACAGTTTGGAAAAGCGCATACTATCAATTTAATGTGATTTGGACGGCTGACTATTCATCAATGAAACTTTCTTTGAATTGTCAAAGCATTACTCATGGACTTCTCGGAAGAGACGTAACCGTATTGTAATCCAATTTGCAGGTGTTATTATACAATATTGAACACTATTCATTGTATGATAGAAGTCACTCTCGCTTAATATTAGTGACAAACAATTGCAAACACAAAATAAAATTCGGAATCCCAACAAGTTAGTACAGACGGTGTTTTCAGTCGCTACAATGAGCAAGATATCATTATTATGCATTCATTTAAAGTCACAGAATAAGTAAAGAAAGATTACGTACTTTTTTCAGTCTGTCCGAATCATAGGTGCGAAAAAATATGAAATGAAATGGTTCAAAATTTAACAAGATATTAATATTTATAGTGAAATTTTGCCGCCCACTCATAGTTCCGCCCGGGGCATGCGTCCTGTGCCGTCCCCACTACGCTAACAAATAGGCCACGGACCGTGCGAGATTTTTTTATCATCTTTCTTGTCTTCATTCCTTACTTAAACACAATTACATGCATTGCATCAACGCACATACCCGAAGACCAGTCGGGAGCCTAGAACTGGTCCCAGGTAGGACGGTACTTTGTTAAGGGAGAGACCTGGAGGAGGAAATCCCGCAAAGACGACGTGTACCTCAGCGCTGGTTCTCATTGGGCGAGGGAGAATTACCGCACCATAAAGAAATGACTGTACTATCGGGACTCATAGTTGACGTGTCCGGAAACTATGAATCCAAATTCCAAAGGAGCATGCAGAAAGGTAGGAACGCCCGTCACAGGTGCTGCGGGTTGCTTCGCGTCATCGTCAGTGGGCGTGAGTCAAAACGAAGAACTCGAGCCCTTGGCTCATAACAAGGGATCGAATTCTGGTGGCCTGAAAATTCTTTGACAATTACCCGTATTAAGATTTAAAAATAAGAGGAACGTGATTTAAATACATAAAAATGAGAGGGAAATTACCTAAATTTTCCAAAAGGCCAAAAAATGTACAAAAGAATTTGTATTTATTCAATTAATTTTACAATTATAAATACAATTTATTTAAATAAAATTATGTATGAATGTAACGTGCACTACAGTAGTTAATTTCGTCATGAACTAATGATACAATACAAACTTTATTTTAGGGTGTCATTTTATATTCATGAAACATTCACAAACAAAATAACACGAAAAGGAAACAAAATGCGTGAAAATACCAGCAAATTCCCAAAATATGAACTAAAATTTCAAAAATGACCAAATAACTATACATTTCTATCACCTATACGCCAAGATAACATTCATTTACTAGTTAGCTACGTCGATTGAGCCAATGAAAAGATGGCATGTCATCAGAATCCGAGCCCTGCTCGTAACCTACCTCTATCACACTACTGCAATGAAAATGCCCATGAAAGAAGTTTCTTATTCATGTGTAGTTAGATTTATGTTTGTAAGATTAGCATTTAGGTTAATATAAGTCATAAAAAATACATAATGATGTAGTATAAATTATCTCAAGCTATGTATATTCGTTCACTAATAAAGATATATTATTCTAAAAAAACTGGCATGAAAAGCCATAATACCAAGATTTTCGGCGGATAGCAAAACACCAACATTGTTACGTACTGTAGTCCAATTGATGCACAACGACTGGTTGTGCAGGAAAGAGACGAAACCAAGAGTTTCAGTTCTTAGTTTCGCATTGCCACACTTTGACGTTATAACAACGGGTGCTAGAATAGCACATACTTTCTCGCATTTTGTAACTTAATTGTAAAGCATTGTCAAGCACAAAATCTGTCCGTGCGTCAGTGGTTCATGCTAGCTCCTAAAACATTCAAAAGATTACCTCCAAAATTGATATTTCTTGATAGATTTGAAGAAACCTAACGTTAAAAGTCTCTGAATATGAATGGGATATTCTTTTTTCTCGGGGTGGGGCAGTTTACATAAAGTATCGATTACATTTTCAATTAATTCTCAAATATTGTATCAATTTTTTATTATACTTTGTGACGTGAAGCATAAAAAACGCTTAAAAGAATGGTGCAGGTCTCATTTTCGTTGATCTCTCGCTTTTTCGAAAAATGCTAAAGTTATAAATAATGGAGAATGAGCTGTTCCCATTCAGCTCTATCCATTTTCATTCTGCAGCCCTAGTACGAATAATACCACATGACCTACATTTCACTTGAATATGCTTTCCTCCAATGAAGGATATAGGGAGAACGTGCGAGAAACGTGAAGGGTACGTAAGGGGTTCGTGCGGAAAAAGCTTGGGGGACATACGGAGAAACACGAAGCGAGGATCTAGGGATATATAGAGTAACATGCGGAAATGTAAGAGGAGCAGGGAGGAGAGGAGCAGGTTATGTGTAACTGAAGTTAGATATTTCACTAGCATTTAATCAATTTGGCTTTTAAGACAATGCGTGGAAAATTCGGAAGAGTTCAATCAGTGTTTTGAGTTTTCACTAAACTGTCCTAAAACTTTGGAAGGATTTTTAACATCACTTCGATGTGAATTTGCGATGAAATAGTCTTTTCCATTTCTGTATGTCCAGGTCTATTAACGAAGGACACCACGTTATATTTATCGTTCTATTTACTTAGATATACGGAAAGGACAATCATTTTTTTTAAATTGACTCGTTACTTTGCTACAATTTAATGAAAGTATCACAGCGCACACCATCTGCTTTTAAGACTATTTACTCAGTGCAGAACGTTTGTGTGTATTCATGAATACACGTGGATGCCACATGTAATATTTATCGAACTATTTATTGATAAATATTGAAACCACCAGCATTGTATGCGGATGATTAAAAAATTGGCTCATGACGTTGGTCACAAAAAATGAAAATATCGCAGTAAACACCATTTGCCTCCAAGCGTGGCGAGAAATTGGGGCGAAGTTGGACTTCTAAGTTAATTTTCACAAGACAATGTTCCAATGGATCGAAGTAGTGCATTAATGAAAATATCTTACAACCTTTGAAGATATTTTATAAACACTCAATGAACTTAAATGTGGATGAAAACTTCGTCCCATTTCTCTGTCCAGATCGAGATATGACCAAGTCACGTCATATTTCTCGATCTAGTTACTGAGAAATATCGAAATACTTATACTACAACGATGAATAAAAAATTGATTCTTGGCTATGATCACAATAAATGAAACCATGGCAGTTGCACAACATCTGCCTCGAAGCGTAATTAGAAATTGTGTTGGGGTTTGTCTTTTAATACCATGATTTACACAGTGCGGTATGTTCACATGAATCCAACTTGTGTATTCATCAAACTGTGCTAAAACATCTGAAGGAATTTTAACAACGCTTAGATATGGACTTGCGAAGACATAGTCTTCTCCATGCTTCACTAACCAGGTCCATTAAAGCAGGAAGATATTATTTCTCGAATTATTTACTGAGAATAATGACACAAAAAACATTATTTGCGGATGGTCAAAAACTCTACTCATGACTTCGGTCACAATACATGAAAATATCGCAGTGCACACCATCTGCCTCGAGGCGTAATGAGAAATTGTGTCGGAGCCGGAGAGCCATAAATTTGCCCTGAGAGGTATTCATGAGCACCTGAACGAAGGTCTCGATCGAGGACGTCGCGCACCAGCTGCACGGCCGGCTGTGAGAGGGGACCGGGACGGAGGGGGGGAGGGGCGGCGCTCAGCTGTTCATCGTAATGCAGGAGGCCGAGCGCCGCCTGGCAGTTTTGCTGACGCCCCCTACGCCGCGCCACCGTGCCTCCAGGCCACGTGGGTGAGTGAGCAGGTGGGGACGAGGCCGGAGGTGGCGGCTGGTGCCGCGGTGAACGACGAACGAGACGAAAAGACGACGTTACAATCGCGCACAAAGCATTTGTCTGTTGTTCAAGAACTGGAGAGCTCATCTCCATTATGATTCTTACATTCTCGTATTATGGTTCTTCTAGTTGTACCTGGAATGAATTGTTTGGCAAATTATTGATGGGTGATTGATTTACTGATGTGTCTGGACATGTCAACAGCTACGGTCGTTAATCCCACAAGTGCAGTGAACGTTTTATCTCTGAATATTTTCACGTGAATTGGCATGTATATACCCTGAGATAAAAGAAGGGCGTTATTTGACCAATGCGGGACATGGCACGCACTAGAGAGAGATTAAGAGCAATACCACGCGTATATCCATTCAATTCCCTATACGCGTGGTGACGTAAAAAATGTATCTGGTAATTGTCAATGTACGAGTGGCATTTAATGAGACTTTTCCACGAACGAAATTATCTCTAAAAAGACCCAGAAAGCTCCGAATTTGTATTATATTTTGTTCCTGTTTCAAGTGCACATGACATCTATGTCTATGATTGATGTATCGCATTTTGTGATTGGCCAACAGGAAGGTGAGGAAGAAAAAGCGATAAATCTTGGGTATACACCTTCCTTCCTACCACCTTCATACCACATGTATGGTTCAGCGCAATTGATGCTAATTTCACGAATTGTATAGTAACGAGGCGTGGCAGCGTGAGGTCGGGGCGCTAGATTTGTATCTTCTCACTACCACAGGTACAGAGGTTCATATCATATCGCGATTTACCCTTGTAGAATATGTGGAGGTTGTAGTGGGATTGTGACAGGTTCCATTGGGTGTTTTTGTGTTTCTCGCCTCTCATTGATTTCATATTGATAATATGTTTGTTTATTGATGTGTATTGATAATATGTTTACCGGATTCGCCCATTACAAATTATTGTAAACAGAAAACAGTTGTATCTCCAACGTGATCAATTATTGTATAAGAACCTTCCGGTATAACTCAATATATCATGTAAAACTTCAGATAATACTAATTAAGAGTACAACATATTATCGTAATATTAATAGTTTTACTTGACATTTCTCATGATAACTATTGCCATAAATAATACGGGTATTTCTTCATTCAACCATTGATTCATCCTTCATTTATCAACCTTGTCATCTATCCAAGAGGTGATTCGTTCATTCAGATTCAGACAGTAGGGAAAGGTGTTCGAATCATAAAAAGAATATCTCTCACATTTCAAATTCAAAATTTTGAAACGTACTCGCAGCATTTTTTGTTTCTATTCCTATGAATCAAGTTTGCATTAAATTTGCCATCAAACCCTCTACTTTAGACACTTCTTCCTAGACACCGCTAAAAATATCTGGACAAGAGCGCACGTCCTGTCCGTTCAGTCCACGATGACGCGATAATCACATCGCCAAGAAACAAGGAACTTATTTTTAATGGAATATGTAAAGCAAATTCATTAATTAACAGGACTAAGTTTACATGTATTTTACAGGCGGGTTCCTTACCACATTGTACAAAACACAAATTGACTTGCATTCAAATAACATTGTAAATAATTGGAGAAGAGAAAAAATTACAATATGGACATCCTGAAGATGAATTTTAAAAACAAATTGTGCATCATTAATACTACGTCTGTCAATGTTTTGCTGAACAGTAAAACCGACTTTTAAAAAAGAACATGGTCCGTGGTCCTGTTAGTAGAAAAAGTAATGAGTTAGTGAAATGGATATTCTGCAATTTGGGGAAGACCTATATCTTTCAACTCATGTCGATATGGAAGAGAGATCTCTAGAATAAATAAATGTTATTTTTTTCTTAATATCTTTTCTGTCTCTCATTCTGGACACTATCCCTCTTGTTCAAAAAATATACAAAATAACTTCATTTGGTCACAGGATTAATGCATTACGGAATTTATTTATTTGAAGGGAATATTCTAATTAATTATATTCACACATGATGAGAAAAATTTCCTTTAGTTTGTAGATCTTAACCTCTTTACCAATATGGAATGTGTCAGAACTAGACGTTTTGCCGTTATCTATCGAAATATTTAATTTCATGAAAAAACATGTTTAAAAATTCCAAAATGAATTATATATAATGTAGTTGTACATATGCATTGCATGCTACAGTATTTAAAATACTATTATTCGTTTCTTTCAAATTACGATTCTCTCTTCATAT
>BOPP01000234.1:1322231-1350827 GCA_017312745.1 Gryllus bimaculatus | reverse complement strand
TGAGCGTGGCACGACGCTATACACCGCTAACTTTTTTACCATATTCGTTAATTATCTATACGCTTTTTCCTGGAGCAAACAGATTTGTATTGATTAATACACATCCTCAGTTGGATCTCACTTTCATTGTTTGACAAGACGAAAAGAAAGAAAAAAATTTAAAGCGTCTCATTCATGATCTTAGTAATTAATTGAATTGATCTTAGTAATCATTTGAATATGTGATTGATTATTTCGCATCTTCATTGTTTAATTGTTATTTTGCGATCATCCTTAACTTTTGCATTTATGCATTACCTCATCTGGCATTGATTTCCTGCCTAAATGGTGCTGAATTTACTATCTACAGACTTCTTCCAAAAACTTGAAATTAATTATACAGATAGTAACAGATTAATTGACTAATTTCCTGCCGAGTTACAATAGGTCTTCGCAATAAGTAGGTAAGGATTATAAGCAGGTGGGGAAAATGTAAATCGATTGTTCCTCGAATTTAGTTAATAACTGGCGCTGTAATTTTTATCTAGATTGCATCAAAGATTAAGGTCTTCCTAGAACACGTTTCAATTGTTTTCTCTACCTTCTTATAGTAATTAATAATATAAATTGCATTACTTTAATTCATCCATACGAGAACTTGACAACTGCAGAATGAACTGCTAACTTATAATTATATCTTATCGGAAACAAGGTACGGTTTTCGATTACCTGTAATGTTTAATGGCTATTTGAAGAAACACAATTAGTCAGGTTGACATGCTAAAATGCAATAAAACTTATAATTAAACAAACAGCTTTGATATACAGGAAGATAAAATCACTATTTGATTTTGGCCCGCATTAGCTATTTCCTAATTCCAATAAAGTGATCGTACAATATAAATAAAACAAAATAAAAACTTCACACATAAACCTTAGTTTAAATAATTAAATGAATCTTTTATAGAGAAGTAAATAGAAATACATGTAAAAATGAAGCCTATTATTTATTTTAAAATATTATATAAATATCTTGTTAATGAGAGTAACTAGCATATAACATAATACTTGCAAAATAGTTCATTTAAAAAAATATTATTTGTTTGATTCTTCGATATTACAATCTGTAGTCAGAACGCAAGATATGAGAGCGAGAAGACTCTTACTGATTCATCGGTTTAGATCACGGCTTTCCTCTCCGTAAAAAGTACAAACATCAACAGTTAGCAAAGAATAATACTGTTTTACTGTTTAAAAAATTGTCTGCCCCTAGCGGAAATCGATCTCGGATCTCCTGCCATAGGCCCAGTTGTTTGACCGTGAGGTAAAATGTATAAAGTTTATAACGTGAAAGGGGGGCAATGGAACACTTTTCATACTTTTAGTCCCCATCTTGCACGGAAAAGAAAAACTAATGTCGTTGACATCAAGCTCTAGACGCATGGGTAGTTGTCAGGCTGCTCATTTTCCACCCAAAATCCCTGTTGTCCGATGTGGAATGTCAGGTTGACAAAGAGTTCTCGGCAGGTTAGATTGAGGTTTTTCCGTTTCCCCTGACTCTCACGCCAATATTGCTTGTATAACATTCAAGTCATGTTATCCCATTCATCAAAACCATCTCAGGTTTGATTAGTTCGCGTTTCTCGGCGCGTCAACTGCTGTGATCATTAGTCCCGTAAGTGCAGTGCATGTTATCACGGGGATAGCCGTGATCTTCCCAACCAGGTGTCACCCACCAGCGGGACAAGCTCTAATTTCAGGACGGGTCTCCCGACACGTGTGGTAGTGTTGTGCTTGTAAGTGCATGTGTAAGTGTGTATGTAAAGGGAGTGTATTGGACATAGAAGACGAAGGAAAGATCGCGCGCGCGTTCTGGGGCTCGTTTGTTACGGTATAGCTCCGGCATTCGCCTAGTGCTGATCGAAGAAAACACGGTAAACTATCGATAAGATTCTCCTCCAGACAACGGCGACCTAGCTATCTAGCTAGCATTCAAAATCCTGCCACCGTCGAAATTCAAACCAAAGGACGTTCTGGAAAGAAGCACTGCAGTGACATCAGTTGATGCCCTGAGATTTCTACTCCTGTCACCTTTGACCGAAAAGGCTAGGCTCTGAGTATAATAGAAATATAGAAAATGTGCACAATACTAATTTGTTGTTTTCAGGAACTTTTCCAATTAATTCAATATCGATTGTTTTATTAAATACTTCAGTACTAATGCACTGGATTATCGTGGTATACATACTAAAATTCAGTATCTGTATCGAGAAACTATATTACCCGATGTCAGTATCGTACCACATATTGCATTAATTTCAATGCTGTATCATCAATTCTTAATTTCAGGATCACGGAAGCAGTCGAAACACAAGGACCACCGGAGAAGCCAGTCATAATTTCATCATATCACACTTTCCGTCTGTGAGTGTATGTACAAGTGCGTTGTGTAAGTAATTATTATAAATGCTTAATTTTTGAGGTCGGTCGTGCTGAAGTGAAGCCAGGTGCCTGCAATTTCATTATCGTGTAACATCTCCAGGTTTCGTTTGGTTCGAATTAAGGTGAACAGTTGGGATGGAAGCTGCACCCAGGTAGGCGGTCAAGCAGGTGCGCCGCTGCGAAGTGTTGACGTCGCACCTTGTAGTCAAGAGGAACGTGACGACTCTCCAAAACCTGGAGCGTAGGTACGGGGGGCAGGGCCCGGTCCACGCAGGGTGGTCTCGAATTGAAAATTTTAATTAAAAATTTAATGTATTTTTTTGAAAATACATATGCTTAGGGATTGATTCATTAAGATTTTTTATTAATAATTTGGCCTTATTTTCACGGTAAGGGTGCAACTTTTTAACTGAAATATATTTCGATTTAAATTTTAATTCTGTTGAACTTCATCAATCATTTTACTCAGGCTATACATTTAAATTTCCTTAAAACTTTTTTATTTGTTTTCAAAAGTATACTTAATTTAATAATTTAATTAGATAAATTTTGTGAACAAAGTGTAACATAAAACATTAAACTTAAATTATGGCTCGACGTTTGGAAATGTGTGATTATGCTAATTGCCAAAACATTGGCAGCCCTTCATCCAATCCTAAGAGCAGTTTCCAGCTCTCAGTGGGTCGTTGGTTAGTGTGTTCGCTTTCCACGGCGCAACTCAGAGTTCGATTCCAATCGGTCGGGACAAATCGTAATTGTGCGCTTTCTTTGCAATGTCCCAGTATGTTGCTGTGTGGCGATGAGAAAGCTGACTTCTAAGGCTGAGAAGACCAGAACACGGTGAAGGAATGTCTACGAGCCAACCATACCTACCCTTTAACCAATAGCCGTAAGGACAGGACGTTGCTGGTAGGCCTTATCTAAAAAAGAACTGTTGTGCCAAAGAACAAACACACATTCATACATACAAGAGGCATTTCCAACAAAAGATTTACGACCTTTAGAAGTTTCAATATAGATTATTTGCAGTGACTTTCGAAATAGTTTTTGAATAATCCTTTCGTGTACCCTGTTCTTCAAGTATTCGACTGATCTTTCCTTTCTGAAAAGAAGCAAACAAGTCGGTTAAAAATGTCAGGTTAGAAAACATTTCGGGACTGGGCAGATCACGGCAACGATCTTATAAGGTGTTCTTAATGTTAGTTGTAAATTAGTTTAAATTGTTGGCACTTCACATAAAGTCGATTTACAAAATGTAAACAAACTTTGAAACATAAAAGCACTTAAAAGAAAAAAAAGGTGCATTAATTTGTTCTTTAGATTTGGCAATGATAGTTAAGTGGCAATTATTTTGATAACAAAATCTTTTTTTAAATGTTGAGTTAATTAAAAAAAACTGTTCAGTGCATTCGAAGGGGGGATTAATAGATTGTTATTTCCTTGCAAAGTCTCTCTTTACCCTCACGAAAAAATACCTAGTACATTTTTGTGTAAGTTTTTTAACTTCAAAGGCTTTAATGAAAAAAACGATTGCCATGGTATTCAATCTACATTTCTGCATCAGTGCAACGTGATGTGTTCTAGTTCTTAATAAAATATTGAATACTATTTTTGAAAAATAAATAGTAGGAAACTACTAATTTATTAATAGAGTACATGAAAGCATTTAATACTAACAAATAACAGTAATTCAATACTAAGAAACAATGCAGAGATTGCTTCAATGGATTTTTTACTTATTATATCAAATGTTAAACTTTTTAAGTTTTCAAATATTCTAAATTTTAATTAAAGAACGTTTGCATTGTCCTGTATATGTACAAGCAAAATAAAGGAACTATTTGTTCCGATGTTAAGAAAATTTTGGAAAATAACTTTGACAATTATATAAAATATTCTCAATTAAAAATTTCGATTCAAATTGTCATTGAGTCAATACATAGGATAATATCAATTTTGAACATAATATTGCTGCCATACTAGCGTTGTTTTAACGATTAAAGTGCTAAACCTCTGAATTACTTATTAATGTTTTGACTCCAATATCAGAATATAATTTGAACGCAGTGTTATCATCAAAGGATTAAGATTTTAGCCAAATTTTCAAATTTGGAATTATTTGTGAAAATTATGGCTGAATAAACATTTAAATTATATTATTTACCAATTGTATAACTTTCTTTCAAAATCGGTTCAAAAACAACAGGTTGAATACGAGGAAGGAAAGAAAGAAAATTGTCACTATTGTGAAATAATATTGTACTGAAGGTTTGAATTTATTATTAAACGTGTATATACTTATCAGAAAACTAAATAAATATTTTGTTACCGCATCGTTTCAAAGTTGAATTCGGGGGAATTGGCAGGAAAATGCAAAGTAAAAACTCGACAATATACTTTTTCCTTTGTTGTTCTTTGCCTGAAAATTATTGTAAATGTACATTATTCATCCTCTTTCTGTAATAAATTACCTCTTCTTCCATTCTTGAAACCGAATATGTGAATACGAGCCTCCATAATATTTGCGTCGTTAATAATCGCTACTAGCGCCCATAACTACACCCACCACAAAACAACATATCGTGTACATTTCTGAGGCCCTGACTTTTTTGTGGGCGATATTAATCGAACCGTGCATGGGCACGGACAAAATGGCGCGTACTTGCACCCTATCGCCGTAAGCAACAAACCAAGGCCCGTTAGATTCAGAAGGCGATTGCTTTCCATCATTAGTGCTTGCTCAGTCACGCGCTTCCAGCTGGCCATGGACTCACGCTGGCGTGAAGAATGCGCAAAGGTCACGCAAACGTCAATGTCGAGGAGTCTGGGATGCGAGTTACCATGAAATTTTGTTAAAACAAAGCGCCACCGATTATTATTGTGTCAAAATTCATTAATTCTTGTAATACTTGTTCAGAGCAAATAGTAAAAATCCATAGGGGCTTCCAAATAGACATTGTCATACAGAACAACAACTTCCATCTATAAATCAACATACAACAAATCAACAATAAGATTCACACATTTATTGAGCGCGCATTTATAGTGAGTGTACAATTTTTTAATGCAGGTGAATTCATCATGCAAAATCGTATTATCACGGGACCGTGATACTTTGCATTATTGTGTCAAATTACGAGGATTTTTATGATTGATGATTCCGGTCAAATCCTAAGGTCACGAGTCCCGTAAGTGCAGTGCATGAGTTTTCCTTGGGAGGTGGAGGTTATCTTCCCCCGCTGGATGGTGAGAATCAGCGCCGTCCTCGCTGTATTATAGCGGGGTTTTCCTCAACCAGGCAACTCGCACCATGGAGACTCCGCCCCCAGCCGGGACAAGCACTAAACTCCCGTCTGATCTCCCATAGTGTAGTGGATGTGAGTGCAAGTAAGTATAAGTACAGGTAAGTTGAGCGGATAGGAAAAGAAAGAGGAAGGAGAGATCGCACACTGTCCGTGGCCCGATTGTTGAGGTATTGCCCCGGCATTCAGCAAGTGTTACTCTGAGAAACTATGGAAACCTACCGAATTGAGCATTTGGCCCCTAGAATTTTCCTCCAGACAGCGTTTGAATTCGACCTAGCCATCTAATGACCATTCTCTTTTTCTGAGATCATATGACCTTACAACGCATGCAAACCTTTGTTGAGAAGGCAAGCATCAAAAGGGAGATTAATGAGTTCGGGGCTGCTTTAGTGAAATTTTGAGGAAACCACAAAAAAGTCCAATCCCTTCTTACTTCATATAAATAAAAAGAACACATGTTACAAATTAAATTGCTGGTTAATCAGGTTCATCTACACTTATGATCCTCTTTAAACTATAAATAAAGCGATGGTCAACACAGTGACAACCTAATACAGCAATGAAGTATCATATGAATCTTATTATGCATTAAGGAAGGTGTGCATATTACCCATTACTTATACAGAATTACGTTCACCTTTACTTGTGATACTTTGCAACTATAAATAAAGGGAATGGCAAACAGAAACATTACACAATAATTGAATACCAAAACAATTTTACAAGCAAATCTGACTAGGGAAACATTCAATATTTTTAATTTATTGAGAAATAAGAAATATGAAATAAGAAATTATGTTTCCCTTTCGTCATTAAGTTTCATCGTTTGGCTTTCGTCAAGACGAAGACTATATGGAATCTCAAATAATCACCCAATTAACAAGTTCCAGTAAACATTCTCTTTCGACAACTGTATGGCACGTTTTATAGTTTCGATAACATTTCAGTTAATCACTCACCGTATCCTCACCTGTCAATGGATATGTGCACGATTCCAACTCCCAAAAGCTCGGCATATCTCCATCCACGCACTCGTTCGGCGCGGCCGTGTGATAACGGGCAGGGGATTCTGAGCTGCCGCAGAATCAGATAAACTTTTACTTCCTTTTACTTCCCGCGTAAGGTCGCGGGTCGTGTTGCAGCGAAATGGCCAGCTACCTCGTGTGGCCTCTCCCTCGACGACTCACGCCTTGGCTCAGTTCAAAGTCTCCCAGCCTCACACCCCGCCGTCCGTTCACTTCCTATCCCCATAACCGAATCCCCAACAGACCAACCTCTCCAACAGACTGTCAGTATTTATTCTTTGGAGTCAAAAGCCGGCGTAAATTCAGAACTCACTAGCCTAGGTGGCGTTGTCGACTTCTAGGCGGCAATCACGCTGGATTTTGAAATTTATGGAGCCTGCCACGTGAGCGGCACTATGTCACATAACCTGCCCTTTAGAGAAAAATAGTTTTAAAAAAATTCTTAAACAATTTGAAAAAGATACCAATTTAACACTATATACAATACAATGACTAATACTTACTTTAATTTACATGAAAGAACTGTTATACTCGCTTCCTTGTGAGCTAATAGAAAATAAGTGACAGAATTATTTGTTGCCAACAACAAGCGACATATTTCGCCGTCTAGGGATCAAGAACAAAGTTTTACAAAATGACCTATGTTCAAGTACAGTAACATTAAAAACAAAATTATAAATATAGATTTCTTGAGGCTGGATCAATTGGTACTCGATGAGAAATAGATGCCTGTGAGCCATCTGGTACCGCAAAGCTTATTCGGTCGGCCACGATGTGGGATAGTCCTTTCATTTAGCTTGCCTGATTTGCCTATATGTGCATAATAATAATGACAATAATAATAATAATAATAATAATAATAATAATAATAATAATAATAAGATGAAGAAGAAGAAGAATATATTGGATTAATAATGGATTTCTTCTATTTGGCGATTAACCCTTCTTCAACCATAGTATTTATCAACTCATCATCTCCTTCCTATGTGCTTTTAGTATTACATACTGATGCCCTGCGAACGGTGTCTCATCCCTTCCATTTTGAATTCAAATATTGTCACAGCACTCTTCACAAAACCACATGTATATTTTGTCAATAATTCTATTAACCACTGCTTCCATTAGTTAGGTTAACGTTCTGTTGTACGGTCTTCCTAAAATATTCCTCTGATTCATCCACTGAAATTCAATTTACCTCCTGTTGTTGAAATACACTAAAATTAGGATCTATTTCAATGTGATGATCCTGATGCAATAACACATTTCTTGGCAAGTCAATTATGACTTGGTATTATGTAAACAACCCAACCTTAGCATGAGAGGATATAGCAAGTCTTCTGCTGCAAGGGCAAAATTGAAAATAACCTCCTACTTTCTCTCGCCAAACTGAATTCGACATATCTTTTCGTAGGGTCTAACACATACGTTATCTTTCGAAAATCCTGCCACCGTTGGAACTCGAACCAACGCACCTTCGGGACAGAGCTGCTACAGCGTCAGCAGCAATATTATTATTATTATTATTATTATTATTATTATTATTGTTATTATTATCGCGTTGGCAGGTGCAACTTTAATTGCGGACCAGCATTTAGCTGAGTCCGATTTTTATTCCCCAGGATTGTTAGCCCTGGAGGTATGGACGATGAGATGATGATGGCGGGTGAAAGGACGACACACTCATACAGACAGACACAAATACGCGTATGCTCGGGGCGGGGGTCGAACCTGCGATCTTCTAGTCCGAAACCACTACGGCACTACTGCCGTACTGATCTCGACCATCTGATCGCATTATATTATTATTATTATTATTATTATTATTATTATTTTACATTATTCACAGAATCTACTGGTCGGTGTGTCAACCACACACAGGAATGATGACCAGGTGTGTGGTTGCTTTTCTGAAGGTTCAGATGGCCTCTGGCAATACGGCATGTATTCAAAATTACAGTCTTTTGCATATTATATACATTCCTGGCATCCAAGTGAAGACACTCCAGTGCCCGAAGTGTCATTTTCGGGATCACTCCCGTAGCTGATATTATTATAGGCACAGTCGTCACTTTACTGAAGTTCCACTGAGTTGCGACTTCATGGGCGAGATCGGTATACTTGTAAATCTTTTCTTGATATTTTCCTGATATGTTGTGGGTATTGGGTATTGATATATCGATAAGGAAAATATGCTGATGGTTTCTATCAATGTACGTTATATCGGGTTATATCGGTTATATATTATTATTATTATTATTGTTATTATTATTGTTGTTGTTGTATTATAGTGTTCTGCCACCAGGTTGCTTAAATCTACCTGCAGAAATAACGTCCATCTATCTATCAAGAAACGCGTTGGCTTCTCCTCGACCGCGCGAGCACCACCGCCCCCACCCGCACCATTCAGAAGGAACGCGCGTGCGCCACGCAGCCCTGTAGCGCGCACAGCCACGCGGCCACTCGGAGCGGCACGCAGTTTGTCGAGGACTTAAGAGCTCCCGGTAAGGCCCGGCCATTCAGCGCTTCCATTGTAGCTCCACGCCTCGCTGCCCGGCCACAAGCGCACCTCTCCACATTTTTTTCCCCGTTTGCTCACGCGCCTCTTGCCCCGCAGGCCTTTCGTCCACTGTGGAGGGCTCTTCCACGCGCCCCCGGACCCCGTTGGGGATCCGTTTTGTGAGTACACGAACGCGGGTGAATGGAGCGACGGGGACCACGTGTTGGGCGCCATTGCATCTCCCAGGTGTAGGGGGCGTTACGTGAAAAGTGGTAATGAAATTACTGGTTAATTTCATGAGAAGTAAATATATCATCCTTTCCTTTTGTAAGCTTGAAGGCAATTTTAAACAATAACATATATAAATACAGGGAAGTTGAGTTGACATTATACATTCTTATTCATTTTTCCAAATGAATGATCGTTAGTGATTCGGGGCTCTTCAACTGCTAAGGTCTTTTGTCCCGTAAGCGTAGGGCATGTTTCTTCATCGTTAGGTGACGCTGATCTTCTCCCACTGGATGGCGAGATCCGGCGCCGACCTACCGTCGGCTAGCAAGGGTTTTCCTAACCAGGTATCTCCCACCAGTGGGGCACCACTCATGCCAGTACATGATGTAAGCTCTCGATCTGTCTCCCGGCATGAGAGATAGTGTAGTGGATGTAACTGTGTAAGTAAGGGTTGAGGATATGAAAGGGAAGGGGAAGGAACAATCGCGCGCGGTCCGTAGTCCATTTGTTAGGATACTGCTCCGGCATTTATCTGGTGTTGACCGGAGAAACCACGGAAAACTACCAATCAGATAAGCCGGGAACTAGAATTCTCCTCCAGACAACAATACAATTTGACTGATTTAGCTGTCTAAAATTATGCCACCATCGGGATTCGAACCTTTGACCTACATGTCAAACGCATTTTTTTCATTTATTTCTGCTTGGCGCGAAGGCCCTCAGAAGACAAGAACAATAAATTGAGGGTACATTGAATTATATTAGCTCTGTTTAGGAAACATTACTGGCATTGAGAACACGTGAATTAAATGTCCGAAGCCACATCGGGTACATGATGATTAGGGAGGGTCGAAGAATTCTCGCGGCGCTTTAGTCTGTTGTGGTGAGGATTTGGTTATCCGATTTTGCAATCTACGGCTGAGGGAATCTGGGGAAATTTTGGATAGAAGCGAGAGAATGGGAGGGAGATCGGAGTAATGCCGATTTTGTTATGTAACTGGGAGTTAGGTGCAAACCAGGGAGCTTTTATAAAGGTTCGGAGGAATTTATTTTGGAACATTACAACTTTTTGGATATTTGATTTTTTGACTAAAGCCCACATAAGAGAAGAGTAGGATAGGATTGGACGGATCATAGTTTGGTATACGTGAGTATCAATATCAAGTCGCAGGGGTGATGACATTTAATATATAGCTACAGGTACTGCAGAGACAACAGTTCTAGCCCTGAGACACCTCTCCTGGTCATTAGTGCACGTTTCGACAATTTCTTAACATTATCATCATCACATTATCTATTTACTCAGTATTTATTTCTTTATTTATTTATTCATTCAGTATTTGTATATATGTATTTATTTGTCGTATAAAATGCAATCATGGAGACGGGTCTACGGCTGTGGTTCCAAAGTCAGCAAAAACAGCGTCCTGTTTCATCGGAAAGGTGTTTGTGTTGAGATGATAAGTGATGGATGTGAAGATGGCAAAATGAGTGAAAGGTAAATGGATGAACGATTTATCATTTTTCTTCTGAGGATTTTCCAGGTTTTGTTTATGCCTGTGACGTGTTGCGATATTTGACCATCACCATTTGCAATGCTTGATTGTAAAATGTTGTTGTCATTGTTCATATGATTATTGTTACTGCCACCACTATTAATGACGTGTTGTACTGCAGTTAATAACACCAATTTAAATAAATAGAAAATTAATTATTCATTAACAAACTATTTCCACGCACGCGATCGATGCATTCTAACAAACATTGATCATTTACATCCATTCAAATATCTCTAACTTTATTTAAGAATTCAATTTAAGGGACACTCCTCCTGGAATTGATTAACATGTTGTGGTTTAATCGATATTCGCTAGTTTCCATTCTGTTTCAATTTAATTGGTCGCAAATGCAAGCGCCTACGAGCGTGCTTTACTAACTGTCTATTAGTTGTTTCAGGAACACACACACACACACACACACACACACACACACACGTACACATTAACTTATTTACTAACATCGAAACCTTAAAACTATATTGAACTACAATGTCTATCAATAATAGTAACAAGATATATAAATTCAAACGTATCAGTTGTAAGTTGTACTACAACCTCAGGCCTACGCTGCACACGGCTAGATTGAGATTATTCTCAAGAAAGCATAAAACCTATTGGCACGAACTGAAAGCTATGACATTTGATAACAAAAATAGAGACGTTCTGAGAAACGCAGTGTTCTCAAAAATGTCTATGACGCTCTATGAGCAGAAGAACCACTCTGTCAAGTGAGAAATCGACCGCTTGTGCCGCAGGATTAAGACGAACGTCTCTTGCCTCTACTGCGAAGAAACATTGTCTTTCTCAGATATTTCCGTTAAAGCTTAGATTTCATTAGATAGCTGTCCGAAACTCGAGAGAAATATTGTTTAAAATAAGACAAATATTCTTCGTACTAATAAAATAATTTTCTTTCCTTTTAGTGAACATTTTAAAATATTATTTTTGCATTAATTTACGGAGGACATAGACACACAGATCGGCCATGTTTTGCTTCACGAAACACTATATCCGTTCTTATATCTCAGAAACATCAACATAGCCTTTCAAAGGAAAAGTACTATTTGAAAGCCTAAGCACAAAAATATCGCTGGATTTTTAACCGCGCCTATGCGCTAGAATAACCCGGGCACGACCTCACGTCTCTGGATTCATTGCTATGGCGTTCATGCGCACAAGGACTTCGACAAGCGATTCTCGGAATCAAGTGGGCGTACGGAGAGCTAATAGACGCTGTGGAAAAGTCCACATCAGACTGAGCAAGATTCCTGACGTACCTAGAAATTAGGGCCAAACGATGACAAATTATGGTACCGTACGCCACACACTTCACATAAACGCAGTAACAAATACAACGTTATTTGAATGTCTATTTCATCATGGGCTTAGTGCTCAATCATAAGAAACTAAGCTAATTGAGTGTAATTTATGAATGACACAAACATGCCAATTACCTGTGCCTCAATAAATAGAAATTTAGCGACAATTTTTGCTTGTAGAAGTAAAAGGTTATAAAAAGCGTAGGCCGTTACTACATATGATCAACCAAAATATTTTTATACCAATAATAATAATAATAAAAAACTATTATACTTATACACATCTTACAACAACTATAAGACAGGAAAAAACCTATTTACACGGAGAGTTGAAAAACAAATACACAATCCTGTCAGGTGTTTTTCATCGCTTGATTCAATTCTCTAGGTAATGACGAAAACTAATTAAGATAAAGCTATTTAAAGATACGAAATATCTTTGATACATACATAAACCAATTCCACACGATATTTGATGTATAAATGTTCGTAAACTTACGGAAATATCTCCAGATCCACAAGAAGTCTCCGGTACTGATGCCGTCAATCATTCGTCCTTGCAATGATCCGTCAACGTAAGTTCTGGCACAACGAAAAATTGTGAAATGTTCCCTGAAAATCCTACCTGTACGATAACCACATCCTATAATACAATCAATTAAACGACGCAGTCCACGAAGACACTCGTGAAAATTGGTCAATACCTAGGCGGCATCATTACTTAGTATAGTAAACTAAATTGAGATGCCGAAGAATGCACTCGGAGCCTCTCACATAGAAAGCAAACACTCTACCACTGAGCTACTTCCACGGAGAACAAGAGTTTCACATTCGCATAAATTGTGTTCCTCTCTAATGCACACGGCGAAAACTGGAGATGCTGAGGATTGAACTCGGGGCCACTGACATGCAAAGCGAGCGCTCTAACACTGAAATACATCCCCGTGTTGAAGGTATTCACATTCCCATAAATAATGTTATTACCTATTCACATAGCGAAAAATTGGAGATGCCGAGGATTGAACTCGGTGCCTCTCACACGCAAAGCTAGCGCTCTACCACTGAGCTACATTTCCGTGTTCAAAGGTTTCACATTCCTAAAAATAGTGTTATTCCCTATTCACAAGGCGAAAAATTGGAGATGCCGAGGATTGAATTTGGGGCATCTCACATGCAAAGCGAGCGCTCTACCACTGAGCTACATCCCCGTTTCGAGGGTTTCACATTCCTATAAATAGTGTTTTTCCCTATTCACATGGCGAAAAATGGAAGATGCCTGGGGTTGGACTCGGGGCCTCTCACATGCAAAGCGAGCGCTCTACCACTGAGCTACATCCCCGTGTGCAAGGATTTCACATTCCCATAAGTAGTGTTATTCCCTATTCACAAGGCCAAAAAATGGAGATCCCGAGGATTGAACTCGGGGCCCCTCAAATGCAAAGCGAGCGCTCTACCACTGAGCTACATCCCCGAGTGCAAGGGTTTCACATTCCCATAAGTAATGTTATTCCCTATTCACAAGGCGAAAAATTGGAGATGCCGAGGATTGAACTCGGGGCCTCTCACATGCAAAGCGAGCGCTCTACCACTGAGCTACATCCCCGTGTGCAAGTGTTTCACTTGCCCATAAATAGTGATATTCCCTATTCACATTCCTTATTAAAATTAACAGTTTCTTTAAGTGATATTTTTTGAGATTTATAGAATATAATTATGGTCTTTTACATGAAAAGCATTCTTTGTCCTTCTAGTGAACGGTGTGGTTTTGCATGAAATATGTCCGATGATGTAGACGAGTAACGAAATGTTACTGTGGTCATCTGCTAGTTCTCTGTACGTTACTTATCGTCTGTATGGGTCGGTAGGTTTAGGTTTGGGTTTTGCCTCTCGGGCGTCTTGGTGCCCCCGCTGGCGTCTTCGCAGGTCGCATAATCGGTGCCGCTACTGTCGCCATTACAACCACTGCCGACGCTGCCGACGCCTCGGTCCTTGCCGCCGTTTCCTCCATTATCTTCCCCCCGTCTGCTTTACGTTCTCCAGCGCCTTCTTACTTCCCCCACCACATTCTCTTCGTTCCCCACTGACTTCCCCTCCCCCTCCCGCCACCGACCTTTCTATCTCCTTCTTCGACTTTTTACCTCCTCCATAGCCTATTTTACCTTACTCTGCGCCTTCACCACTTCCACCGACTCTCCCACCGCAATAACGTCCTATACGTTCTAATCTCCTATACGTCCACCATAGCCTCCTCTACCTCCGACCGCCTCCACCACCTCCTTCACGTCCGCCGCCGCCTCCGCCACGGCCTGGTCTACCTCTCCCACCGCCTGCTTTACCTCCCAATCGTCTCTGCTTTACCTCTTCTAGTGCCTCCTTTACGTCTTCAACTGCCTCCTTTACCTCTTCTACTGCTTCCTTTACCGCCTCGTATACTTCCCCCCGCGTCCACCACCTCCGTCGCATCCTCCACTGTTTCTAAATCCTTCACCGCCTGTTAGCCTACTCCACCGTCACCTCTGCCTCCTCTGCCTCCTCCTCTACCTCGTTGACCGCCTGCTTTACCTCTTTCACCGTCTCCTCTACCTCTTCCGCCACCTGCTTTACCTCTTCCACTGCCTTCTTTACCTCTTCCACTCTCTCTTTTACCTCATCCACTCCCTCCTTTACCTTCTCCACTCACTCCTTTACCACCCCCACCGCCTCCTTTGCCTTCCAAACGCGTCCTCTTCCTTCTCCACCGCCTGCCTGTCATCTACCACCGCCTCCGCAACCGCTGTTGTTACCACCACTGCCGTCGCCACCATGCCGCGGCGCGTCGCGCCTGCCCCGCGCCTGAACCCGCGGTGCTCAAGGGCGATAAGCGGCGACGGCGGCGCGGAGTAAACAAGCCATTCATGAGAGCGCGCGCGCTAACTCCAGTACCGGTTTGCGCCGCCTGCGTCGAGTGGCGCGGTTCATTCATGGAGCTCCGACAGCCGACGCGTCACGCCGCCCCGCCACTCTTCCTGCTTATTTAAAATGTATTAACAGCATCGGCAGACACGTACTTTAATTTTTCTTCGCTTTAGCACGCTTTAGCTTCGCGTAGCACGTCGTGGCTACTGAGACAGTAGTGGTCACTTCGAGCACTGAATCTGAAAAATGAAAATTAAAGAGTTAGCTGTGTGACGAGAGAAAGGCTCAGGCAGGCCGTGTAAGCTAGATGCGGTGGTATCTATTGGAGATGCGACATCGATAACAAAAACATCGATGTTTCCAAACATCGATGTTCAAAATTAATACATCGATGATAATAAAATTTGGACCAAAATCCATCGATGTTTTTCAACATCGATGTTTTAAATATGGTTTAGTAACCTCTAACACACGTTCTTGCGCAACATCATTAATGTTGACAGAGGCTGTGTATATTAATTTAAAATAAACATTTAACAGAAGACAATGTTAAAACACTTCTCTATGTGCAAAACACGAGGAAAGACGAATGAAATACCAAGGCATCTGGATGACCTCGGGCGAGGTCTCGTCGATGAAGGTAATAGAAAACGCGTTCTTTTGGCTCGAACACAAACACAGTGATATCATCAGTTTTATTTCATATTTTTACACTAACGAAATAATGAGCATTTTTCATCAACGAACAAAACATTGAAAACGTAAAAACACCGAACCAAAAAATCCACGTTCAATAACATCGATTTCAATACATCGATGTTTAAAGCATCGATATTTTCGTAGAAACATCGATCTTTTGGAAACATCGACATCGATGAGGCATCCCTAGTAACTAGAGGTCATGCTCGCCCTAAGTCTCCCTTATCACAGGTGTAGATAACACAGCATGTGGTGCCAAAACAGCGTGTACTTTCACGCTCGTATTTTCATGCAAAATTACACGAAAAATACTCAAATTTTCGAAAAATTGTACATGACCATATTTGAAAATATATATTTAAGGAACAGGTTTCATTAAAGGAAAGAATCTCTATCTTACTATTTTAGTTTTAGATGAATTTGAAAAAAATAGAACTTCAGCAATTTTTGAAAAGTTAGGGTTTAAAAGATTATGAGGCCTGCCCCACTCTCTTAAACGTCTTTTACACTATCCAACATCAAAATTCAATCGAAGTCGACGGAGCCGAATCTTTTTTTTTTAATTTAGAAAATGTCCCTACAATTTAAATTTAGAGTTCCTTTAAATTTAGAAAAGTTCTTACAAACAGGGGTGAGCATTTTATTTGGACAGTTAACCGAATAATGATCTTTTGAGCAGTAGATACGGGCTAAGGTGTGGTCATAATTATTGCGGGTATGATCAAAGTCTGCACACCTTAGGCATTGAATGGGTCCTTTTGTTCTATGTTTTTTTTTCAGCTTTCACTTTTAAGTTGCAAATGTCCGTTATTTGGAATACAATGTATATGCTCTGTTAGCCGTTTCACGCGGCAGCTACCACTGGGATAGGAATATTATATTTGTGCAGTCTGGTAACACTGATTAGCGAAGGGCATTTTTCTTTGACATTCTCGAAGATGTCCTGTATTGATAAAGATTGATGAACATTTCTAAAAACTATGGATAATGTTTTATTTGCGGGGTCTTTATAGGTGTGAAAATTTCTTTTGGTATTTAATAAATATTTAATTGTTTTTCTGAAGTCGTTTATTGTTTTGAACATTACCTTTATTCGGTTATTTATTATAGTGGAGGTGAAACAATTATAAATATTGTTTTTGATTTCTCTATTGAACTATAATAAGTTTGCTATGTTATTCACATAAATTGGTGTAATCTTGACATTCTCATCTTCGGTTGGGGTGATGTTTATATAATTAAACCTTGAATCATGGTCTATTCGATTTTCAAACGGCGCGTATCTATTATCCACTGGCACAGAATATACACTTTTAGCAAGGTTGGTTTTTCAGGACGGTTTTCATTTTTATGTGAGTCATTAAATGTCTTCTGTATAATACAGCTACAATTCGAAGTTAAACAAGCCTTAGCGGCAGACACTTCACTGTTCGGAACAGAGCTGAGCGCGATGATGACTCCGCGCCGGCTAGAAGCGAAATGGATAATTTCCTATTCAGCAGTAGCTCTTTTATGGTGTTCAGTAGCCATGGCGTCTTCTTGTACAACACCGTAACTTTTTGTGTTCAAGGGTCAAAAACAAGACTTATAAAGAACCTACGAAAATATGGTAATGTATTTATTAAAATCTACATTCCCTAAATTTTAGTTTCTTTACAGTTATTTTTTAACTTTTTATTATTTATATTGTGACAAACATGTTATTTTTAAGGAATTTTCAAAATTTCGTCCAATAACAGATTTTTAAGACATGGAAATTTTTAAGAAACTCTCAAACACTCCTTTTAACGTTTTCAATAATTTCTCTAACAATATCTTATCGTGATAGTTTCAATTTTTAACAATGTTGAAAGTTAAATCGTTTTCTTTAACGTAGGTAGATTAAATATGAATGGAGGAAAACCAAAACGGTATAAATGACATTTCATAAATTCGAAAAAAAAAGTGTTTATTTTAGTCAATATTTCAGTGACAATGTATTATCGTGGTTTCAATGTACAAATGAAAAGGTTAAGTTGTACAATAACACATTTCAAAACTCGCTCCTAACCGTTCGTTCTCAAACCGTGCACTCACCCAATAAATCTTAACATTATAAAACTAGTTGCGTAAACTACTATTACGGAAGTGGGAAGCCAAGAAGTCATGCGTGTTTTGGCGTCAACCTTATCAAGAGACGCTCTGTTCTCCACTGCGCTGATACGCGCGTCCTCGAACTCCATTCGTGGGAGGCCGTTTTCCTTCCGTGGAGGCCTCACCGGTTCACATGCCACGAGATGACTCTGAAGGCAACCCTTTCGCGCTCTAGAACCTACAAGTCACACCTCGTGACTACCTTCAACACTCGGAATCTCTCATGCCACATCGGTTTGCGAAAGGGAGGTCGCAAAACAGGGCAATGGCGATAATAGTTATTTAAGTAAAAGGGACATTTTATTTTCCGAGTTGGAAATGTTACGACATGAGACCGATAGACCAAGTGACGCAATCGTACGAGCAAAATAAAATCATTTTTACGTCGTGTGTGACATACTATTTTATACATCATTTTATCACGTTCATTTTATTTTCGTTCAAGTATACAAATCACTTAATGATACACTAAGGTAGCATTACCTGATGCGGACAAACGAATGATTTTTGTTTTCTTTGTTACATTCACAGATTTTTATCTGAACACATGAGCCACGTCTCATGTCATTCACTATTACTAAAAATTTAACTAATACATGTCCTGAAATAACCACTTTTACTAGTGCCTGCCTAATAAAATAACCTTTAGAGGTAAGAGGATGATCTAGTTTTTAAGGCACTTCTTTTCCTCTGATTATCCGACAGCTCCGTAGTCAATTCGGAGGCCTGTCCTGTCTTACGCGTATTTGATGAATAGGCAGTCTTTCATAACCACAAGATATGCCTTAAATTGATGGAAGAATAGCTCATCCCAAACTGTTGGGACTGCAGTGTCACTCCATCCTCGCAGCAGGGGTGTTTAGAAACGTGCAGAATCTCCAAATACAGTTTGTATTATTGAATCGATTTCGTATCGATTTCGATATCGTTTGTATATTCACTCGCACGCATATTAGTCTTGTAGTTGGTAAATAAATACTCAGCATTAATAAAATGATCACTCATGTACAGTATCAGGCCAATATTTCAGTATTGCGCACTTCAGATCATGGCCGTTCGAAATAGGTTCCAGGTTGAAGCTATCTTCACTTTTAAAGCACTGATTTCCAAAGTAGGGAATGTTCGAAATTTCACAAATAGTGAAGCTTAAAATACCTGCAACAGTTTCCACAGGCACATTACATACTAACGGGAGAGGTGGCTCAGGGCTTCAACGTATGTCACAGTGGTGCCTCTGACCCGGATGACCTTTGTTGGAATCCCGACGGTGGAAGGATTTTTGACTCTAGTTGGGTCGAAGTTGCTCTGTGTGTTGGAGGATAATTCTAGCGGTCGGCTGCTCTGATCGGTAGTTTTCCGTTTGTTTGTTTTTTCAATCAACATCAGACGAAAGTTGTCGAAGTACCCTAATAAATGGCCCATGGACTGATAGCTTTCTTCCCTATTTCTTGTCCTATCCTAACCCTTCACTTACCAACGCACTTGCATGCACTACACTTTCCACATGCCGGGAGATCAGTCGGGGCCTTAGATCTTGTCCCGGTTGGGTTGGTGCCCCGATGGTGGGAGATACCTGGTTGGGGAAAACCCGCTAGCCTTCTGATAGGACTGCGCGGAATCTCGCGCCTCAGTGGTGGAAGATCACCCTCAACCCGAGGGAAAACACTACGCTTACGGGACTAAGCAGTTGACGGGCCTGGAATCACTAATAAATCAATACAGTGTACCAAGTTCAGTCAATTTCATAATTTATTTTTCGCAGTAAATGGCGTTCAACGAACGAATTGACCTTGACACATTTCTTACTCATCACTTCGGAAATGTAGTACAGCGTAACATTGAATTTCTGTGTCAGCTATTAAAGACAACAGAACTAATCTCAACTTCCAGCAAGAAGATGAATAAATTATTATTAAAGTTCGTTTTCGAAATGCTATTACATAAGGTCGAGGATAAGCAGTATCACATTTGGCCTCGGATTATGGATAATGTGGTGATAAAGCTCTCCAATTACTGGCCCTCGATAGTATGACCAGATGTCATTTTACACTCCGCCACTTTGTCCTCTAGAAATAAAATAAACCACTGGGATATTTTCAAGATTTTAAACAAATGGCTCCATCGTTTTGGATTAAATATTGTGGTTGGTTAGAGTGAAATAGTTTAAGAGAATGGTCTCATTTTCGTTAAAAACCATGATTTATCGAAAATTGCAAAGCTTCAATGGACAGAGATTTTTTCCTTAATGAAATGTGGTCCCTAAAGATATGTTTTGAAACAAGGTCATGGCCAAGTTTTCGATAATTTTAGTACTTTGCGTAATTTTGCGTGAAAATAAGAGAGATAAAGTACTTGCTGTTTTGGCACCACTAGTTTGAAAATGATGTACGTTATGGTACACCCGGGGTAACCTGCTAGTCATCGCCCAGCCTTCTCCCCTCTACGGATGCGACTACGATGTCGATGTTTTCACAACATCAATTCTTTTATACAAACTTCTATGCTTGTAAAAAATTGATCTAAACAATCATTTTAACATCGATTTTTTGATGTCTATTTCTTTAAATCTATGTTCTGAGCTCAACGTTTTTACTTAGTTGTTTTATTTTTTCTTCTCCCATTGTATAATTATGTCACTTGATGACTGCAATCCATTGCATAACAATATACATTACGATGTATATTTCATTGAGATACAGGTTCTTGACCCAATCACATAGATGTTTACAAACCAAGTATTGACAATAATTCAGAATCGTTCTAGTAAATGTTTCTTTCGATTGTGCACATTAAAATTGTATTTAGTATTATGTTATGCGTGTTAGTTTTAATTCCTCTCACTTTAAATATTTTTTACATGGAACATTGTTTAAAATAAATTGGATCGGAATTTGTTTGATCCTATTTGACAGTGTAGTGATAAACTAAAGCCACCTGGGGCAGGGTGCCACAAAACGATTCAATATAAAGGTATAACTTATAAAAGTTACCATACGTCGTAGAAAAAATAACCGTATGAAATCGGTGCAATGATTATTAACACACTCGTGTGAAGTTTGCTCGTTCCTCGTTCGTACTATAATATCACACACGTTTATTAAAATTCGTCATTAAATCATCATTTCATAATGTACTATTCGAAAAAAACGATAATTTTCAGATATCTATAATTTGAGTATCCTTCACACCAAAACCTCTAAGAGTGAAAAATAAGTTACTCGAATTTTTGTTGATAACATGGTGTATTATTTTTGTATTATCCCATAAGGAAAGAGTTTTGTTAATTGAAATTTGTTTAAAACTTGTTTCGTGAGCTATATCTGAATAATAAACTAATAAACAGGACCACCATAAAATCCTCCCTCACATGTGAACACTAATGTTAACTGTAGTAATATATTCTGCAACTAGTTCATAAAGTTGAGCTTTATTACATGAGAACACGTTTTGAAAACCAGCGTTAGGTTAGGAGCGAGTTTTCAAATTTGTACGAATCAACAAACAGTGTTGCAACATCATAAACGAGTTGCATACACTATTTTTTTCTATAACAGCAATATAAATTTATAAGAGAATCGAAGTTAATTTTTGTAAACAAATTAATCGTGACGTCATTGATATTTGACATCTATGCAAAAACGTCTGTTCGGTTTACCGCTACCACCCTATGTGTCTCTCGCTGCGATTGGTTGAATATGTTATGACGCAATAATTCGTGCCGTAAACGGAAAATTCATCATAATCTGAGCAATGAGATGAACGATTGATTTCTCGTAACAAAAATGTTCGTTTACAATGCTGAAATACTAAGGAATATTTTTAAAAACATCAATGTTTGAAAACATCAATGTTTAAAAACATCATTGTATAAAAACATCATTGTATAAAAACATCATTGTATAAAAACATCATTGTATAAAAACATCAATGTTTAAAAACATCAATGTTTAAAAACATCAATGTTTAAAAACATCAATGTTTAAAAACATGGATGGTTCGGGTTTGATGTAATTTCAATCTTTTTTTTAAAATTTTGAACATCGATATTCCTAAACATCGATGTTTCGTTGTCGATGTCGCCCCACGAGTATGCGCGAAACCTGTCCCATTGCATCGCACGGCGGGTGCGTCACGGCTCCCGTCCGCTTCGCCACGCCCCCTCCTGCTTGTCCGGTCAACGGTGCGGCACAGATCAGGGGTGCCCAACCCGCAAGGCCACAACTAACACCTTTGACACGCTTGTGGGCCGTATTTGCATTACTTGGGCGATCCACACCCTGAGGAAACCTGGTATGCATACCAGCCCTGACGCATACCTGGTATGCATACCAGCCCTGAGGAAGACCACGCCAAATGGTCGAAACGTCGGCAACACAGCCTTCGACGCGGCGTCACCCGGACAGCCAAGATCACGCACATGGCCGCGGAAGACTACGACTTGATCCACACCTCACTTCCCCGTAATGTTGATCGCGGTACTTTGCCCGACTGCTCTGAAAGGGGGGCGCGGAGGTTGTAATGGAACCGTGCGTGATATCAGGACGTACCACGCAAAACGCAGTGAAACATTTAGGGATAATTTTGAATTAATGAATTTACTAAAAAAATCCTTAAATCTAAACTTAACCTATTTTTACATTAAAGGGGTACTGCTCCCGGCAGGGAGCGTGGGCTAGACGTTCTATGTTCTCGCCCGTCAGGGTTCCACGGAGATTTTAGTGTTTAGCCACGGGTACGAGGCAGCGTTACACTGCGTTAATTGGGGTTTGGGGGTGTGAGTTGCGTGTTATATAACATTGATTTACTTTTAATTTCTCGACATCTGGTGAAACAATTATTTTTTTCTATCTTTTACCAAACCATTAAAATATTATATACTTTTTAAAAAACAAATAAATTAAAGTTGTGGTGTAATTTGTTACAATAAATAGAAGCATTGTTTCATAATTGTTAATTGAATCTGTACGATTACGAAGAAAATATTCAAAACGAATCTCTCGTATATTATAGAATACAATAATTAAAGTGGTGCAGGGGATTGTCGTTCAAGCGCAATCCACGACGATGTGTGAACGGCTTGTAAGAAATTTTCACATCTGTGCATACTTCCTTCACACAACACTTGTTCCCAATCTTCTTGTTACATGTAGTCAGCATCGTCAATTAGTTTTGATTACTAAGTTTCATAAATTTTAAAAATATAACACAAATAAAATTAGTACTTGTTTTTTCTTAAATTTAATTTATTTTTATTTCTTGTTAATAGGGGAGTCTCAAGCGTTACATAATTATTTTGGGAGAGTTTAAGTGCACGTTACGGTGGGGAGAGGAGGGATTCAAAATACTTGAAATTTCGTCACGTAATTTATGGTCGGTCCCTAATACATTTTCGCGGACCCCAAAAATGGCAGCGCGGGCGCCAGTTGGATAACCCTTGTGTAGATGGCGGCGGCGGTGCAGGTGGCGGCGGAGGCGGCGGTGGAGGCCGCACCCTCTGGCGCCGCGGCGCCGCCCCCGCCCCCTCCCCTCTCCTTTCCTCTCCCGCCCACCCACTCGCCTGCGGGGCCATCGCCCACGTACTCGGCCCGGTGGCAGGCCCCTCGCGCAGTTGCGGAGTTCGCCAGGAGGGCGAGCGAAAATCTGCTAGAGGAGATACGACGAGATCAATTACGATTAATATATTTTTCCGAAACTAGGGCAGAAAGTGAGTCTTAGGCATACGAATGAAATGTTGGAGTTTGCATTTTGCATGCTGCATTTTGAAATATGTACCCAATTTGACAAAAATGCGGTTTCAAACGAGCTGCATACATCATTGTTTTATAACGAATTCATGGAAAATTACAAGTACAATCGACTCCGGTTATAGTGAACTTTTGGGAAACAACAGTTTTGGTTTACTGTATCAGAGGTACACTACATCCAATGATGTCAAAATTAAGAGGAATTTCTCCACAATGTTTCATTTTATTAATTTATGTAGATATACAGAAAATATATTAACGTCACAAACTAGAAATTTCAATATCTTTATTTCACCTGAAAAAATAAATTATTGGTTGTTTTCTTCTTACATTTTTCATTAGTAATTTCTTTAGATCCTTCTTCACAGTTCGTACTATCTTCGTAATTGATTCTGCAGTGACCACTGTCTCTAAGTATCGTAATACAGTCTTGACACCCTTCAATGCCTCTTGCACTGTTGCAACGCCGACCAATTCTCCGAAGACCCACGACATACGAGATTGACATACGAGATTCTTTGGTTATTTCACAGGGCCTATTTCCTACGCTCACTATTGTAGAGGTTCAGAGCTGACTATAACCGAATCTCGTTATGGTTAAGTGTAATACATTAAGAAAAACGGGACCAGTGACCTAGTTTCACTATAACACACAGTTCACTATATCCGAGTTCACTATAACCCAAGTGAACTGTATGTACTCTTGCGATCCTTCTCAATATGCGAGGCGGCAGTTATATTAATTCATGTCGCCGCAGTGTTTTCATTAGTTTTCAGTACCCACGTGCTTTATGTGCCACAACGTCTTTGCGGTACGCGTATGGCAAGTATTTTGCCTTACGAGTGACGCAAAGTAATAATTCCCATAAATAAACAGTGATGGTAAGTTCGATTTTCCATGCATCAGTGCAGAAAACTTTGTTCTAAAGTAAATTTGTTGTTTGTTTCTTTAAGATTCTATGTAAATTCAATACAATGAACAAGGCCCTTGGTGTTGCATGGTGTAGCGGTGAAGAGTGCTGCTCTTCATTGCTTGATACAATCCAGTGAACCCACTGGGGATTGTAGCACTCAAAGACGGTTCGCGGCAGGTTTCATTGATGACTTGTTTCTCGTTCTCTTTATTTCCTCATTGTCATCTTCCTGGTCATATAGAGATACTTCCATACTTGTCAAATGCTACGGTCAGTCCCGTCCATGGAGTGACTCCTGTATCCCAGAAAGTGGCGGTGTTCCTCATCCCCTAGAAAGCGTCGACATAAACGTTAGCTCGCGAGACAATTCCCCGTCCAGGTATCTCCCCCAGCGAGGCACCGCCCCACAGTTGGGGACTTCCCGAAGGGTCTGAGTAGTCTGCCGACATGTGTGGTCGTCTGGTGTGTACAAGTGTATGTGTGAGCAAGGGAAGGGGTTAGGAGAAGGATATGGAAGAAAGCACCGTTCACTATCTGTGGCCCGTTTGATAGGGTTCTGCTCCTGCATACGCACTGTAAAGATCGGAGATACCACGGAAAACTGCAGAACAGAGGTAACGTGTGTTATAATTGTTATTCACAGAGTAGCTGAATTCAATCTATCTATCTACGAGCTACTCTCGAAAGCGCGGCAACTCTTCGTAGCTCCTCTCAAAAGTGCGGCAACCGGTGCAAGTTGTGTACGTATGGGGTGTGGAAAGGACAAAGAAGAGGATGGAATCGAGAAGATCCGCGCGCGGATCCGTGGCCCGTTTGTTACGATCTGCTCCGGCATTCGCCTAGTGTTGATCGGAGAAACCACGGAAAACTACCCATCAGAGCGGGAGTTGGAAACTTGAACTTTAGGACCTGCCGGTCAGAGGCAACGCATGACTTCAGTTGATGAGCAGGTGGCGCGGAGATAGACATAATTATCGGGACGTCTGTATGGATGTGTAGACGAATGAGGGGATGTTCGTTGGGGAAATGGGGGTGGGGTGGAAAACGAAAAGTGGAGAAAGATGCGCAGAAGGGGCGAGCGTCTGCGTCGTCGGGGAAGATAGAAAGCTTTCGGGCGTGCAGGTGTGGCCGCGCTGGGCACTGCGTCACCGCCGTTCAGCCGCCGTGCCGAGCCGCCACGCGCCCACCCTGACTCACGCATGACGTCAGCGCCCTCTGCGCGCCGCCAGCGGCCGCCGCCCTCACCCGCGCCTACGCCACTTGCACATTGCACTTGCACCAACACACCACACACCACCTCACCTCACAACTCACCCCACTCATACACCTCACACACACCTCACACCACTCATACACCCACACCGCACCGCACTCATACACACACACCTCGCCTCACACCCACGTATCACACTCGCCCAATCGCCAACACCAACACTCGCCTCACACCACACAACTCGCCTCGACACCGACAACTGCCTCACATCACACACTCGCCTCACAACCACAACACTCGCCTCACACCACACACTCTCACCTTGCTCAACACCACATCATCGCCTCACAACCACTGACACCATACCTCCCTCACACCACTCACACATCGCCTCACACCACACAACTCGCCTCACACCAATCACGTGCCTCACACTACACACTCGCCTCACCCACACAACACACTCACACCACACACATACTCACACACACAACTCAACACCACAACCTACACACACACACCACCTCCCACCACCAATACCACACACACCATCACACCACACATACCTAGACCCACACCATCCTCACTCACACCAAACTTACAGCCACACTCATACTCCACACACACATACCTCACACCACACACATACCTCACACCACACACATACCTCACACCACACCACGCACACACTACGGCACACACTACGCACACAACATTGCCGCTGTCTCTGCAGCGACTCTGACCGGGATGACTTAAGAGTTCAAGTCCCGACGGTGTCTTGATTTTTGACTAGGTAGGTACGTAGCTACTAGGTCGAGGCCAGCCGCAGCCTTGAAGAGAATTCTAGCGGCCGGTTGTTATGAATTCTCTTGTATTAAAACGTAATTAATGTCAGCGAAACTTTAGAAACAAGTGAGAAAATAATTTCGGTATTTATTGAATCAGAAAATTTGTATATCGAATTATTGAAGGTTGACAAGAAAATCCCGCAATAAAACAAAGAAACAGCTTACGTTAATATTTTTGACCACTAACTCAATGATCGAAATAGTAAATTACTACAGACAACATCAATTTACATGCTTCAGTTTATTTTATAACGTATTCCGTAATGTTTCACGTAGGAGAAAACAGCTGATAGCCAGAAGGTCTCATTTAGTTTTAAACAAATCCTCTTTGTTGTCAACTTTCACTGCCAACGTTTGCGCTCGCTCCCTCTGCTTCTCGAGAAGTCAATCAGGAAAGGCGGCTCAGTGCGTCAACCGATATCACTGCACAGTGCCTCTGACCGGGAGGGCCTTGGCTCGAGTTTCGACGGGGGTAGGATTTTCGACTCCAGCTAGACAGCTAGGTCGTATTCAGTCGCTGTCAGGCGGCCGACTGCTCTGATCGGCAGTTTTCCGTGGTTTCTCCTATCACTCCTAGACGAATGTCGGTGCAGTACCCACCAAACGGGCCACAGACCGCGCGCGATCTTTCCTTCCTCTTCCTTTTCTATCCTCCCCCTAACTCACACACATACACACTTACATGAACTACACTACCATAGATGTCAGGAGTCCTGTCGCGATGTTAGAACTTATTACGTCTGGGGCGGTGTTCTGCTAGAGAGAGGTACTTGCAAGGCGACATTCCCCGCAAAACGGCGTGCAGATCTGGAGAAAGAACACCGACATTCACTGGGTCTAATGACCAAAGCAGTTCACTTTCCCGGAAACATCAATTAATCAATCACTTACATTCACACTCCACCCTCCTTTGTCCCTCCCATCCGCCACCCCATTGCGGTGTGCTACCTCACCATCACTCTTTAGCAACCCCCTCACAAAACGAAAAAATTGCCCAACCCATAGAGCCCCAGCTCCATTCTATATAGTCCGAAATGCAGCCCCACAAAAATGTCAGTTACTTAGACACGTTTGATGATTAGTAGACGTGGTCTCTGGCCTAAACAATAATTAATCCCTTCTTCTCCCTCTTCGACTTCATGAATTTCTCCGTTTTCGTCATCCCTTAAAGCATTTTATTCAGCCTTATGTTTTCATTATCTTTCTGTTATTTTTAGTATTTTTCTACTGCTTTGCCTTATTTGTCCTTCTTCCTTTCTTTCATCAATTCTTCTTTTCCTTGTTATCATTTCAACACGTACAGCAACCAACAGTTCTTCTCGAGCAGAAAACCTATGGTGGAAGAAGTACTTCACGCTCAGCGCGGAAAAACTAACAGACGTGCGCGCTATCTATGGGCACCCACAGGAACTTCTTGCCTGGAACCACAGATAGATTCTTTCAACAACAGATCTATATCTAAATTATTGTAGTTATAACAAGACGCTGAAAAAAATTTGAACTTTAACAATTTATGAAAATTACGGATTTCAATGAAAATGAGTCCTTGTGGTTATTGTCACCATCTTATTCGCCGCCATCATCAGCATAACAATTTTCTTCTTCACATTCTTAGTTTGATATTCTCCGTCTTCATATCTTCCTTTTCTATCTTCGGCTTCTTCTTCCTCTTCGACTTCATCGATTTCACTGTCTTCATCGTTACCCTTCAAGGGATTTCTTCTTCTGTTTCTTCTTCTGCTTCTTCTTCTGCTTCTTCTTCTGCTTCTTCTTCTGCTTCTTCTTCTGCTTCT
>BOPP01000234.1:1275130-1312561 GCA_017312745.1 Gryllus bimaculatus | reverse complement strand
AAAAAATGCGGTTTCAAACGAGCTGCATACATCATGGTTTTATAACGAATTCATGGAAATTACAAGTACAATCGACTCGTTATTATAGGTGAATTTTGAAAACAAACAGTTTTGGTTTACTGTATCAGAGTACACTACATTCCAATATGTAAAATTAAGAGGAATTTCTCCAACAATGTTCATTTTATTAATATATTGAGATATACAGAAAAATATATTAACCTCACAAACTAGAAAATTTCAACATCTTTATTTTCACCTGAAAAAAAAATTATTGTTTTGTTTGCTTCTTACATTTTCATAGTAATTTCCTTTAGATCCTCTCCACAGAGTTCTTACTATTTTCGTAATTGTCTGAAAGTGACCACCCCCCCCCCCCCCCCCCCCCCCCCCCCCTCTGTCTCTAAGGATCTAATACAGTCTTGCACCCTTCAATGCCTCTTGCACTGTCTGCAACGCCGACCAATTCTCCGAAGACCCACACATCTCGACGATTACATACGAGATTCTTTGGTTATTTCACAGGCCCTATTTCCCTACGCTCACTATTTAGAGTCAAGAGGCGACATACCGAATCTCGTATGGTAAGTGTAATACATAAGGAAACGACCAGGTGACCTAGTTTCACTATACACACAGATTCACTATACTCCGAGTTCACTTAATAAACCCAACGGAACTGTATTTCTCTTGCGATCCTCTCAATATGCGAGGCGCAGTCTATATTAATTCATGTCCGCCGCAGTGTTTTCATTATTTCATACCACGTGCTTTATGCTGCACACTCTTTGCCGTACGGCGTATGCAAGTATTTTGCCTTACGCAGTGACGCAAGATTAATAATTCCCCATAAATAAAACATGATTGTAATCATTTTCCATAGCATTCAGGCAAAAACTTTGTTCTAAAGTAATTTGTATGTTTTTTCTACAGATTCTATGTAAATTCAATTGCAATGAACAAGGCCATGGTTGTTGCATGCGGTAGCGTTGAAGAGGCTCTCTTCATTGCTTGATACAATCCAGTGAACCCACTGGGATTGTACCTCAAAAGCGTTTCGCGCAGTTTTCATGATGACTTGTTTCATCGTTTTTTTCTCTTTTTTTTTTTTAATTTTTTTTTTTCCCTCTTGTCATCTTCCTGATCAGTATGAGATACTTCCACTTGTCAATGCATACGTCAGTCCCATCGTCCATGGAGTGACTCCTGCTTATCCAGAAAGTGGCGTTTCTCATCCCCTAAAAGCGTCGACATAAACGTTAGCTCGCGAACAATTCCCCGTCCAGTATCTCCCCCAGCAGGCACCGCCCCACAGTGGACGTCCCGAAGTCTGAGGAGTCTCCGACAGTGTGCGTCGTCTAGTGTGTACAGTGTATGTGGAGCAAGAGGCGTTAGGAGAAGGATATGGAAGAAAGCACCGTTCACTATCTGTGGCCGTTTTGATAGGTTTCTGCTCCTGCATACGCACTGTAAAATCGAGATACCACGGAAACTGCAGAACAGAGGTAACTGTGTTAATATTGTTATTCACAGAGTAGCTGAATTCGAATCATATCTATCTACGAGCTACTCTCGAAAAAGCGCGGAACTCTTCGTAGCTCTCTCAAAAGTGCGGCAACCTGTGCAGTTGTGTACGGATGGATGTGGAAAGGACAAAGAAGAGGATGCGAAGCGAGAAATCCGCGCGCGGATCGTGCCCGTTTGTTACCGATCTTGCTCCGGCATCGGCCTAGTGTTTCGGAAAACCACGAAAACTCCATCATAGCGGGAGTTGGAACTTAACTTTAGGAACTGCCGGTCAGAGGCCAACGCATTGACTCTCAGTGATGAGCAGTGCGCGGAATAGAACATAATTATCGGGAGTCTGTATGGAGTGTAGACGAATGAGGATGTTCGTTGGGGAGAAAGGGTGGCGGTGGAAACGAACAAGTGGAGCAAGAGTGCGCAGAAGGCCGAGCGTCTGCGTCGTCGGAGAAGAAGCTTTCGCGGCGTGCAGGTGGGCCGCGCTGGGCACTGCGCACCGCCGCAAGCCGCCGCTGCCGCCGCCCACGCGCCCCCCTGACTCACGCATGACGTCAGCGCCACTTGCGCGTCCGCCAGCGCCGCTCGCCTCGCCCTCCCGCCCACGCCACTTGCACATGCACTTGCACACAACACACACACAACACCCCTCACCTCACAACCTCCCCCACTCATTACACCTCACACACACCTCACACCACTCATACACCCACACCGCACACCCACTCATACACACCACACCTCGCCTCACACCCACACACTCGCCTCAACACCACACACTCCGCCTCACACCACACACTCGCCTCACACCACAACTGCCTCACACACACACTCGGCCTCACACCACACACTCGCCTCACACCACACACTCCCTCACACCACACACTTCGCCTCAACACCGACACATCGCCTCACAACCACACACTCGCCCACACCATACACTCGCCTCACACCACCACACATCGCCTCACACCAACACCAACTCGCCTCACACCAACACACTCGCCTCACACTACAACTCGCCTCACCACCACACACACACCTCACACCACACACATACTCACACCAACACAAACCTCAACCACACACATACCTCACACCACACACACCAACCTCCCACCCACACACATACCTCACACACACACAACCTCACACCACACACATACCTCCCACCACACACATACCGTCACACCACACACATACCTCACAACCCACACCACATACCTCACACACCACACATACCTCAACCCACACACATACCTCACACCAACACAATAACCTCACAACCACACACATAACTCACACCACACGACATACCTCACACCACACACCATACCTCACACCACACCACGCACCACACTAGCAACACACTACGCACACAACCATTGCGCTGTCTCTGCAGCGGACTCTGACGGGATGACTAAAGAGTCAAAGTCCCGCCTGTGTCTTGATTTTGACTATAGGTACGTAGCTACTAGGTGAGGCCAGCCGCAGCCTTGAAAGAATTCTACGGCCGTTGTTATGAATTCTCTGTTATTAAAACGTAATTAAGTCAGCGAAACTTAGAAACAAGTGAAAATAATTCTGTATTTATTGAATCAGAACAATTTGTGTATATCGAATTATGAGGTGACAAGGAAAATCACCGCAATAAAACAAAGGAAAACAGCTTACGTTATATTTTGAACCACTAACTCAATGATCGAAGAGTAAAATATACTACAAGACAACTCAACTTTACATCATTCAGTTTATTTTATAAACGTATTCCGAATGTTTCACGTAGGAGAAAACAGCTGGATAGCCAGAACGTCTTCATTAGTTTTAAACAAACTCTTTAGTTGTCAACTTTCCACTGCCAACGTTTGCGCTCGCTCCTCTGCTCATCGGAAGTCAATCAGGAAAGCGCTCAGTGCGTCAACAGATGTCACTTTTGCACAGTCCTCGACCGGGAGGCCTTGCTTCGAGTTCCCGACATGGTGAAATTTCGACTCCAGCAGACAGCTAGGTCGTATAGTCGCTGTCAGCGGCCCGACTGCTGTCTGATCGGCAGTATTTCCGTCGGTTTTCCTATCCCACTCCTATGACGAATGTCGAGGCAGTTACCCACCAACGGGCCACAGGACCGCGCGCATCTTCCTTCCTCTTCCTTGTCTATCCATCCCGCCTAACTCATACACACTACACACTTACATGAACTACACTACCATAGATGTCAGGGTCTGTCGCTATTTAGAACTTATTTCGTCTGGCGGTTTCTGCTAGAGAGAGTACTTGCAGCGGACATTCCCGCAAACGGCGTGCAGATCTGGAGAAAGAAACACCCACATTCACTGGTCTAATGAACCAAAGCAGTTCACTTTCCGAAACATCAATTAATTCAATCATTACATTCACCACCCACCCTCCTTGTCCCATCCCATCCGCACCCATTGCGTGTGCTACCTACACCGTCCACTCTTAGCAACCCCCTCACAAAATCGAAAAATATTGACGACCCAACCATAGAGCCCCAGCCTCCATTCAATATATAGTCCGAAAAGCACCCCACACAAATGTAGTATGAGAACATGATGATTAGTAGACGTGTCTCTGCCTAAACAATAATTAATCCCTTTTTCTCCCTCTTCGACTTCATAAATTCTCCGTTTCGTCATCCTTATGATTTTTATTCGCTTATGTTTCATATCTTTCTGTTATTTTTAGTATTTTCTACGGCTTGCTTATTTGTCTTCATTTCATCAATCTCTTTTCCTTGCTATCATTTAACACGTCAGCAAACCAACATTCTCGAGCCAGAAAAACCTATTGTCTGAAGAAGTACCTCACGCTCAGCGCGGAAAACGAACAGACATGCGCGCTATCCTATGGCACCCAGAGGAACTCTTGCCTTGAACCACAACAGGTTCTTTCAACAACAATTCTATATCTCAAAATTATTGTAGTTATAACAAGACCGCTGAAAAAAATTTGAACTTTAACAATTATGAAATTTACGGATTTCAATGAAAAGATCTTGTGGTTATGTCCACCATCTTATCGCCGCCATCATCAGCATAACAATTTTCTTCTTCACATTCTTATTGAATTCTCCGTCTCATATCTTCCTTTTCTATCTTCGGCTCTTCTTCTCTTCGACTTCATCGATTTCACTGTCTTCATCTTACCTCAAGTTTCTTCTTCTTTCTTCTTCTGTTCTTCTCTTGCTTCTTCTTCTGCTCTTCTTCTGCTTCTTCTTCTGCCTTCTTCTTCTGCTTCTTCTTTGCTTCTTCTTCTGCTTCTTCTTCTGCTCTTCTTCTCTATCTTCTTCTGCTTCTTCTTCGCTTCTGCTTCTGCTTCTCTTCTGCTTCTTTCTTCTGCTTCTTCTTCTGCTTCTTCTTCTGCTTCTTCTTGCTTCTTCTTCTGCTTCTTCTTCTTCTTCTGCTTCTTACTTCTGCTTCCTTCTTCTCTTCTTCTTCTGCTTCTTCTTCTGCTTCTTCTTCTGCTTCTTCTTCTGCTTCTTCTTCTGCTTCTTCTTCTGCTGCTTCTTCTGCGCTTCTTCTTCGCTTCTTCTTCTGCCTTCTCTTCTGCTTCTCTTCTGCCTTCTTCTTCTGCTTCTTCTTCTGCTTCTTCTTCTGCTTCTTCTTTCTGCTTCTTACTTCTGCTTCTTCTTCTTCTGCTCTTCTTTCTGCTTCTTCTTCTGCTTCTTCTTTGCTCCTTCTGCTTCTTCTTCTGCTTCTTCTTCTCTTCTTCTTCTGCTCTTCTTACTGCTTCTCTACTGCTTCTTCTACTGCTTCTTCTACTGCCTATATACTGCTTCTGTTACTTCTTTCTGCTTCCTCTTCTTCTTCTGCTTATTACTTCTGCTTCTTCTACTCTTCTCTTCTTCTTCTTCTTCTGCTGCTCTTCTACTTCTCTCTTCTTCGTCTTCGGCTCCAATATCTGCAGTTAACACGTGCAGAAAACCTGTGCGAAGAGTCGTATTTTCACGCGGCACAGCACTGCCACCCTGTTTCTGAGCGCACAGCGGAACTTTGGGATGGGGGGGGACGGCGGACAGTTACCTCAAAAAAAATCAAGAAAAAATATGTTTCTAAATTATTCAGTTGTAAGAGGGGGGCGCCGACCAAAAAAGTCACTTCGACAGCTCACAAAAATTAGCGTTTTCAACGAAAAAATAGACCTGCCATCTTGGTCTGCATCTGGCATCCTCTTTGTGTTACCACGTCACAACACTTACTTCATTCAGTAAATCATCCCATTAAGCTATCCGGCCTGGAAATAAAAATTAACCACGAGACTAAAGCATTTAAATACTTCCGAGAAACTTCAAAGCTAATCTTAACCACGATGATGTAAGGGATAAAACGAATATAAGAAACCGGGTCAAAGTCTTCTTCAATCTCCAGACTTCTCCCACTTCAGCGCTCCGGGTCACCGCCCCGTTAAAAACCTTATATTTCCCCTCTTTATTCTCAATATTCTTACTCCCATACCCTCATTCTCTATCCTCATCTTCATTTCCCTCTCACATTCTAAATTATGAGCATCATTACTTTCGTGTACACCTAATGAAATTGTTATATAAATATAACAAAATATTAGTGACTTCCAGATAAAATATTCTTGTAGCTATCTTTGTACCATCAGGATATTTACACAATAATTGGCATAAACAAAATTGAGGTTAAATACAGCACTCTTTGTATGTTCCTTAGTTACTCCAGTATTGTGTTTATTCTTTTGTTATTTGCTTACAGGTATTGTGCTTCTTGTGTTAAAGTTATTGTATATTTATGGTAAAAGGTCTAGCCGTAAACTAACGTAGCTTCTCTAAACGTTCCTCAAATAACTTCACTTTTTTTCGCCTACTTCTTCTCGCTCCTTTTTCTTCGTTCTTTTCTCTTCCCTCTCTCACAAATTTTACCATTTTTATTTAACCCCTTCCCCAGAACGTCTCTTCTTTTCTCTTTACGAAATACTTCCTTTCACTACTATGTACAACTTTCTCAGTACTAATTAATGTTCGGCCCAAGCCCCATTCCTGAATTGAGTTTTTCTGTTTACTCAATCGCTTAAGGCGTATGCGGGATGGTCCCTAGGTTGTTCTCCCAGACGTAAATGTACAGCTTTCCCTCCCCTCTTAAAATGTTACTATTCTAAATGTATGTAAATTCACTGGTTAGGCGAGCAGCCCTATGCTGAGCCTCGCCATTAAAAAAGACATTATTATTATTATTTTATATATTATTATTATTATTTTTTATATTCATTATTATTATAGCCATCATCTTCATCTTCATCCATCATATCATCACCATTTTCTTCTTCAGATTTCTCCGGTTCTATTCTCTATCTCCATATCTGCTTCATCTTCAGTTCTTCGTTCTCTTCTTCTTCTTCTCTTCTTTCTTCTTCTTCTTCTTCCCCTCGTCGACTCATATTTCACTTTCATCGTCATCTCCTGTGGGTTTTCAGCCTTTATATCTTTTCATTTATCTTTCTTTTTGTTATTTTACGTATTTTTCTCTTCTCTGCTTTGCCTTTTTCGACTTTTCGTTTTTCATCTTTTTTTCTTTTTCTTGTTCTTTATACCGTAGCTCCGATATTTGACTTCAGAAAAAACCTATGTGAAGAAGTACCTCACGCCCGCGCTACACTCTGCAGCACTGCGCAGCTATCTCTGGAGCACAGTGGAACTTCTTGCGAGTACCGCAAACAGTGCGCCCGCCAGCCCGACCGCGAAGCAACGTGCTCGTGGTCTGCGTTTGCTGGCAGGCGCGGCGGGCTTGCGCGCTGTACTGCCGGTAGTGTTAATGCCCGAAAAACCGCGACAAATTTTTTCTCTCAAAGATTGTTAATTTATATTTTCTAGCGGCCATGCAAAAATTACAAAGTGCGTATTTTAACCGTATATACTAAACGAACGAATCCGCCGCTGGATCGAGAACGAAAGTTAGAACGAATTAGAGAGGCAGTGCTAGGTTGAATATTTGATTTATTTCCTCAAAGACAGTAAAAAAAATGTATGTGACGTAGGAAGATGAAGATAATATCTGCTTATGAATTTCAAACATGTTATAATTATTGACATGTTCTATTCCGATATAAGTGAATAAATGACGTTAGCTGACCCAACCAAGGACCTTTAGTTTGGGATTTAATCCATGCCTCAACTTCAATTCATACGTAATACCCCTTGTAAGAAAAAAATGACTAAATAAGAACAACCTGTTTTGAGTAGTCGTAACTCCATCCGTGTTTTTTATCATACAACACATTTTCGGTAGTTTGTTACGTAACTGCCGAACTGCATATCCCGTTTTGTTTACGTTAAGTCGCAACTACAGTATTGCGAAATATAACAACTAACAAAAACTCTACCTGGGTATTTACTAACTAACCACAACAAAACGACCCCGCCACTGTGTAGAATTAGTTTAGCGCTCCGCGCCCTGCTTGTTTAAGCTATTACTGCGGCATGCACTAAATGTCATAGGGGAAAACATGGAAATAACCGTCCAGAAACTATTCCAGGCAGTGATAAGTTTTCGAAACAATATATTTAGCTGGTGATAAGTCTTGTCAAGGATGAAACACGTACTTACAAATTCCGTCAACCAAGCTTCAATTCTTATCTCTAATATAAATAATATACAAAAATTGAGGAATTTCAAAGGGTCAGAGAGTATATGAATCTAAGTAGTATTCTATTATTGTACCATTACTGCTTTTTGGATATTCGGACTATTTCAATACCATCATTTTTAGTTATTCCACTTTGGTTATCTAATGTCGACTTTACGAAACAGAATATCCAATGATTTATTAACGAATGCTCTATTGTAATCATCGCCTAAAGTATTTAGCAACTATATAAGTTGTAATAAGTAATACTAAAGTTATCCTGACTTCCTAAAGAAAGCTACCATCACATCGATTTTCGATCGATATTTCGCAGACCCACCTGCAAAAGCTAAATGACAAGTATGTATATTAGAAATTATACAAAGAGGATGAAACCTTTACTTATATTCTTATGCATTGCATATGAAGATGCTTCATCTTATTTGAACACTGGATTGATATCCAATCATGATATTTGAGAACACTTTCAGCACTGTACCTCACTTATCATCTAGCTAATTCTGATTGAAATAGCGTTTAGCCCGCTACACTTTCGCCGAAAACGTAGGCGTTCGGCGCCCTGCGCAGCAGAATCAAAAGTTTATCACTACTTCTGTGTAATATTCCCTGTTAGTGCTTGACGCTGTACAAAAACCGCCTGTTGCATTAAGAATAACCTGCTTCCTTAACAACTATCAATATTATTAATTACGAATATACGATCATTACCGATAATAGGGAGTTTGTTGCCAGCCTTAGCGTTTCACACTATTCAATCTTCTGCGCCATGCGCAGATCACTAAAATTAAGCGAAACTTAACTGCGCATTGAGCAGAAGATCGATAGTCCGTTAAGTTCGAGGTGGTACAAACTTCCCTATTAAACTATTTACAGCAGTAACTAACGTTCGCTGGACCTCATCAACTGATGTCACTGCCAGTCACTGACGGGAGTCCTAGATCGAAGTACTGTCCCATTCCTCTCTTACTTACATCCAGAGCCACATGCACTACATTATCACACTTATCGCGGCAGCTTAAAAGCATGTCCCAGCTGGAGCAGTGCCTCACTGTGAGCAGAGATACCTGGTTAGAAAACACCCTGAGCACGGTAGGTTGGCTGCCTGATCGTCACGCCAGGGGAATCACCTTCCAATGAAAAACATGCAAACACACACACGGGACTAAGAATTTAGTAGCTTCGCACCCAGAATCACTAACCAAAATCAAGATCACTCGCCAAAGTAGCTTTCTAGCGTGAAATACACGTTTGTTGAAACTCTCCTTTTGCTTGTAAATGGTTGTGTTTAGCCTAGAGGGTAAGGCGTTACTATTTTTTAGCAAGCAGAAAAGATCATACTTGCAATTCGTTTTACCGATGTAAATACGTTTTCTATAACTCTGCGAACGAAATGTTGTTTGTTTTCTATATTGCTAATCCCGCGCTTTTTAAAATTATTTATTTTTATTTATTTATTCTATTTACTTAATTTAACTTTAGTATCTTTCATCCATTCAAGTAAAATGATAGAAGTGATTCTGAACTCAGAAAACACGTGCGCTGTATTGATCTTGCTTTCCCATACGTCACATACAGTTTTTACTTTTTTTTGTTTTTTGTTTTTTTTGTTTTTGACTTAAATCTCTAAATGAAATCACATAGTGTGCCCGAGTGTTCTCGTTTGGCCCACAGCACGCCGGATGGCGGCGGCGGTATGTTGCGCTGGCTGGGACTGCCACTGCGGCGCAGCGACGGAGGCGGCCGCGCGCGGCGCGTCATTGTTATCCGGCGACAGCTGCCGTGGCCCGCTAGGTAGCGAACGGCGCTTCCGACGGAAGCGAATGCACTACACGTCTGCCCCGTGGGCGACACCTTCGCGTTCGCAACGTCACTACGTCGACTTGATTTCGGGCGTCGATGAGAAAATCATGCGAGATGGAAGAGTTACGTCAGTTTATACGAGTGTAACATTTCATACTGTCTGTTTGTATTATTTAACTCTTTATTTATTACGTGTCAGATAATTTGCAATAAAACTGTATGCTTTTCATGGTGATGACGTGGTGGCAGGTCTATTCGTCAACTGGATTTATGAATGTTAAAATATTTTAATTATTTTCATCAAATAACAGTAAATCCGTACTTGCAGGAAATGCAATCCACTCAAATTCCCTTCAGCACCAAATCTCTAAACCTCATGTTAATCACATAGTTCCTGATGAAATAAAATTGAGTGGTTCTTAACAAGAACCAACAACGCCAGAATACGATATTTTAGATATTTCACAAGATATGTCCCACAACTGGCCTATCAGCTGGTCCATTTCCATCGCAATTGCCAAAAAATTGAATATATGAGATGGGGAAAAGCTAGGGTAGTACCATTGCGCGTCATATGATATGACTTTTTCTGGCCTCCTGAAAATCTCCGGAAATTTGACTAGTTTGGTTCCTGTCAAATCATTAGAATTGAAAATAATGTTTATAAACATGAAGGTTTGTTCTCGGATTTTGGATTCAAAAGCGACTGCATATTTCTGGTATACTGACGAAAAAGCTTATCTTTCTAAAGAAACCAAATAAGATTCAAGACTACCTAAAGTAGTTCACAACAAGGGCGCGAACTCACCGAACGTCCGGTCTGCATATACTATTTCTGACTCGCCGTGAGCAAAACGCAATGCATCAAGCAAAAGGATTATAAATGAAATATCAAATGTCAAATTACCTTACTTCTACAAAAGTAACGCATTCATCAGTCGTTAAACACTATTGCTTTGTAAATAATAACAAGGACTTCGTCAAGTTCTGGGATTCTTGAACGATCCCAGTATTCGCCTTATGACCACAAAAAAACCCGGTCGGATAGCTGCCGCGGCAAGTCGAATCCGAACTCCGATGCGACCCAGCACTGACACTTCGCTCTGGTATTATTATTATTATTTTATTATTATTATTATTATTATTATTAACAATTAGTATCAGTATATACTATTATTACCAATTAGTATTACTGATTATATTACTATTATTATATTATTATATTATTCATTATTATTTTAGGAAAAACGCTATAGTAAGGACTTAAGAAACGTAAGTCACAAAACATTCGTAAAGAATCTTTCATTCTCAAATGACCACTTAATGAGCAGCCACTCATACATTAAGTACCCCCTCATCCGCCGCCTTTTAATCGCCTTAATGTACGTTCCTTTACGCACCGTTAAAGTCTCTAAAGAAAACGATAAATTATTCGTACAGTATTTTAGAATTTCATGCAAAAAAAATCATTATTTTACTATGGAAAACGTCATGGGTAAAGCCTGAGAAGTGTCTATTAACTATTCGATTTCCGCTAGTCAAATTGGAGGCCTATTGTATGAAAATGGTGTGTATGGTGAGAATGTGTGTTGTGTTGTGGTGTGTGTGGTGTGTGTGTAGTGATGGATGTGGTGGGGAGTATGGGTATTGTACTGGGGTCAACATCTACGAAACAGCTCCCTCATGTCAAGTTATTCCCGCTTTAACGCTACCTACGGTATTTGACTCATTCTTAAATTAAATTTCAGACCTCGATAAGTTACTTTAAGGAGAAACGAATTAATGCAAACTCACTTTTCGTTCTATGTTAATATATTTACACATTAAAATTGGGGCTCGAATTAATGAAAAGTGAAGAGACACGATTTAGAGACCTGGAAAACTATTCTAGGATAGAAATTACCCATACATACAGACATTATTAAGAACTGCAAGTGTATTAGTCTGATTGCTGGTGCAGTTGTAAAATATAATTCGAGTTAAAAGAATTTAATGTTTTTTGATATGCCCTTGGAGTAGTATAGATCTTAATGTAGTGAAATTATTTTTGAAAGATAAAGGTGATAAAATAAAGATGTTAAGAAACGATTATGATTTAACGCTCATAATATTCCGCGCGAACTATAGTTATTAGTTTACAAAACTGAGACAAATATACAACACTTGCAAGAGCTTTGATGCATATGATAAATAGGATTCAAAAGAATGAAAATTAAGCTCAGTTATATGTTAGGAGATAAATATTAAATAATGCAACCTGTTTGCTTTGTACAAAGAATTTAGATCACATTAATGTAAGCAGAGAGGTATGTATACAGAGTTACGTGATAATTCTAAACAGCTTGCAATGATTCATATTCATAATGAAATTGAACTCTGCACATACCAAAAAACCAAAAAAAAAAATTTTGTTTTTATTTCTATTTTATGGTTCGCTTTCTCGTAACAAAAGCCAGAAGTTCGAGAAAATCTCTTCAAAGTCCTCAACAACTCGCGCGATGAAATAGAAGAGAAAAGATCTCTGCAGAATAAAATTAAGCGTGCGTCGCGTGTGAAGAAGTAAACATCAGTTAAGAATAGTATTATTATACATAACTATTACATAAAGCATTGCCGATTTAAGACCTTAAGTGCGACTATGTATTCACACTCCTTCAAGTCTATCAGCAATAGTTTAACCGGTTACATTCGATACCTTGATCAACACTGAACTACGAAAAACAACAGAAACTCCGACTGCTAGTTTTTATAGCTTGCTCAAAATCCAGGCTTGTGTTTTTTTTTTTTTTGATGAAACAACTGCATCACCAGCTTCAACGACAGTACCTACTCTGATTACTGGCAGTCACCTATCCTGCCTGCCTGACTCTGTGTGTGAGGTAAACAAAATTGCGATAAAAGTGCGGTCGCAGAATATTATCGCAACATATATACCGTTCCGATTAGTCGCCGCACAGCATCGTGCGACGAAAAAATAGGCGGCATTGACGCCCAAATCCTTCACCGCATGCTGCCCTTGAACGACAGGCGATTCAGCTCAGCGCCGATGATCAAATAGCGGAGGCTGTCCGAGCCCCCACGCAAAGAAGCGTTGCTCGTAACAGAATGGTGCGTATTGTGTCAGGCCACGGCGTTCCACGGCTGCGTTGCTCAGCCAACACATTTAACACTCTACGCTACGAAGTAGAAAGAAAGTTATATGCTTCGAGAGAACAACGGCGACCATCGCAGAAAACCTACGCTACGAAAAAATGAATAAATCTCAATCTTGCTAATTTTACAAAAAAAACACGGTTAAACAATTTAGTATACGTAGAAGCGTGGTTTATAGCCCAATAATTACATACTGTACGTCTCTAATAGAAGATGAATTTAAAACTTACGGAAGTAGGCGATTTCATGGTTCGCCCCTCCAGGTAATGCTTTGTCCACCAGCCGCATCTGTAATGCCAATTACTTCCATTTAATTAACACAATTCCACTAACATACTGCATAATATTACTTAGTAACACTCATATGACATGATAGAAGTGTTAATGAGCACAGTTTGCAAAGTCATTGCTCACACACTATTAATTCTGCCATAACGTCAAATAGAAGAAAAAATTAATTACCCTCTTACATAATTTTAACATAGTATTTCATGTAAAATTACGCGCAACCTCCCTTCAAATCAAATATATTAATCAAAAATCATAAATATATTACACAACCAAAAAAGCACTAAATCAGCACAATCTCTCCCTTGAAGCTACATTAACACCTTCAATATGAAAATTGCAAAAGTTTCATGCGTCGTCTGGGCATGTTCCTTAAACATCCCTTGAACTGAATATTGTTTCACACCCAATATATAGTTTTATTTCGGGTAAACCATTTTTCATTTGAAAAAAATAACTTTAAAAGTCTTACGTCCCTTCCACCCAAGCCATAATGGGAATTCCAGTTCCCCCCAAAAGTCCAGGCACAAGCCCGGAATGGCATAAGAAACTCTACGATGAAAGATCCAGCCTAATCACCTCTAATGGTGGGAGCTTCGAATTCCGTCCCGCTACTATTTCCCGGCGCAGCGGCTTCGATGTCATTGGCTAGTAGAGGCTGAATAATCAGTATGTCATACGCTATATGTGGCGCAGCCCGCCCCGCCGCCCCGTTTAAGTGATTCTTTAAAACGGCTTACGCTGACCGTCCACCTCCTAACGAGCCAAGTTGCCTAGAGGAGTCGCGACTTTTAGAACTCCCGATTGTCAGCATTTCAAATTTATCTACGCCTTATTCAATCACTCGGCACTGATATTACTAAATAAAGAAGTTCTTAGGGGCTACTTTTATCGTGATTCTTGTGGATCGTAGTCGTCCTTTCTCCATGATGTCGGTTCGAAGCATGGCCTCCCCAGCCAGGTGTTGGCGGGCTTCAGTCCGGCGTGTCGCAAAAGTGGCTGTTAAAAGCCCGGAGCTCTAACGCATTGCTTGTGGCTCCAGATCCAAGATCAGGAGGCGTTGCTTAATTGGGGCGCCAGGACCGCCCGTGTGAGTTGCTTGCCAAATTACACTCAGCGAACCCGATTCAATCACCATAAAATCTTTTAGCTCCTTGGCACTTCCAGCCTAGCTCTCGCTAATCTTCTCACGTACCGTCTCCTTCTGGCGTACGTCCTGTCAACTCCCTACTATCACTCAATTCCCCCATTTCTCTAACGCATTCGGTCAGCCACTGACATCCCAATCTCAAAACGACTCAGAACGTCTATCTATAAGTTCCTGCTTTTTACCCGTGCTTATTCAAATGTAGGTTGCCATCTAATCACAAGCAACGTTTACACCATTTCCGGAGTAATCTAAGTTACATTGTTATTCGCATCTAATTCATTTTAAAGAAAATTACAAAATTTTATTCAAGTTTTCCTCATCAGTAGTCGTTCTTTTCTTTCTGAATATAATTTATAATACTTCATTTAATATTCAATATAAGACTTGTCATGCAGTCCTTCAACAAACACGAACGTGCCAACAAGGAAACTCACATTCGTATCCCTCCTTCTCTTTAATCTACTCTGCATAAAAAGCAGTGTTGTCTGATACTAACTCGGATGACGTACTCTGTAATACCGAGTATCTGGGGCCAAAAGCATCGACCTTAGCTCGCCGCCATATGCGATTGAGCAACGACAGCCCAGCGATACTATATACTATATAATATATATATATATAATATATATATATTATTATATATATATATATATATATTATTATATATCGTCTTGAAACAAAATTTAGAAATAGTATACAAATTTAACTTATTAGCATCAACTGCTCCAAGTACCCTAAAACTTAAGCTTCACCAAATGTAGGAGATTCGAAACCGGCAACATGTTTGACGCCAAATTACACAATACTCATATTTTCGAAAACTTAAAATTACCTTATTTATCGACCTGTATTTGATGAATACATTACATGAGAAAGTGTATCATCACAATTGTAGTTGGAAGACGCCGAAAATATTTTGATTTTTTGCAATTTTCATAAATCAGAATATTCAACAAACATGAAGCCAGTACCATTGGCTTAAGCGTCTTGTACGCTATCCGAGGTCAAAATTAAATCAAAAAAGTTAGGTGACATTTTGAGAAAAACATGTTGAAGCAAAATTAAAAATTACATATATTTCAAGCAAAATTACTCGAAAAGTACTCAAATATTCGAAAAAATTTAGATGACCTTATTTTAAAACCTATCTTTAACAGATTTTATTGAGTGAAAAAATCTCAACGAGAACACTCGGATCACACGTTCATTGATTGGTTGGTGATTCCGGATGCGACAACTGCTAAGGTCATATTTAAGTCGTAGGAAGACTCCGAACAAGTTTTTAACTTTTGCAATTTTCAAAAAATCAGGCATTTCAACGAAAATGATACCTACACATTTTTCTTAAACGTTATTCACAGAAACCAACAACCAAATTTAATCAAATATGTTGTAGCCATTTTTTTAAATTTTGAAAAGTTCCAACTGCTACATGTAAAGTACCCCAAAAAATGAAACATCGATTTCAAATTCAAGGGGTCGTGTCATCAGCAAGATTGTTTGGGGAATATTAATTTTGGAGATAATTGGCTGAACGGATTACGTCTAGCGTTGTTCATAGACACGGACAGACTGACGGACAGACGGACGGACAAATGTTTTGTTGGCAGTCGATTTTTCGGCATCAAGGACTCACGAATCATGAACTCTGGCTACACCATGTTTTACATGATTAATTTTTCTAAATTTATCCACTTTTTTGTTACCAGAATTCGGCAAAAAGAGTTTATCTCACGAAAATTCACCGTTTTTCGCGCAGCATTACATTCCTTTCTCTCTACAGCGTAAGAGGTAGCAAGAAAGTAAAAACAGTAATTTCAACGCAATTTATTTTTTAAGTTTAATTTGAAATGTATTGAGAACTAAATCGTTCTTCTCATCAGACAGTAACTGTTAACAGGTTTGATTTAATATATTACGTACACACATCAGTATAAATTAGTGCAAAGTACATATTAAGCATCACCTAGCATTTAGCTCTACATTTTTTTAGTATTAACGTGTGATTTATTTTGATTTTTCAAAAATTACATCAACGTATTTTCTTTAAATACCTCTCACGTCGTTAATATTTACAATTCGGGCATTTTCTGTTCTTCATTATGGAACTTAAAAACACACGTGAACAAGTTTATCGGAAATTAAAAACGTTTCCGTAAAAATGAGCGCAAAATTGCGGATTTTCGTAAACGCACAAACGGCATTTTCTCAAGAACGGGGTCAAATTTTCCAATACTAATTTGCTTACAGCACTTTTTTACTCTTCTGTTGTGTTCTGAAAGACATATTTCGATTCTGCTATTAGGAAATCCAAAAACTGAGAACATGTTGCACAAAATTTTTAACACGACATGCGGCAAACGCGGTTTCTCGTGCTTGTTTTCCGTGTGCGAAACAGCTAATTTTTTTTCACAGTGTGCAGTGCGGATCATCGCGAAGTGTGTGCGAAACATCTAGAATGATTCCCTAATGTCTTTCATGTTGACTACGTCTTAGTTCATTATTTACGATCAATAGTGTTACTACACTGACTGAAATTCATTTACTTTCGTAGAAGTAGGGTAATTCTGGTTATTTTATATTTAATTTATATTCCTTTATTTCACGCTATGCATATCGCTCCCAGCTTGTTGAAAAATAGTTTACGCAAATGGGCGCAAGGTGTTTCCCACACTCGTCTCTTTGTCGTCCTTTCTACGCTTGAACGGCAAATTCGACTCGTACGTGAATCACCTGCATCGCCGTCTTGTTTACGTAAAATACGATCTTGTTACGTAAAATCCGTACTATCGGTTGGTTGCAACTGGGAAGAGATTGGGGCAATACTGGACAGCTAGCATATACTAAATAGATTAGAAAACGTGCTATTTTGTTGTACCATTCGTTTTTTGGGGCACATCATGATTATGATTAAAGGTGTCTCTAAAATAACAAAATACCATTATTCTGAATGCATTATAAATTCAGAAACAATTTGCTCCTTTTATTATGAAAAAAATAGTGGTACAACAGAATTATACAGCCTTTCTCGTACTAATTAGTTTCCTAATTTCTTTGGTCTGGGCTAGCTTTTCGGATTTGCCACATATTCTCACCAACTGCCATCTATCGCTTCCCAAAGTACATTTTTTGACATTTTCTCAATTTTTTCAATTTACTCTAACGAAAGTCCCTTCCAAAATTTGGAGGAAAAAATTTGGAGACGTTTTCAAAAAATTGGATTATTTTTTAATATTGTACATATTGCACCCAATATTATGCAGAAACGACTAATATTTTCAAAAAAGTACCTTACTGAAAGAACTAATTATGGTGAAAAATTTTACTTGAAGGAATAATCTTCATTTTCAATTTTGTAGTTGTAGGAAAATGACGAAAAATAAATTCAATATTGTGCAATTCAAAAATTAGAGTAAATTGTGAAAATCAGGCCTATAGCATCTTTATAAGTGCATTTCCCTTACTCTTACAAGAAACGTAAAGAAACAATTTGGAGCCATTTTTTAGAAAAAATTTGAAAATGTCGCAGGCGCTTCTTATAAATTATATCCAAAAATTAATGAATGTTTTTCAAAATCGAAGAGCTTTGAATGAGGTCAGATCGACAGTGTTTATTCAGTTAGGAAAATTTTCTACGTATAGGTTAGGCGCTACTTTGTTCACATACACCAGACGGACAAACGAACGATACGAAACAAAATAACACTTTTTCGGTGTCAAGGACCCACAATTTCTTAAATCTGACTACCTAATATAGGAGGGAGTAATTAACTACAAGCCAGAACAGAATTTATCCACTTTTTCTGTATCAGGACCCCACACTAAAAGTTTTCCTGTCGAAAAATCGCCCTTTTTTGCCGAAGCTTTACATATCTGTCTCTATACTACGAATATTACTCGGTATATACGTACGTATACGAGAAAGTAAAAAAGAAGAGAACTTGAAGAAGAAAGAAGAGTATGAAACTACGACTAATGAATAAAAAATGTTTAAAAATTTTAAAAGTTAAATACGCGTAGCTAATATCAAATTTCCCTTTTCTTTGGAACAATCAGTAGTTTCTTTTGAAAATGTAAACTTTGTCTTTAAATTTTTACTGAAAACACACTTCCCTTGGTAATTTTATTGGTTCTTTCTTATTAAACATCACGCAATTATTTTGAATTCGAACAACTCAATATTACTGAACAAGAGAACGAAAAGTAATGAAGCAAACGAACAAACAAATTTATCCAACGAATCGTTGTTAAGCGGACCAACAGTCCATCGAGAAATTCGAAGTCACTGGGGGACTCTCCCGGGAAATCCGGAACCTGTGGGAAGTTTTCTACTGGGAATTGTTAGAAGTGGAACATTAGAAAGCGCAGAAACATCTTATTAATGTTTTTCTCACCAAGTTAAAATCTTAACCCTCAATAGGGGGCTGTCGCGAAACAAGTACGGGGAAATTCAGAAGTTCGCCCCCTTGTTGAGATATGATTCTGTTACGCCATGGATTATGTAAGATCTCTCACACCGTGGTAGCCCCAATTCCAAAGAAAGGATCTAAGTAGTGCGAAAAAGTATTAGCCGATTTGTAGCAATAGGTCTGAAAACTATTCTGAAAATGAAAAACATTTGAAACATGTGGTTGAATTTATTTTAATTCACCTTCAATATTCAATACAAGTTTCATAAGAACTCAGTGGATAAATTAGCTTCTTCACTAAGTAATATTATGTATAATTAGTGTTTCCCATTATATTGATATAACAGTTCAATAAGAACTTTCGTCATGTCAAATAAACCGCTTTAGAAACGAACAGTTTGCCCAGTGACGTTAAGTCGATGTTTCCTGCCCAGGTAGGGCTATTTGTCGGTTGGTACGTGATCTCTTAGCTGTCAACGTTTTTCCAGACGTTCCACAGGTAGAGCTGGCGTGACGGTTCTCTATGAGGGAGCTACCGCTAGGTCAAGGGAATAGTCATCTGTAGAAAAAAGGAATGCAAGAAATTTATGAAATTTCAATTACAAGGAAATGAATATATTAAAATTAAACAGTAGTTTTTTAAGACAAATTAAAACCTGCATTATTTTTAAGTAAACTTTTGAATATACGGCACTATGAAGCAATGTATTCCACACTATTGATTCATAATTCCTATATTATGTATATTTGTAAATCTTAGATGATCACACACATTTTGTTAGAAGGTGGTGTTATTATTTCACTGTGTGGGCAGTTTGAATGAGCAATTCTGTTTAATGTAAAAGAAATCATTGTGGAATTATTTAGACCAAAAGTCTGGGATTTAGAACAAAAGCCTGGGACCTACACGCCGGATTGCGAGAATTTCATCTAAATATCTTGCCAGCAAGGCACTGCCCCAGCCGCGGCAAGCGTATCTTAAGTACCCGATATATGTGGTAGTGTAGTGGATGCAAGTGTATGAGTAAGTGTGGGAAAGTAAGGGGTAGAACAAGAAAGAGGAAAGAAAGATCGCGTGCGGTCTGAGACCTGTTTTTTAGATTTTTGCTCCGTCATCCGTCTGATATTGATCAGAGAAACCACGGAAAACTACCAATTTAAGGAGCTGACTGGAAAATTTCTATTCAAGACAGCGGCTGAATGCGATCAAGGTGTCTAGCAAGTGTCGAAGATCTTTCCATCCTGTCATTACTCGGAATTAGGACCTCATAGTCAGAGGCACTACAGTGACATCATTTGTTGCCCTGTAGCAACTCAGCCGATTATTTCTCGCACGTATTAACTTAACCATTGTGTTGAGAAATCACGTTTAACATTAAACACTACAGAGAAGTGTACACGAGCCGGAAAAAGAATAAGTGATAACAACAACATGCAAAAGTTAGGATTTTTCTTATTGCAGAGTTTGTGTAGTTTGTGTTATTCCCAATATAGCGGGGAGGGCTTTAAGTCGCTTGCCAAAAGTAGTTATTAAGTAGTGAATTCATTAGAGTAGTAAGAAACATTATAAAAAATTTTATAATAACATTAAAAAACAAAATACGATAGTATTTTGTTTTATTCTCATGTTGATTTAGTGAATGATACAACGTATTAGGAGTTTCCGTGAAGAACTTTATTAGTCAATTACTACATTTTCCCATAAATGATCTTTAATGCAACAGAGGTTAGATTACCACTATTCAATGATTGAATGAGCTTTTGATCTTAAAATATGTATATTGTTTATTGAAAATTGAAGAGAATACTTTGAAATCCACATAAATAAAAAATGATCGAACAATAAAAAGTCAATACGTTTTGCGTAATGTTACACAAAAGTTAACAAATACGTTTATGAAACTGCATATTTGTCAAGCGACTTCTAGCCCTCAGGCTTTTTAGGATACGTGACTAGGCAAATATATTAGCGCAATCATCATACACTAAAAATGAATAAAAAATGTATAGTCATTAGAAAAACGACCCGCTTAGATTCCATCACCTCTAATATTGTATCTTTAGTTTCTATTTCATGATAAGTTATTGAATTTTGAAATTTACTTACTCAAATTAATAATCAGAGTTCGGGCAGCACTAGTGCCTGGTCCCTTCAAAAAGAGACGCGAACGCCCAAGGCCCGCAGTTAACAAGCTGGCAGCGGACATGGCCCCGAAGCCTGCGGCGGCCTCTCTTAGGCTCAGTACGAACATGCGGTGAAGCAACCAGGCCTAAAAATAACGTATTCCATTACTTATACAAATATAATAGTAAATATTTTTACTATGAATATTTTTTTCGTTTTTATATTTACTTTCTACTTAGGTTGGAGAGAGATCATTCAGATCCTTGGGGCGCCATGGTTCCAGTAGACACGCGTTTCGACGAAGGCTCTCAGCATTCTCTCTCAGAGCTGGCAAGGCCTAACTCTCTGTGGGGACTCTCTCAGGCAGCGAACGCCCGTTCGGTGAACTTCCAGGAGCCTTGATGGGGTCATTCCGTTGCCAACTTGTGCGGTGTGTTGTCGAAGTCTTTTGTTGTCGTTGGTGATGAGTTGGTGATCGAAGGTCTATGCACGTTTACAATTACACACATAATTTTACAGATGTCAAAGACATTAAATATGCGTTTGATCATTTGGGACGCTGTTGGTCAAATGGTAGTTTGAAGTTTAAACATCTAGTGGTAATACAGAAGTCGATAGTGTAATCCCTTATTAGATGATCAAACCTGAATTTCATATACGTAATATTCTTAGAATCGATTTATTTGAAAGTGTGAAATTGTCGTTTATTGGTGAATGTTGGTTTTCTTCTCAACCAAATTCGTCATTTTTTACTCTGGTAAATATAGTGGACTTCAGATGGGTTAATATTTTGCTTCATTAATCTGTTTACAATATATCACTAAATTGTATATAATATGTTAAAATCATAATAGTAAAATTAGTTTGCTGTTTATTAGATTGTTTTCGATACATACAGCATTCCATGTAGGTGGTTAACGAGGTGGTATCGTTTTGCGAGTTCCGTTATTTCTATCGAAAACACATTTCAATGCGTGATTTTTAAGTTTAAATATTAATGAGTGTATTGAAATGGTAGGATTAGTGAGTGTATGTGGGAAATGTAATGCCCAGTAATTGTCCGACACGTGTCTTGACAAAACTGTCTTTACTTGTGTTATAATAATTAAATGTGTTGCGTTACTTTTTATGTTAACATTGTATGGAATGTCCTACTATAATCACCAACACACCTTTGGAGAATTTGATAAATAAAAAAATTCTATTTCATATTTAGTGACATTTTTATATACCGTAGTTTCCACTGTGAATAGCGATCATTTTATTTATGAATTTCTAAATATCTCTAAATGAATCTAAGAAAATAAATACTGAACGAAATGAAATACAATTTTTGATGCTTTTCGATTTTTGTGTCAATTTTGTGCCATTAAATATATTTTTCTGTCGTAAAGTTTTCTGAGGGGATTTCCTCCGTGCTAAGAAATTGCACAGATTCAACTGGTAAAATAATCAGTTAATTGGAGATCGGATGGAACGTTAGATTTTTTGGTTCATTATCTTGGGTGTCTAGGGGTGTCAGATGGTTAGATCATAAGTCTCGAAAGTAATAAATTAATAATGTTTTATCCCTGGAGGTGGCGGTGACAAGTGACTGAAGCAGGTGGTGTGGCGGACGCTCGGGTCAACGCCAAACGGATCAAACCTTGTGGCAACCACTGTATCTACCGGAGGACATGCCCCTTCTCCCATGAGAGAATCATGGCTCCGACGAACATGTCCTACGCCAAGCGAACTTTCTATGATTTGGAGAGCAGCGACACTCCAGCATTTTCGACTCTCCTTTGTGTTATTACGACGGGCGACTCCATATGCTAACACACGGCTTTAGGAACCATTCAAGGAGAGCGATCTTGGTGCTAATGCTAGGGGCAGGTTTGCCAGATATGTTGCAAGCTCTTTCCGCTTCAATACTTGAGAATTTCTCCAAATAACCTCGCCAATTAAACCAAATTCCCCAAGTTTGAAAGGCAAAATATTATCCGACGGCATAATCTGTCCCTAATGATTCCATTATTACAAATCAACCATTCGTCGTTCTTTAAGTTGTTTAAAGCCTTGTGTCTTCGCGTTTCTCATGTTTTTTTTCTCTCTACGACTGTCGTTTATTGCATGTTTTTGATACATAAAAATGAGAGAATAACGTTTATTGTTTCTTTTCTAATCGTGATAATTAAGAGAATAATATTTCTATCTCAACTTCGAATGAAAATAATTTCTCCTGCAAATGTTCCACAACGAAAAACAATCCCCATTGGGGAAAAAATTCCCCATCTGTAAACCCTGGCTAGGGGCACCAATTATAAGAGGGCGACCTAAATGCGAAACATCTGGATTGGGCATGCCGCGTGATAAACACCTCAGGCACTCGTTTATTACATTATATGTGTAGGAGTAATGAACTCCGCATCTCCCCACCCTCATCCATAACCCACCTAAGAACAAATCCCCTCAAAAAATCCCCTCAAAGACACATCAGAAGGCCAAATCCTTGATATAGCTTTTCACTCTCCCTCCCTCACTCTCACAACTCCCAGCCCCCTTCACGACCTCACATTTGATCATATTCCCGTCATCTTTGCCCTTCAAAATTACTTATTCACCACTCTCGCCCCCACAAAAATCAAGACAACTTTCTAACCAAATGAACCGATAAACGCCTACTAAATCCATCGCTCTCCACTAGTCACTACACAGATCGCGCAATCAACCATCTAAATTATCAACTTATAACCGTCTTCAATGAAAACTCCATAAAATATCACAGAAACTCCCTCTCCATCACAAGCTCCATTTGAACATATCTGCCTTATTCAAGAGTGACGATAGGCGCAACGCATTAATGAGCGGTCGCACGACCCCGACGCACAGATATAGAACAATTTTTTAAGAATGGGATAAAGTGAACAGTTCAACAAACAAAGGTGAACATCACGTGTACTTCAGAGAAGTAAACACGTGCACCGTCACGATACGCATCTCACATTTCAAGACTCGATTTTAAAAACAAAACATAGTACTTAGCACATAAAAACAATCCAATGCTAGTTTTTTATATAAAGAAAGAATTTTTACAGAAGACACAAAGCTCTGCACTTCCTAATTCAATTATTTCTCGTGCGCACTATAGTTCCGGCGTCGGACCGAGGACATCAACAGCCAGGGGACGTCGTAACTATTACACGTTAAGCCAACTGCAAAACGAAACGAATGGAGGAAGGAGAGTCTAATTGAGTTCAAGACACAACGACCACAAATTGCCCAGTTGTTGTTGCCAGCACTAACTGTCAAATCATCCCATTCTAAAGAAAATCGGACAATAAGCGTGTTTAAGCTTATTAAGCGCAAACTTTTCTTCAAACGATACCTGGCTCCCCTCTCTGGGACAATAAACAGTTGAAAGCAAATGCTCGCAACGAGCACTGATGACAACTTTTCAAACACATCGAAATAGAAAATATTTTCTGTTGAAGACGAAAACTTCTGTCCTTGATTTTCTCCAAAAGCATCTAAAAAATGACCGAAGCAGGTGAAGATCCATCACAGGAGATACCTTGAACACCTGAGAAAGTTAGGATGTAAATTATTGAGAAAGTTGCGAAGGCATGACTGATTCTCCAGAGATTGTCATCACTTCAAAAAATCTAGTGGCCGATTTTGTAATACCCCCACTCCTCCTGCGTTTCTGCAATCCATCGTTCAAGTTGCGTGAGTAATATCATTATATACGACGAAAATCCTCGTGGCGTCTGTGGGTGCACCGAAACGCGATGTGGGAAAGGTACGTTGAAAAATCTCAAATCAACAAAGTTCAACATTCCTGGAAACTGTAAAGAGCTCTCAGAAACCTGTTTCCTGCAATAACAGCACTCGAACGCCCAAACGGGCTCCCGACAATTTACGACCGGGCTGTTAAAGCAGAAGTATTCGCAGATACGCAGCAAAAACGATATATACGCCGCCGCTCACACCACACTCGCTGCGACTTGCCGCCACCGCGGCGGGAATTCACATCGACCCTTCTCCTTCAACTGAATTTTCTTCAGACTGGTTCATCCAAGCGGATGAGGTTCGCTCAAAAACATAAACACAAAGAAATAGGGTGGCTAGGCTTTCAGGCACAATGTGTAGTCATCTACCTCACATGGCGGCCTACCTCTTAGCACAAATCTACACTGCTTACATTTCTACGCAATACTTTCCTTCAATCTGGTAAGCGACTATCGTGATACTGCTTATGAAACTGAATAAGAACTCGTGTCTCCCAGAAAACTACGGCCCATTTCTCTATCTCTTACTGTAGGTAAACACTTCGAGAAAATCATTCTCAACAGAATACAACGGGATTTCGAGAATAGAGGCGTAATTCGGGCGAAGCTATTCGTCTTTCGTAAGTAACACTCCTCTGCGATACTTTCACTTCGTTTCGCGTTCTTTGCTTCTAAACGTTGTAGTCGCCACTGTTCTCTTTCTGCTCCTTTCCTTGATTTATCCCTGGCTTTCGACACGTTACATCTTCACCTACTTCGCCCTACATCCCATCCCAACTACTAACCGTAGTAACAAGCTATCTCTCACATAACTCTTTCCCTGTGAAATATCAGATGTTCATCTTTTCATCTCATTCTAATCATGTTGGCGTCTTTCAAGGCGCTGTTCTCTTGTCTTTCCTTTTCTCTATCTTTATTAACGATGCGCCTACCATCGCAGGAGTAAACGATTTCATATACGGCTGACGACGTAGCATACGCAGTGAAAGGTGCCTGGATCAATTTTACCATCAAAACGTTACTATACTCCGCAAATTCACTATCGAATTGGAGAGCAAAAAATGCCCTCGCGCTGAATGCACAGAAGTGCCAAGCCATTATTCTCACACACAAACAACACTGTCGCGCCCATCCGCCCAAATGGTCGCATTCTTCCGAGGAAACTCACCTTCTCTTATCTAGGCGTTACATTCGACTACAGGTTCACCTGGCAATCTCACATCAAAGAGGGGCAGAAGAAAATGACGTGGCGCATTTCTTCTCTCCTGCCACTTTTCAAAATTTGCTTATTTACGGAGAAAACTAAATATCATCTCTGCCGCGCATGCGTGAAGACCGCTGTGTCAAAACGATCCGAAGCTCCTCACTCGGACGGAAAGTTATTATATATGAGTGGCACTGCAGCCACCTCTAAGTGAGTAGAGTGCCACTCATATGAAAATTATTTACTCCTTAAATCTACTCACTCCAACGTACTGCCCTCCAAACCATCCAAAAAACAAACTCAGCCATACGCACTCTCGCCACGGAAAGAACCCTATCTATACAAACATCAACACCCATTCCTTCTTTCACTTCTCTCACACTTAATATTGCTCTAAACAGACAGAACGAATACAGAACGAAAACCTAAAGCACTAAAGCCACCTCTAGGTGACGCCCACGCAAACTTACTGCCCTCCAAAAACCTTCAACGAACAAACTCTCCCATACACACACTCGCCACGGAAAGAATTAAATCTATTATTACCATCACTTATTTTGCCCATATACTCTAAATATTACTCAATTATTAGTATAGTAATTAGTATAGTATATTAGTAATATAGAATAAACTCAATATTACTCTAAACTGACACAATGCAAAACAAAAATACTCCCTTCTGATATCGTTTTTCTCATACCTCCATGAACACACACACTCATCACACTTACATTCGCAGCGGTGGAGCAAAGATCTGCTCCCTGCGCGATCGTTCATAGGTGGTTGCTCGAGGTCGTCTGTCCACCACTACCTAAAATTAAAACTTCTTAATCACTGTGTAACATTTCCTTCTTAATGGACGGATGTTGTATATAAATGTAACTGTTGTGTATGCGTGTTGTCCATTGAAGGTGTACGTAGGCATATTGTAAACTCATGTCGTGCGTTTTAATGTAATATTTTATTTATGTTTTGTAAAGTTGTCTTCGTGCTACATACGTAATGTTCTTTTGTCTTTTACTTTTAGTTTGTAACGTAATATAGTAATAATACATGTTGCATGCGTAATGTTACGAGAACTTCTGAATGCTGCATATAAATATAACTATCGTGTAACGATTCTAAAATAATTACGGTGAAACTCAGAGGGACTTTCATACAGAAACATCATACTGTTCTAATCCTAGTCACATGATGTTTTATAGGTCTGTCCCTACACATAATCGGCATATAGCTCAATTTAATCCCAGTTCAGTCCTTGTTTACTACTTGCAATAAATTCTGTAAAATATGGCGTCGAAGTTACTTGTAGACAGCTGGTTGCGTTACGTTTTAGCGAATCGTCCCAACCCGGTCGTGCTCCGATACAGAATACATCTCACAGGGCGGCGCGGGAGATCCGCAGCGAGTGCGGCGCGGAACGCTCCGCGCAAGACGCGGCGGCGGAATCCGCGGGACTGTTCACATACGAGCGTCAATTATCACTCAGCGTTTGGTGACAGCTTTCCTCATCCGATAAACAAAATCAGGTTTTGTTCAGGTCGCGATCAGGGTTTTGTTCAGTTTCCCTGATTCCATGAGCAAATGCCTGAGATGGCCCCTTGTTTGCCTTTCTGATCTATAATATTAGGCTTCACTATGCGGAGGTTTGTGAACTTCTCTATTTTGTCCATGTAATCGTTCGTAAAGTAGAAAGTAAGCGCGGACGTACTATTGTTGGTAGTCAATGCAGAAAAATCATTAACTTTGCAATTCAGTTTACGATGAAATAATTTTCGATTAACTCAGAAACAGAAAATGTTCATTTTTTTCAAATATTGCTAATATTGCGATTTATAAAAATTTATTTTAAAAATTACTTTTATTTATGTTAAACTTTTACTCATTTTTCAGCTATTTAATGAGTTAAATATACGAGTAGGATTCTTGGAACTCAAAAAACGTGCTTAGATGATCTTTCTCCCATCACTGTCACAGTTACGTTTTTACATTTTTTGACTAAATAAAATTAGGGGGAGCTTCGAATGCAGAGGAGAGCAAAGACTCCGAAGCAGCGCGACTTCCACAATCTCGAGCTCGGTAGACGATCGACCCGCGTCCGACTGCTTTCCGGGTAAGATAAAAGCTGCGCGCAATCCGCGTCAGGTCTGAACGCAGCTCGAAAGCCACAGGAGAGCTAAAGACTATCCCTGCGGCCATTCGCGTAGACTCGCGGATCTCACCGCGTCCGGGGCTGTAAAGCCTCCAAAGATTTTGGAAATCCGCGTTGTCAACGCCCTTGCCACTCGGCTGAAGATTTCCTACGGATGAACTACTGGAATGCTCACGTGTTCTCGAAACTACAGTGAATAACAGCCAAAAAATAACAGCGAAAGCAAGAAAGCGTGAAAAGAAGTGCCCCGTGGGTAGCGGGAACTACTACTTGAGCAAGCGCATGAGGAGAAGCAAGTGACGGTGAAGTTGTTGTGATCAATGATAATGAGATCCAGATGATGGTAAAAGAATAATCGGGAAAGTATGTGGCGCCTGTGCACAATAGCAGTACACACATAGTTTCTTGTAAATAAAGTTAGTAAGGTACATTTTTGGCAAAATTAATTTACTCTACCTAACATCTAACTGTAGAACTGAATTTTTATAAGCTTACTCGTTAACATAATAGTTAAATTCTACTATTCATAGTAATATCTCATATTAAAAAAAGTTTTTTAACTAAAGGACAAATGACAGCTCCGAACTTTCCCGCATTAAAATTTGTTGAGTTAAATATGAAATTACAGAATACCATATAGCTCATAAGCATTTAAAATATTCTCTGAAAATTTAATATAACGTTTTTTCGAGAAAAACATTTTTTAAATTTAATGCACTAAAACACACTCAACGAGTGAAAATATATTTTTAATAGAATGACAGTAAAATGAAGAATCTAGTTTCTGGAAAAAGCAGATTTTACTAATGTCACATCTTATTTGATCAATAATATCAAATGTCCCTTGTTTGCTTCTGATCGATAATAATAGCTTCACCCTATGCGAGCGTTTTCTGTGAACCTTCATTTGCATTTACATGCGCGGTAAAAAGTAGAGGTAAGGGCGAGTTACTATTTTGTGTTTAGCAATGCCCAGAAAAATCATACTTGCAATTCGTTTACCCGAGCACTATTAAGTTTTCCCATAACTCCAGAAACGAAAAATGTTATTTTGTTCAAAATATGTAATATTGTCGATTTTAAAAATTTATTTTTATAAAAATTAATGTTTATTTATGGTTAAAGTCTTTACCATCAGCTATTTTATCAGTTGAATAACTTACAGAAGGGCAATTCTGGAACTTCAAGAAAACACGTGCGTAGATATCTTCCTTCGTCCCATACGTCGCACAACAGTTTTTACAGTTTTTTGACTAAAATAAATCTAGGGGGACGCTCGAATGCAGAGGATGACAAAAGGGCTCCCGAAGGCAGCGACTCTCCCACGAATCGTCAGCCCACCGGTGACGTCGAAACGCGTCCGACTGCGTTCGCGGGTAAAGAAAGCGATTGCCAATCCGCCGCATAAGGATCTAACGGAGACGAGACTAAATGCCACCACGGGGCGAAACTTCCGCTGCGGCCATTTCCGCTAGACTGCGATCTCCCACGGCCGGGTCTGTGAAAGCCTCCATAAGCCATGTATTGAAATCCGTTTGTTGTCAACGGCCTCTTGCACTCGCTGAAAGTATTCCTACCAGATTGAACTACGGAATTCTCACGGTTCTCGAACTACAGTGAATAAAGCCATCCAAAAATAAAAGCGAAAATAGAAAGCTGAAAAGAAAGTGCCTCTGCCTGGTAGACACGACTACGTACTTGAGCAGCGAGGTAAGGACGAGCAAGTGGACTGAAGGTTGTGTGATTCAAATATAATGAATCCAGGATGTGAAAAGAAGATCCGAGAAGCTTGGTGAAAACGCCGTGAACAAGGAGATTACAACAAATTAGTTTTGTTGTAAATAAGATTTAGAAGGACACTTTTAGCCAAAATTTAACTTTTACTCTACATAAATTAATGTAGAACTGGAATTTTTATAGAATACTGATCTGGGTTAACATAATAGTTAATTTACTTTTCATGTAATATTCATATTAAAGAATAAGTTTTTTTAAAGCTAGACATTACAGCCGTATTTCCCCGCATTAAATTGATTGAGTTAAATTAATGAATAAGAATACCAATATAGTTCAGTAACCATAATAAGATTTGAAAATTTATAAGGTGTATTTCGCAGAAAACCATATCTTTAATTTTCGCCTAAAATTCACTAACGAGTGGAAAAATGCTTTTTAAGTAAATGAACAGTAAATGAAGATCTAGTTCTGGAAAAGCAAGATTGTTACTGGAATGTTCACATTCTTATTATCAATAATATCAATGGCCCCTTGTTGCTTTCTGATATCGTAAATATAGCATTCACTATGCGGAGGTTTTGTTGAACTCTCATTTTGCATGTAATGGTAAAAGAGAGCGTAAGTGCGAGTTACTTATTGTGTTAGCAATGCAGAAAAATCATACTTGCAATTCGTTTACGATGCAAATTTAAGTTTTCGATAACTCAGAAACGAAAATGTCTATTTTTCAAATATTGCTAAGTACTTGCGATTTTAAAAATTTTTTTAAAAATTATTTTTAATTGTATGTTAAACTTTTACTCGATTTTTCAGCTATTTATAGTTAAAATTACGAGAAGGGATTCTGGAACTCAAGAAAACGTGCGTAGATGATCTTTTCTCCCATACGTCACATACAGTTTTTACAGTTTTTTGACTAAATAAATCTAGGGGGAGCTCGATGCAGAGGAGAGCAAAGACTCCCGAAGGCAGGCGGACTTCCACGAATCTCGAGCGGTAGCGTCGAAACGCGTCCGACTGCGTTCCGCGGGTAAGAAAGCGCTGCCAATCCGCGCAGGTCTGAACGAGCTCGAAAGGCCACACGGGAGGCGAAACTTCCGCTGCGGCCATTCCGCGTAGACTGCGGATCTCCCGCGGCGGTCTGTGAAAGCCTCAAAGCATGTTTGGAAATCCGGTTGTTCAACGCGCCTTTGCACTCGGCTGAAATTTCCTACGATGAAACTACGTGCGAATGCTCACGTGTCTCGAAACTACAGTGATAACACCAAAAATACACACGAAGAAGAAAAGCTGTGAAAAGAAAGTCCCGCGTGGGTAGCGACTAACTACTTGAAGCACCAATGAGAGAGCAAGTGACGTGAAGTTGTTGTATCCAATATAATGAGAATCCAGAGATGTAAAAGAATAATCGGAGAAGTTAATCGTGTGCGCCTTGCCAAAGCAGTACACACATTGTTTCTCTGTAAATCAAATGTAGTAAGCGTGTACCATTTTTGAGCACAATTAATTTACTCTATCCAACATCTAACTGCTTAGTAACTGAATTTTATATTTAGCTTACTTTGTAGACATAATAGTTAAATATCTACTATTCTATAGTAAGCTAGTGCTGCATAATTAAAAAAGTTTTAACTAAAGACAAATGACAGAACCACGAATTTCCTCGCATTAAATATTTGTTGTAGTTAAATATGAAAGATTACAGAATACCATATAGTCATAAGCATAAATATTCTCTGAAAATTTCAATATAGTTTTTTCGAGAAAACCATTTTTTAAATTTAAGCAACTAAACACACTCAGACGAGTGAAAATTTTTTTAATATTGAATGACAGTAAATGAATCTAGTTCTGGAAAAAGCAGATTTTACTAATGTCACATCTTATTGTGATCAATAAATCTAATGTCCCCTTGTTTGCTTCTGATCTGATAAGTAATCGCTTCACCCCTATGCGAGGTTTTCCATTGAACTCTCGATTTTGCATTTTACATGCGCGAGTAAAAAGTAGAAGTATAGCAATTACTATTTTGTGTTACGCAATCAGAAAAATCATACTTGCAATTCGCTTTACCCGATGCACTATACGTTTTCCCGATAACTCAGAAACGAAAAATGCTCTATATTATTTCAAAATATATTTTAATATTGCGATTTTAAAAATTTATTTTTAAAAAATTAATGTTTATTTTATGTTAAAGTCTTTACCTCACTGATTTATCAGTTGAATAACTAACAGAAAGGGACAATTCTGGAACTTCAAGAAAACCGGCGTAGATATTACTTTCCTTCGTCCCATCGTCAGCACACACAGTTTTTCAGTTTTTTGACTAAATTAAATCTAGGGGACCCGCTCGAATGCAGCAAGGAGACAAAAAGAACTCCCGAAAGGCAGCGACTCTCCCACAATTCGTAGCCCACCGGTAGACGTTCGAAACGCTGCCGACTGCGTTCCCGCGGGTAAAGAAAGCGCAGCCGAATCCGCCGCATGAAGGATCTACAACAGGAGACGAGATAATTTGGCCAACATCGGGGCGAAACTTCCGCGGCGGCCATTCCGCTTAGACTGCGATCTACCCACGGCGCGGGGTCTGGTGAAGCCTCCACTAAGCCCATGTATTGGAAATCCAGTTTTGTTTCAACGGCCTTCTTGCACTCCTGAAAGTATTCCTACCAATGAACTACGGAATCTCACTTCTTCGAACTACCAGTGAATAAGCCCATCTCCAAAAATAAGCGACAAATGAAAGCTGAAAAGAAGGCCTCGTGCCCGGTAGCACACGACTAACTACTGAGCACGTGCGAGAGTAAGTGAACGAGCAAAGTGACTGAAGGTGTGTGATTCAAATTAATTGAATCCAGGATGTGATAAAGAAGATCGAGAAAATTGGGAAAACCTGTTGAACAAGGAGTACAACAAATTACGTTTTTTGTAAATAAGATAGAAGTACACTTTTTAGCAAAATTTAACTTTTACTCTACATAAATAATGTAAACTGAATTTTATAGAATACTGATTCTGTTAACATAATAGTTAATTTACTTTTCATGTAATATTCATATTAAAGAAAAGTTTTTTTAAACGCTAGACATTACAGCCGTATTTCCCCGCATTAAAGATGATTGAGTTAAATTAAAATAGAAAACCAATATAGTTCAGTAAGCAAATTAAGATTTGAAAATTTATAAGGTGTATTTCGCAGAAACCACTATCTATTGAATTTCGCCTAAAGATTCATCACGAGTTGAAAAAATCAGCTTTTTAATAAATGAACAGTAAATGAAATCTAAGTTCTGGAAAAGCAGATTGTACTGGAATGTTCACATTCTTATTATCAATAATATCAATGGCCCCTTGTTTTGCTTTCTGATTATTTGAAATATAGCATTCACTATGCGGAGGTTTTGTTGAACTCTCACTTTGCATGTAATGTAAAAGAGAGCTAAGTGCGATGGTTACTATTGTGTTCAGCAATGCAGAAAAAATCATACTTGCAATTCGTTTACGATGCAAATAAGTTTTCGATAACTCAGAAACGAAAAATTCTATTTTTTCAAAGTATTTGCTAAATCGTACTGCGATTTTAAAAATTTTTTTTAAAAATTTTATTTTTCAATTGTATGTTAAATTTTACTCATTATTTCAGCATTATTTATCAAGTCTAAAATATTTACCGAGAAGGATTCTGCCCAACTCAAGAAAAAACTGACGACGAAACAGTAGATGATCTTTCTCCCATACGTTCCACACCTCTTAACAGTTTTTACAAGTTTTTTGACTAAATTAAACATAGGGGAGCTCATGGCAGAGGACCAGCAAAGACTCGCGCAGCGCGACTTCCACGACCCATACGCGAGCAGATAGCGCTTTCGACGAAGCCCGACTGCGTTCGCGGCTAGAACACGCTGCCCAATCCCCACGAAACGCAGTCTGAACGAGCTCGAAAACGTCCAGCACAAGAAAGAGTACAGAAGAACACATCCTTCCGGCTGCAGAGAGGCCAAGTGTGCCGCGTCACGCGGAATCTCCAGCGTCTGTGAAAAGCTCACAAGCATGCTTTGAAAAATACCGTTGAATTCAAACAGCCCCTTCAGCACCCTCAAGCTGAAGAATTCCTAACGGAAAAATGATGACATACGGAATTGCTCACGTGTCTCTAACTACAGTGAATATAAGCATCATATAAAAAAGCTGCAGAAAGAAGAGAAAGCTGGAAAAGAAGTGCCCTCGTTGATAAGCGGACTACATACTTCGAGCAGCGGAGGAGAGCGAGAGAGAAAGTAGACCGCTGAAAAGATATAGTGTGACATACCAATATAATAAGATCAAGCGATTCTGAAGAAGATATAATCGGGGGAAGGTTTGTGGCGCCTGTGAAGCAAGAGAGTATCAAAATTAGTTTTGTTGTAAATACAGTAGACGTGTGACATTTTTGTGTGCCAAAATTAATTACTTACATAAAATGAATGCTAGACCAACTGAACAATTTTAGTCAGTATCTGGCGCGTTTAACATTATAGATTTTTACTTGTCTATATGTAATATTAATATACAACAAGAATCATTTTATAACTAGACTATACAGCCGTTTTCCCGCATTAAAAATTGATTGACAGTGTAAATATAATAAAATTAAAGAAATAAAATACCACTATAAGTCTATTAGCATCAAATAAATATTATCAATTCTAGAAATTCCCATAAGGTTTTCGAGAAAACCATTTTTTAAATTTATCGCTCATTTACCTAAACATCAGCTCAACGATAAGTAGAAAAAAAAATAGTTTTTTAAAGTATAATGACAGTAAATAGAAAGAAATTAGTTTTCTGGACAAAAGCAATTTTATTCCGGTGTGAGAAGTCATCATCTTTGTTGAATTATCAAATAAATCTGCAGTTCATGAAAAAAGGCTGAAATAAAGTCGAACTCACCTCCTTTAACAATTAAAAATTAAGGTATCACTGAAAATCGGATCTGTTATATCTAAATCAGTAAATTTAACTCTTTTTGAGTAAGAAATCCATGGTAATTATCTGGAGCCATTATTGACAAAATTTTGAAAATATCTCCTAGGAGCTTGTAATGCCTCTAAAATTATTTCAAATATTTTCTAATCCCCAGGGAAGGCGCTCGAGCGTTCTCTAGGAGAAATTGGCCATTTTGTATTTTCTCGTTTACTACTTACGTAGTATAAAGAAAATATTGTAATGTTGCAGGAACAAATTGAAATGTTGCTGCGATTTTGTGACAGGAGAACCCTGTGAGTCTATTATCCCTCAAAATTGGTTAATGCTTGTTCCTATATGTAGTATATTACTCTCTCTAATAGTGCTGATGGAATCAACATATAGTGGATCATTGATGCCGAAAAATTGGTTTACGGCAACACCCTGCGCCTTAACCATTTTGATGATTTTCTCCTAAATTGACATTTCCCGATCGATCAGGGCGATCTCAATGCCTTTTGAATTTTAAGCGGATATTTTAATTTTGTTGTCAAAAACGGATAGATTTTTTTACTTACTACTTACGTATGTATATACGTAGAAATATACATTGTATAGGGAAAGTTACGTAATGCTGCGGAAAATCGATTTCGAGATTTCAACGGAAATACATTGTGGGGTGTCCTGATACCGAAAAACTGTTGTGTTTTTTAATCGTCCGTCCATCCATCTGTCTGTCCATTCGTCCGTTTTTTGTCTGTCTGGGGTATGTGAACACTAGCGCTTAAACTATGCGAAGGATTTTTTTATAAATTGGATAAACCCTGTCCATTTGGTTTGAGGCGAAGCTCCGCGATTTTAAAAATCATTCTTTGATTTTTGGGGGTACTTTATATGAAGCCCCCCACCCCACCCAGACATTTTCAAAACTTTCTCACACATGAATCCAAATGCTTTATAAGAATAGAATGCACTTATAAAAGTGGCAACTGTCCGATTTTCATGGTTAACTCTGAGGGCTCAGCTTTCCCGCCTTGAGGAGCCACCGCCCCCACCACCGGGAACAACTGCGCACGCGCCAATGTGCCAACCGCACCGGCTTAGCTTAGCTAGCTCGGTCACGTAGAAGAGAAAAAAATGCGCATGCGCGAAAAGTGGCGGATGGGAAGGTTCCCTTCAGGGCCCTATAACTCCCATATAACGTAGTGGGGACTATTACAGTGGCGCTCTCTAGAGCATCAACTTCTTACACGAACTAAAATACGAACTGCTACCAACGTTATTTAAATCGTGCGTGGGTTCTCGGAACGCAAACACGCGCTTGATACAAAAGATCGCGCCGCTGTTCGCGCTACCTTTTCTTTCATGTGTGTATTATTATGAATAAAAGAATTTTAGAAGATAAACATAGTATTTAACTTCTTTTGTGATTTATTTCAGAAATAGCTCATAATCAAAGTGTATTCGTATTCCTTGACAAATTTTTATGTGCGAAAGTTGGCGACCCTTACCAGCAGCTGTATCCGGCGACACTAGCGCATCCTGTAGTAGCAACCTCTAGGTTTGTCCCCACTTTTGATGGAGAGTTGCCGGGCCCTGGTTCCCTTTGTTAGAGGCTCAATTTGCCCGCCTAAGGAGGAGACGCCGCCACCGCCGCAGCCCTGGCGTGGGCGGGCGGGGAGAGACAGCGTGGCCTAGACGTACGTTCCGAACCCTAGTGTTGAAGCGCGAGAACTAAGTAACAAGAGCGAATCAGTTATCGATGCAGCGGTCCATGAGTTCAGCTGAGCTCCCCTTCAGATGCAGAGCGGGATGGCTTAGTTACGCCACCTGAGTCACCATGACGGTATCTTTTCTAAGTTGTTCAGCTATAGTATTGGCGGCGGCGTTGGTGTAATGCGGCGGCGTTGGTGTAACGGTTAGCGTACCGGACTGTTATACTGGTAAATTGCTGGCGAGTTCGACGCCGTGGATTTTTAAGGGTGAGAAAATCCTTTGTACGTCTTCCTTCGGAGGGGAAGTAAAGCCGGCTGTCCCATGTTAGTAGATTTACTTGCATGTAAAATATTGACCTAAATGTGGCGTCTGAGATAAATTCAAATCGCCTATTTCTCGCCCTAGAAATACCTCCTTTCTCTGCTAGTTGATGAAAGGAGCGTAGCGAAATTTGCGTGGTCAGACGGAAGAGCGGGCCCGATGGCCCTAGTCTCGCCACGTAAATGTAAGGCAAATTCAATTCCATTCAATTCAATAGCATTATCACCATAAGCTCATGCAGTTCGTCGTCGTCGTCAGAGGTGGAAGTGGAGGTGGAGGTGGATGAGGAGGACGACGCTTCGGGGGCGTCGCCGCCGCCGCCGAATTCAAAGTCGGGCGGGAGCGCGCGCCGCAGGTGGGCGAGCAGGGGGGCGCTGGGGGGAACGCCAGGGCGCCATCTTCCGATTGGCCCGCGTCGCGGGGCCCTCGACAGCAGGCCGAGGCCAGCCGCTCTGCGCACGCGCAACATGAGTAATACAAATAATATGCACAGGAACTCATAAATTAATTC